>CM046338.1:21996110-22399756 GCA_025403435.1 Artocarpus heterophyllus
CGGCCGGCCGAACTGTACAGTTCGGCCTGCCGGAAGTCAGGTCTGGTCGGCCGGTCATTTCCCCAGGTTCGGCCTGCCAGACGGAAAAACACCGGCCTGCCGATCCCTATTCTGGCCTGCCGAACATGCCGTTCGGCCTGCCAACTGGGAAAACCCAGAAATCCCAGCCACGGGTTTCTCGATTCCCAAAATTCAAATCTTGATTCTAACCTATTTTTCTCAATTCTCAGGCATAGAAAACAATCATTGTTGATAGAAAAACATACTAGAACACATTCGGACTCATTTAAACAAGATTAACTCAAAAATCTCAAAAATTTGAAAATGAGAAAATAGGGAGAAAATAAAAAATCTGAATCCAATCCGTTTTTCTTCAATCTAAGCTTAGATTCTAGTTGTTCTAAGTTCATTTAACTCAAATACAAGGTTTTCTAAGCTTTAACAAACCTAGATTTCAAAAATGAACAAAATTGAAAATTTTGGGAAAAAGTTTAGAAATTTCAAAACTAACCTCGAATCGAAGCTTCAATCTATGTTCTTGGTTGCCAAATCACGTTCCCGAGCTTCCTCCTTGCTAACCCGAAGCTTGGATTCGAATTTGATTTCAAATTTTTTTTGAGAGAGATAGAGAGAGAGGAGAGTGTCTCGGGTGAAAGAGAGAAAGAGAGAGAGAGAGATAGTGAAATCAGGGAGAGTGAGGAGAGTGGAGGAAGAGAGAGAATAAATAGAGGAAATCAGTGGACGGTTTTATTGTGCGAAAACCATGTGCCGCCTACAGTTTTGGTAAAACGGAATATTTTTAACATTTTGTAAATTGTTATGTTTTTTTAAAACTCAAAACATCATTTTAAAACAATAAAAAATCATATGAATTCATCAAATTAACAAAACAACCAAAAATTTAAAATCCAACCAAGTAATCAAATTAATGTTGAAACATTAATTATGGCAAATTAATGCATTATTTATTTTACATTAACATTAAATAAATTTCGGGGCGTTACAATATATCAGATATCATAGCCAAAAAAAAAAAGTACAATATATCCATATTGGTCTTTCTTTTGGGTATTTTATACATCTGTATCGGTAAAGTACATAAAGAAGCCAAAATTTTGAAACCCCTGCAAAAAAAAAAAAAAAATTGTAATAAAAACCTGACCTATTTGGCGAAGCATAAGCAAAAATAGTCCAAGAAAGGCCATCCCAAAAGAGAATTCTTCCCTCAGCAACGCCGGTGTATGGTCCACGGCTGCGAAGGTCAAAGGTGATGCTTTGCGGGCCTTGGAGTTCATTCTGAAAGCGAATCTCCGACTTCTGCAGCAAATTGTCGACGTCACTCTCTATTGGAAGTAGAGACCAAGCAGAGAAGTCGACCTTGTGAGCTTTGAAGTCAGGGATGCCAGAGATTGAGCTTTGCTTAATAGGGTCTATGCCATAGTATAAAGTTATTAGGACCAAGATTGCAGAGAGCTCTCCGGTTCGTGCAAATATCATCTTCATTTTGCTCTTACTAGTCACTGTAGCTAACCCAGTTTTTGCATTTGTTTATTGCTTCTGTACTTATATGAAAAAGAATGCCCTAGTGGCAATTAATGTTTTTGAATTAATTATCACGTTTGGAGTTGGACGTTAATTGGCATTTTGCATCTTGATTATAATATTATAATTACTTGCACTCTAACGAACATGTATTTTTCAGAAACATGACCAAACAAAAAATTATTTTCCTTATAAAGAACAATCAAATACAATTTCAAAATGATGCTTCCTACACTACTACTATGCATTTTCAAAATCTTTCATTTTCATTTTCATTGTCATCTTCATACTCAAAATAAAACAATTTTTTAAAATTGCTGCCAAACGGAGTCTTAAACGTTACACTCTATGGTCAAATTAAATATGTGTTTGTTTAAAAATGCTCCTAAATGCAATAACAGATCTAGGATTTGATTTTAGTGAGGCACAAATAAAGATAAAGGTATATAATTACAGATACTAATTAAAAATAAAATTCTAAATTAAGCTA
This sequence comes from Artocarpus heterophyllus, assembly GCA_025403435.1. NCBI lineage: Eukaryota > Viridiplantae > Streptophyta > Magnoliopsida > Rosales > Moraceae > Artocarpus > Artocarpus heterophyllus. The sequence continues at coordinate 21,998,143 of CM046338.1, forward strand.
GGTAAATTGTGTAAAACTCTTTTATTTTGTCACACAAAAAGGTAAAACTCTTTCGAGAATCTAAAAATCAGCATCATGATGAATAAAAAAATAGAACACAAATATAAAAATAAAAATTCATATTTAAGGGTGAAAAGAGTTCAGGATAAACCCCTCTATATATATAGGCCTGATAAATAAACATTACTTACAAACCTCAATATGTTAATCGTTTATTGTTGAAGTCAATAATTGTGGAACAACCAAATGTAGTAGAATGGTGATATGCCGAAGGAAAGAAGTAAGAAAATAGATAGAAAGATAGAGAGAGAGAGCAGGAAAGGAGTAAAAAGAAAAAATTTTGAGTAAGATGAATGAGAAAGAAAGAATAATAATAGTTGAGGATTTACATCGGTAAACGTGAAAAAATTTCAAGATTAACTACGAAAAGTTGAATATACACAAAAGCCAACGAATAGATAAAGAGCAATAGGAAACGATGCTAACGTGTATACATTTTGGAGAATGAATGAATACGCATTTTAAACGCGGATGAATGAAATTGAAAAATACAAGAAAGGAAGTCAGTGGGGGCACCTATTGAGAGCTCAAGAAAATATAGAGGGGTCAAGAAAATATAGAGGGGGCAGAGGAGAAGTCATCGTGGGAGAAAAAGAAGATTTCATTTTCTCAGCGGGGCACCCCACTGGACTCTACACAGGTCCGTCATTGCCCAAACGGATTCTTAAACTTTATACTAATTAGATGTGTGCCTGTCAGTGGGCTATACTTGAAACGACCAATATTTTTTATCCTTAGAAATATAAATGAGCCTATGAAGCATATTGTTCAACCTTTCTCGTCCAAAGCGTTTTTGTTGCTTTGTCTTTTTTTTTTTGGGGGCTTTTTGTCTTCCTTTTTTCTTTCTTCTTGCACTCTTGTCCCTCTTTTTTCCAATCTTTCTTACCAACTCTATTTACCTTTTTTTTCCTTACTTTGTTTTTAAAGCTTCTTTCTTCCTTTCTTTTTTGATTGTATATTTTTATTTCTTATAAACAATACTTCATCTCTCTTTTTTTCTTTTATTTATTTTTGAATGTTTTATAGGGTGTTTGGGAAATGTAGTTAGAACCAACAATTAAAATCAATTTTGGTTAAAAACATTGTAACATATGAGAGTTTTATGCTGTAGTAACTTTTTGTTTTTTTTACTGTAATTGTTGAGAGTTTTATATTATTTGTTCGTTTCAACTGAGAGCCAAACACCCTATTAGTCTTCTTTCTCCTTTCATTCTTTTATGCTTTCCTTTATTTTTCTTCATTTATTTTGAAAATAATATAAGGTTTATTAACAAAAGAATAAATAGAAAATTTTACATCACAAAACATAAATTTAAAATACCAAAAGTATTTTGAAAAATTACAAAATACCATTTTAATATTTTAATTTAATAAAATACCAATATAACCTTGTGTTAAAAGACAAGGTATCAAAATCATAGAAAACACTGGTATAAATTTCAATATAATTCAACACGTGCATCCCACAATCTAAATTAGTATTTGGTAAAAGTTCATGCCTAATTGTGGTATTCTACACAAAAAGAATCATTATTTGCATTTACATTTTAAAAGGTGAACAGGTGTGTGTTTGCTTCTGGTCTTTTCCTTTTGTGGATGATTGCAAAATAGCTCGTCGGTTTACAGAATTTAATGTTGAGACATAATGCAACAGTGGCATGGACGCAGCGATAAAAGAAGTTGGTCGCATAGGGTAATGCCAAACAGTGTAAAAATAAACCGCGGGAATGCCCCAACTTTTTACGAAAGTAATAATTGGTCCTTTTTTTTTTTTTAATTAAAAGATTCCGAACTTTGTGTTTTCAGTATAAAAGGGCTAAATTAAGTAGCTGTTGTTAAATTTCTCCTTATTTTATATCACATAGGAGGTATATGACCTTAAATTTCTATGAACAAATTGAAAAATAAAACAAAACAAAAAATTAACAACAAATCCACCTGTATATCCTTTACGAGTTTAACGAAGTGGCGCCGTTTTCGGCTTTAGACTCGAGCATTGAAGTCCAAGGCCTTTTCGCCCAATAACTTTTCTTCGACCTCCGATGTCAGCTCCTTTGGCGATCCCAACGGTCACCGGTTGATCTCCGAAAGCTCCCTCTCAATGGTGATACACTTCCTCCATAATCTCCTTGCCAGCATCACGAGGGTCGCGAAGACACTCGCAATGATCTCCCTCACGAGACCTAGATGGGTCTCGCCACCACCACGAGGGTTGTCACGACCCTCGCCGAGCTCCCTCGCAAGACCTAGACGAGGCTTGCCACCACTGGGGGGGTCTCGCAACCACGTTGTGAGACCAAGACGAAGAAGACGAAGTGATTGGGCGAGCTTTGTCAAAGGCAAAGTGTGTGGGTAGCTGGGGAGATCCGAAACAAGAGCGAAGAGAGAAAGGATGGTTGGCTTTTTCAGATTTGAGAGAGAGATAGAGAGATAGAGAGGGAGAGAGAGGATGAAGAAGGGGTGGTGGGCTTTTTTTTTTTTTTTCTATCTTCTTTGATGTGGGCTATCATGCCATATAATGACTTCTGATTGGCTGTTATGGCCACAACATGCCATTTTTTTGTTTTTGTTTTTTGTTTTTTTTTTTCACACTATATTTACTAAAATACCTTTTAAGTATCAACATATGCAGCTCTCGTGACAAGATTTTAAATGGCCATAAGTTGATTTGGTGATATTATACGATCGTTATAAAAGGTTGTGGACTTCCGAAGTTATTAACCTTTAATATTCTCATCAAAATTTTGCAAGAGTAGCAAATAAATAATTAATTAAAATAGTAGTGCAATTAATGACCTAGAAGCGAGCTATTAGGGGCGGGAGAGAGAGCATTTGCTGATTACTTGTCACGCCTTGGAGTACGAGAGGTGACGTGACGAATTATTTAAATTAATTAAAAGAGAATTTAATTAAAATCTAGAGTTTAAGGAGTTGAATTAAGTATAAAATGTGAAGTTCATTAAAACACTTTATAAAGAGTTCATATACATTAGACAATTTAAAACATTAAACGAATAAATAATTAAAACAATAAAGCCGTGAGTATGGGTTCCACAAACCCACAACTTGTGCACACACATGGTATTGACAATGTCATAAATACAATCACAGTCCAAGATACAAATAAAGTTAAAATCTTACATGCCTTAATTAAATAGTACAGAAAATAAAATAATCCTTCTACTGCTCCTGAGTTCGGTCCGAAGAATCCTCTCCAAACCTAAAGGGAAAACCACCTAGAGGGGAAAATTTAAAACAAATAAAACGTGAGCGAAAGGCTCAGTAGGACTAAGTTTAATAAAATAATTTAATTTAAAGAAACATGACCTTATTCAGAAGTTATTTAAAAGAAACTTTGAATAAATAAATAAATAAGCAATTTTAAGTAAAACCATCCTTACCCAGAATAGTTTACTTGGACAATCAGAAATATCAGTTTCTTTTTTTTCCTAGGCAAACCATAGTAATATCACCACCGTAGTGGCCCAGTTGGGTTTCGGGACCTGCCCCCAACGTCGATCGCTACACGACCCGATCTCTGATATGGCATCATGCCCATATGTTTAATATCATTATCATTCAAAACCCAATTACTGAGTGTTGTCACTTACATTTATTATGAAGTTCATTTCAGTCCACGGTATATTAAAATATAACCGATAAATTCATTTTTCAAACAACCGTTGAAAACACTTTAATAGAAATCCTTTTTAAAGCCAAATCATTTCAAAACCAGGCTACCAAAGAAATAGGGTAGAAGTCCTACCTCGATACTCATGCCCCACACCGTAATCCCGGTCCGCTACACGTTAGCTCCGCGGAACCACGAACGATCCAAGATACAAACTAAGTCGGTCAATATCTAGTTCGAGACATTCTATGTTGCTAAACCATTTCATGATGTCCTAGTGTGCCATTTGTGTCTTTATAATCATTCTATAAGGTTAGAATTTAAATCAGGGTTCAAAACAGTGAAAACGGGTAAAAAATCACAAAATTTCCATGCCTCGGTCGGCCTGCCGGACTCCCTGCTTCGGTCTGCCGAACTGCACAGTTCGGCCTGTCGGAAGCAAAGTTCGGTCGGTCGAACAATTTCCAGGTTCGGCCTGCCGGACTGAAGAACATCGGCCTGCCGATCCCTATTCCGGCTTGCCGAACACTCACTTCGGCCTGCCGAACTGGGAAAACCCAGAAATCCCAGCCACGGGTTTCTCGATCCCTAAAATTCAAATCTTGATTCTAACCTGTTTTTCTCAAATCTCAGGCATGGAAAACATTCATAGATGATAGAAAGACATATTTGAACACTTTAAAACTCATTTAAACAAGATTCAAACACAAAATCCTGAAAATTCAAAAATAGGAAAAATTGAGGAAAAATGAAAAATCTTGAATCCAATTCGTTTTTCTTTAATCTAAGCTTAGATTCTAGTTGTTCTGAGTCCAATCCACTCAAATCCAAGGTTTTCTAAGCTTAAACAAACCTAGATTTCAAAAATGCACAAAAGTGAAAATTTTGGAAAAAGTTTAGAAATTTCAAATCTAACCTCGAATCGAAGCTTCAATCCGCATTCTCGGCTGCCAAATCACGTCCCCGAGCTTCCTCCTTGCTAACCCGAAGCTTGGATTCGAAATTGGGTTTCAAAGTTTCAAAGAGAAATTGAGAGAAAGAGAGAGAGAGATGGCTCACGGTAAAAGAGAAAAGAGAGAGAGAGAGAGAGAGACCGGAGAGAGTGAGGAGAGTGGAGAAAGAGAGAGAATAAATAGAGGAAAACGGTGGGCGGTTTTACTGTGCGAAAACCATGTACCGCCCATGGTTTTGTAAAACGGAATATTTTTTAATATTTTACAAATTGTTGTGTTTTAAAACTCAAAACATTATTTTTAAAACAATGAGAAATCATTTGAATCCATCAAATTAACAAAACAACCAAAAATTCAAAATCCAACCCATTAATCAAATTAATGTTAAAACATTAATTATGGCACACTAATTCATCATTTATATTACATTAACATTAAATAAATTTCAGGGCGTTACAACTCTCCACCCCTAAAAGAAAATTCACCCTCGAAATTTACAACTCATTTCAGAAACAAAACAAATGCAGATACAATTCCCGCATGCTCGACTCTAGCTCCCAAGTGGCTTCATCAACCCCATGATGCTGCCACACGACTTTTACCAATGGTATCTCATGACGACGTAAGCTAATCACTTTGCGGTCGATAATCTGAATCGGCACTTCTTCATACGTCGTATCTTCCTGAACCTGCACATCGCGAAATGAAACTATCTTACCTTGCTCAGGCGGACACTTCCTAAGCATCGACACATGAAACACATCGTGAACATGAGAAAGTTAGGGTGGAAGATTAAGCCGATAAGCGACCACACCAACACGCTGAGTGATCTCGAACGGCCCAATATACCTCGGCGCGAGCTTTCCATTCACTCCGAAACGCATAGTTCCCTTACGAGGCGATACCCTCAAGAGAACGAAATCTCCAACTGCGAACTCTAAGGGTCTACGTCTTCTATCCGCATAACTCTTCTGCCGACTCTGAGCTGCCCTCAATCGATCTCGAATCACCGTGACTTTCTCGTTGCTATCACGGATCTCATCCGGCCCAAGAATAACCCTATCTTCTGGCTCGGCCCAACACATAGGTGACCGACACGGTCGCCCATACAACGCCTCAAATGGTGCCATACCAATACTCACCTGATAACTGTTGCTGTATGCGAACTCCGCCAGATGCAAACATTGCTTCCAATTCCCGCTGAAGTCCAACACACAAGCACGCAACATATCCTCGAGAATCTGAATAACCCGCTCAGACTACCCATCAGTCTGAGGATGAAACGCCGTACTAAAGTTCAAATCCGTACCTAAAGCCTCCTGAAAACTCCTCCAGTACTTAGCATTAAACCTGGTGTCTCGATCAGACGTGATGGACAGAGGGACTCCATGCAACCTCACAATGTTCTGCATATACAACTCTTCGAGAACCTTCCTAGAACACGTCGACCTAAATGGAATGAAATGCGTCGATTTCGTCAACCTGTCGACCACAACCCAAACTGCGTCGTGCCGCTGCTCCGTCCTCGGCAAACCTGTGAGGAAATCCATCGTCAGATGCTCCCATTTCCACCCTGGAATAGGAAGTGGCTGAAGCTGACCTGCAGGCTTCTGATGCTCGGCTTTCACCTGAAGACATGTCGAACACTTGGCCACGTACTCGCAAACATCTTTCTTCATGCCTCTCCACCAATACTGCCTCTTCAAATCGCGATACATCTTTGTGCTCCCCGGATGAATAGCGAACTGAGACCTATGAGCTTCGTCCAAAACGGCTTTCGTCACCTCGGCGATAGCTGGAACTACAAGATGCTCCCGGAAGTACAACGATCCATCTACATGCACTCTCCATTCCTCGAACTGCTCCCCGTTCTAAATCAGCGACCAAATCCCCTGCAAATGCCGATCCTGCCACTGACTTTGCTTCACCATCCGAACAAGAGCTGGAGTCACTTCCACATGATATACCGAAACTCGATCACAGTCTTCATGATACCGTAGCCTAAACTCGCTCACCGTCGCATTCCTGTTCCAGTCCTCAAAAACCAAACAAGCGAGAATCCCTAAAGACTTCCTGCTAAGCGCGTCCGCGACCACATTAGCTTTCCCGGGATGATACTGCAATGCAAAATCATAATCCTCCATATACTAGATCCACCTACGCTGTCTCAAGTTGAGATCCTTCTGAGTAAACAGATACCTCAAACTCTTGTGATCGGTGAAGACCTGAAACGACGCTCCATACAAGTAACACCTCCAAATCTTCAGCGTGTAAATCACTGCCGCAAGCTCCAAATCATGAGTAGGATAATTCCGCTCATGAGGTCATAACTGTCTCGATCCGTACGCAACCACACGTCTATGCTGCATCAACACGCATCCAAGTCCGCGCCCTGAAGCATTCGCATAAACCTCATTCAGCTCGTCACTGCTAGGAATAACCAACACTAGAGCGAAAGTCAACCGGTTCTTCAATTCCTGAAAAGTAAGCTCACAATCTTCATTCCACTCAAACCTGACATTTTTCTTGATCAATCTCGTCAACGGAGCTGCAATCTTCAAAAAATCCTTTACAAATTTCCTGTAATACCCAACAAGACCTAAGAAGCTGCGAATCTCCGCTACATTCCTTGGTCGTTCCCACTCCAATATAGCTTCAATCTTGGACGGATCCACAGAAATACCATGCTCCGAGATAACATGGCCCAGAAACTTGACCTCAGTCAACCAAAACTCACACTTTTCCCTCTTAGCATACAACTGGTGCTCCCGCAGAGTCTGAAGCATGATCCGGAGATGCTGCTCATGCTCCTCCCAAGTCTTAGAATACACAAGAATATCATCGATGAACACAATCACGAACTGATCCAAATACGGCCTAAATACCCTGTTCATCAAATCCATAAAAGCTGTCGGAGCATTCGTTAACCCAAACGACATAACCAGGAACTCAAAGTGCCTATACCGAGTCCTAAAAGCTGTCTTGGGAATATCCTCTTCCTTAATCCTGAGCTGACGATAACCCGACCGCAAATCAATCTTCGAGAAGTACCGCGAACCTCCTAACTGATCAAACAACTCATCAATCCTAGGCAAAGGATACCTGTTCTTCACCGTAACACGATTCAGTTGTCGATAATCCACACATAACCTGAGAGTCCCATCATGCTTCTTAGCAAACAAAACCGGCGCTCCCCACTGAGATGTGCTATTCTGAATATACCCTTTATCAGCAAGCTCATGAAGTTGCTTCCTCAATTCCTTCATTTCTGCCGGCGCCATTCGATAAGGTGCCATAGAAATCGATGATGTCCTTGGAAACAACTCGATACCAAACTCAATTTCCCGAGGCGGTAGTAATCCTGGCAACTCATCGGGGAAGACATCCTCGAACTCATCAACCACCGGAATCGCTGCACTGCTACTCGAAACATAGGGCTCGCAATCTAGATTGGCAAGAAAAGCACAACAACCTAGATTCCTTCACCCTCCTAGACACAACTTTATGAGACGCTCACTCATTAACCAATCACCACCACCCTGGTAAGTGATCACCGTCCCCCTATCAGACACTAGGGTCACTTTTCTAAGTTGACAGTCCACGACTGCATTATACCTAGACAACCAGTCCATCCCTAGAATCACATCATAGGAGCTCATGGGGAGTATAATCAAATCACTTTTCAAAATCTCATCCCCAATCTTTATTTTACAGGATTTACACATACAATTTACACACACCCGCCCCAAGGGAGAAGTTATGGCTAGGGGTTCATTAAACTCTTCTATCTCTAATCCCAAGGCATGTACAAAAGAACTCAAAAATGAGATAATGAGAGGCACCGATATCAAATAGAACACAAGCTAAAGATCTGGAAACCAAGATCATACCATCGACAACCGCGTTACCAGTATGAGAATCTGACCCTCTAGATGCCATTGCATGAACCTGCACTGGCGCCTTTCCTTTCCCTCTACCGACATTGCTGGGTCCTGGATTACTCAGTCGATGCTGCTGAGATGGAGACGACTGCACACTACTTGAACTCGGCACTCGATACTGAGGAACACTGAGCTGAAAATGCTGCGGCTGCTACCCCCGTGCCAGATATGAGAATTGCTGAGGAGAGAACTGGGGATACTACAACTGCGGGTACTGCGGAGGCAGAGGTAGGGTCTGAGGCTGAGACGAACGACTGGCATCCTCCCCGATCTGAGATCCAAGACGAGCACTCCTGATCGGGCAATTCCTCTTGATGTGTCCAGGCTACTGACAGAAATGACAATGGAAGCTGTAGGGATTGCTGCGCCCGCTGCCAGACGAACTGCTGCTACCATTGGTCGCATCGCCTTGCTTGCCTTTTCCCGGAGCTGGACGACTATTGGTGCTCTTCCTGCCACTCCTCTGCGGTCCTCCTGAAGCCTTGGCTCGGTCCTCACAATACTGCACATAATCATTCTCCACGGAGTTCACCGACGACACAAGCTCTCCAAAACTCCTAAGCTGTAGAGCAACCAACTGCCGCCGAATAGGAGACTTGAGCCCTTCCTGAAACTTAATACACTTTTCAAGCTCCAATGCCACAACTGATGGAGCAAACCTAGCCAACTCATTAAACTTTGCCTCATACTCCCGAACTGACAGATCACCCCGCTGCAAACTGTAGAACTCAGCTGCCTTCTAATCTCTATACCCCTGTGGAAAATATCGATCATAGAACAGCTCCTTGAACCTATCCCAACCGATATCACCACCGCACTCTAAATGCTTAGCTTGTTTCCACCAAGTGTTAGCGCCACCCTCGAGCTTATACGCAGCAAACTCCACATGATACTCCTCAGGCACACCAAGAGTATCCAAATGCTTCAAGATCGAATCCAACCAATACTCTGCTAACTACGGATCCCCATTGCCATCAAAAGTCAAAACAGACGCCCGTTGGAATTCCTTAAAGTACGCATGCCGACTACCAACACAAGAGTCTTTCGGTCTAGCCTTGGCTGCCATCTGTCGAAAAGCCGCAAACATAGACCTCATCATGCTCTCATCATTCCCGAACTCGGCTTCAGCTGTCGAACGACGTCTAGGTGCCATTCTCTCACTTCTGAAAACAAAATTTGGACTATCAGAGGTATTTCATTGTCAAACTTACGTGTGCATATTTCCCAAGGTTCATAACCTTGTGCTATGATACCATTCTGTCACGCCCTGGAGTACGGGAGGTGACATGACGGATTATTTAAATTAATTAAAAGAGAATTTAATTAAGATCCAGGGTTTAAGGAGTTGAATTAAGTATAAATTGTGAGGTTCATTAAAACACTTTATAAAGAGTTCATATACATTAGACAATTTAAAACATTAAACGAATAAATAATTAAAACAATAAATCCACGAGTATGGGTTCCACAAACCCATAACTTGTGCACACACATGGTACCGACAATATCATAAATACAATCACAGTCCAAGATACAAATAAAGTTAAAATCTTACATGCCTTAATTAAATAGTACAGAAGATAAAATAATCATTCTACTGCTCCTGAGTTAGGTCTGAAGAATCCTCTCCAAACCTAAAGGGAAAACCACCTAGAGGGGGAAATTTAAAACAAATAAAACGTGAGCGAAAGGCTCAGTAGGACTAAGTTTAATAAAATAATTTAATTTAAAGAAACATGACCTTATTCAGAAGTTATATAAAAGAAACTTTGAATAAATAAATAAATAAGCAATTTTAAGTAAAACCATCATTACCCAGAACAATTTACTTGGACAATCAGAAATATCAGTTTCTTTTTTTTCCTAGGCAAACCATAGTAATATCACCACCGTAGTGGCCTAGCTGGGTTTCGGGACCTGCCCCCAAGGTCGATCACTACACGACCTGATCTCTGATATGGCATCATGCCCATATGTTTAATATCATTATCATTCAAAACCCAATTACTGAGTGTTGTCACTTACATTCATTATGAAGTTCATTTCAGTCAACGGTATATTAAAATATAACCGATAAATTCATTTTTCAAACAACCGTTGAAAACACTTTAATAGAAATCCTTTTTAAAGCCAAATTATTTCAAAACCAGGCTACCAAAGAAATAGGGTAGAAGTCCTACCTCGATACTCGTGCCCCACACCGTAATCCCGGTCCGCTACATGTTAGCTCCGCGGAACCACGAACGATCCAAGATACAAACTAAGTCGGTCAATATCTAGTTCGAGACATTCTATGTTGCTAAACCATTTCATGATGTCCTAGTGTGCCATTTGTGTCTTTATAATCATTCTATAAGGTTAGAATTTAAATCAGGGTTCAAAACAGTGAAAACGGGTAAAAAATCACAAAATTTCCATGCCTCGGTCGGCCTGCCGGACTCCCTGCTTCGGTCTGCCGAACTGCACAGTTCGGCCTGTCGGAAGCAAAGTTCGGTCGGTCGAACAATTTCCAGGTTCGGCCTGCCGGACTGAAGAACATCGGCCTGCCGATCCCTATTCCGGCCTGCCGAACACTCACTTCGGCCTGCCGAACTGGGAAAACCCAGAAATCCCAGCCACGGGTTTCTCGATCCCTAAAATTCAAATCTTGATTCTAACCTGTTTTTCTCAAATCTCAGGCATGGAAAACATTCATAGATGATAGAAAGACATATTTGAACACTTTAAAACTCATTTAAACAAGATTCAAACACAAAATCCTGAAAATCCAAAAATAGGAAAAATTGAGGAAAAATGAAAAATCTTGAATCCAATTTGTTTTTCTTCAATCTAAGCTTAGATTCTAGTTGTTCTAAGTCCAATCCACTCAAATCCAAGGTTTTCTAAGCTTAAACAAACCTAGATTTCAAAAATGCACAAAATTGAAAATTTTGGAAAAAGTTTAGAAATTTCAAATCTAACCTCGAATCGAAGCTTCAATCAGCGTTCTCGGCTGCCAAATCATGTCCCCGAGCTTCCTCCTTGCTAACCCGAAGCTTGGATTCAAAATTGGGTTTCAAAGTTTCAAAGAGAAATTGAGAGGGAGAGAGAGAGAGAGATGGCTCACAGTGAAAGAGAAAAGAAAGAGAGAGAGAGAAACCGGAGAGAGTGAGGAGAGTGGAGAAAGAGATAGAATAAATAGAGGAAAACGGTGGGCGATTTTACTGTGCGAAAACCATGTGTCGCCCACGGTTTTGTAAAACAGAATATTTTTTAACATTTTGCAAATTGTTGTGTTTTAAAACTCAAAACATTATTTTTAAAATAATGAGAAATCATTTGAATCCATCAAATTAACAAAACAACCAAAAATTCAAAATCCAAGCCATTAATCAAATTAATGTTAAAACATTAATTATGGAACACTAATTCATCATTTATATTACATTAACATTAAATAAATTTCAGGGCGTTACATTACTCAGTATACAAAATGGCTAAGGGCAAGATGTTTATAGATTATATTATAAAAGGGAATATCTTTTTTTTTTCTTTTTTCTTTTTCCAACAATCACCACTAGAAATTGATTATTAAATGACAGTTATTTGACTAGGTTATCTAACAATTGTCGTGTTAGGCAGTAAAAAACGTGGCATGAATGAATAATAAGAAAACCATCATGGAATCTAGAGCTTCCATGATGGTGATGCTCTTTTTTAACTATTTTTTTTATTTGAAACAACATTTCATGATGATTTAGAGAAAAAACCATCGGTAAGTATTTTTTTAAACTATGCTATAAAAACCGTCGTGGAAGACCCTATTAAAAAACCCAATTAATAGAACTTGATACAGAATGGAATGCAAAACACAGCCTCTAGAAACATCCCGAACATTCAAACACTGACATTCCACTGCCGTTCCACATCTCCATCCCTCTCTGTCTCATTGTTTACAAGTGATTTAATTACATATTTATAGTTTTTGATATTATTGATTAGTTTTTTACTTTGTTTGACCTTTTATATAGATTTATGGGCTTGATTCAGAGTTGAAATTTGTGAATTATGGATCTGATGATATTTTATGGTTTTACAAGTTGAATAATTAGTAGATTATTATTAGATTACGATGGGTTTCTTTGAAATTTGTATGTGAAATTAATTGTAATTGAAAATATATGACTTGGGTTTTGTAAGGCTTGATTGAATTTGATATTTTAATTTAGGAGTTGCAAAAGGGATACGAAATAGATGTGGGATAATAGATTGACTAAATTATATGTGGATGGTGTGGAAGAATTTTTCTTATTTGCAAAAACTGATGCTCAAGGTGATAAAATTTGGTGTACTTGCACAAAATGTGGAAGACACAGACCTCATTTAATTGAAATTGTAAATGGACCTTCATTGCATTATGGGATTATCTGTGGCTACCAAATATGACATTTACATGGTTAGCCTCTTTTGAATCCAACTTCTAATAGTAAAGGACATGAACCTATTGTTGAGGATAATATAGGTGATCATATGTTTGACAGAGTAAATTATTTAGAAACACTTTCTAAATTGTCCAGAATTATTTAAGACAATGATGAATGACGCGAAGACACCTGGGTACAAGGGGTATACAAAATTCATAGAATTGTCCACATTAGTTAGATTATGAAATTTGATGACGTTGGCTGGGTGAAAAAATTCTAGTTTCATAAATCTTTTAGAATTTTTAAAAGAGCTTTTATAAGAAAAATAATAAAATGCCAACTAGTATGTACGAGGGTAAGAAGACTTTGAGCATTTTGGGAAGAAAATATGAGAAAATACATGCATGTGAAAATAAATGCATCCTTTATAGGACGAAGTATGAGGACTTGAATGATGCCCGGTTTGTAAAGAGTCTATGCAAAAGAAAGGGAAGGAGCCATCTAAAAATAAGAAAGGAGTGCTGACAAAGGTGTTGTAGTATATTCCACTGGTACCATGTTTGAGGCTTTTATTTAGAAACATTGAGGATGGCAATGATTGGACTTGGCATCATGACAAACGGGTCGATGATAGCATGCTTGGACATTCAACGGATTCACCACAATAGAACACTTTGATGTCGATCATCTTAAGTTTAGTACAGAGGAAAGAAATCTACGTTTCGGTTTGTCAATGAATAGGATGAACCCTTATGGTAACAAGAGTAGTAGGTATAGCACTTGGCCTATAATACTTGTTAACTACAATCTCTCTCCAAAAATGTGGATGAAGTAAGAGTTCTTGATGTTGACTTTACTGATTTCGGGGTCTCAATAACCAAAGAATGACATTGATGTATACTTGGCACTATTAATCGATGACCTAAAGAGCTTGTGGAAAAATCGGAATGAAGTTAGAGATGCTCACTAAGAAGAAATGTTTACACTCTATGCAATGTTGACATGGACAATTAACGAATTTACTACATATGGAAATCAATCTGGTTATTTAATGAAGAATTATGTTGCTATGAAGGAAACATCTTACAAAAGGTTAAAGAATCATAAGAAAATCATTTTCCTTGGCCATTGAAAATGGTTGCCAAGAAATCAACGTGACCGCAGATAAAGGAAAGCTTTTAAAAAATCAAAACCCTCATTGGCCTTTGACAGGTGAACAAGTAATTGAAATGATAAAATATGTGGATGTAGTATTTAGGAAAAGAAAGGAAAATAAGGATAGGTCGTCGATAGATGGACATGAAAAAAAGATATCATTTTTCTATGATCTTCTATATTAGAAGACAACTTTTATTCATCATTGCTTGAATGTTATGCATATTAAGAAAAATGTTTGTAAATTAATAATTAACATGGTGCTTAACATTTCAGGCAAAACTAAAGATAGTGGAAAAGAATGATTGGATTTCATGGAGATAGAGATAATGCCTAATTTGTTTCTTGAGAAAAGAGTGAGAATCACTTACTTACCTTGACAAAGCACGCGTTATCAAGAGGAGAAAAGAGAAAGTTTTGCGAATGGCTTAATTCATTAAAAGTGCCAGACGACTATTCTCCGAACTTTAAAAGTTAGTGTAGTGAATGGTTTGAAACTTATTGGTATGAAAACACATGATTGTCATGTAATGATGTAACAATTACTATTTCTTGCATTGCGGAGAAATCTAGCAAAGAATATGAGATTTACAATTAGCAAGTTGTGCTTGTTCTTTAGTTGAATATGCACCAAGGTAATTGAACCATCTATGGTAGATTCACAAATTAAAGTTAGTGCAAACCTTATGCATGCTTGATAAGTATTTTTCACAGTCCTTTTTTGACATCATGCTAAATCTGTTGCTTTACTTAGTTAGTGAAGTTAAGTTATGCAAATTTATGTATTTGAGATGGATGTACCCTTTTGAAAGATATATGAAAGTTTTTAAGAGTTATGTAAAGATTCAAAATAGGCTGAAGGGATATATTATAGAAAGTTACATGATGGAGGAATCGATCAAATTTTGCTCCAAGTACTTGTTCAATGCAGAAGCAATAGGGATATGAAAGACAATAAACATTGAGCCTAAAGGACTACCTATTGGTAGCCTTTCACTAGTAAATCAAGAAAAATGGGAGAAAGCTTGTCATTATGTGTTGCATAATGCTAATGAAGTAGAGCCTTTCATTGAGGTTCACATAGAGGAATTAAGAGAGGCGAATCTAAAAAGAGCACAAACGAGAAGTTGGTACAAGATGAACATAACTCGACCTTTCTTGAGTAGATTAGAGCATATATCTATGCGAAGTACTGTGCATCACAAGATGGGAGCATCTCACAAGACAATGAATTTAGTTAGAGGACCGTTGTTGATAGTGACAAGGTATACATCACATTCTATAAATGACAACACTTTCTATACTCGTAAAAGAGATAAGAAACATCCTGTCCAAAATAGTAGTGTGACTTTCTATGACAAGAAAATGCATATTGCCTCTACGAAGGGCAAGAATTTGATATACAAGACCACTAATGACTTTATTTACGTGTCCGTTATCATATACTTAATTCTATCTTATCATTAAATACTTAGATTTATGGAACAATTTTTTTTATCATAATAATGATTTCTTAAATCAGTTTCTTTTAAAACATTTTCTTAAATTAAAATAAAACTTTTTAAAACATTTTTAAAACTAATCATCATTATAATTATATTATTTAAAATTTTACATATTCTTATTGCAGTATTCGTTGGAAGATATTTGTCTTAAATAATCTAGATTGAGGCTATATAGTTACAATCCTCAGTTTCAAATCATACATGCATAAAACATACATACATACATAATTTACTCTAAAACTATTATGAAAGATAAATTTTGTAAGTGGTATCCATGCCTATGTCCACCATGTATATGCCGCTTGCTACTACATGTGTTGTTGACATATTTCTTACTTACACCATGAACATATCCGAGTGAGTTTTTGCTCAGCAAGTAGGAATGCATACTCGCAAAACTTATCATTAAACATTTGTTAAAACAAGCATTAATTGATTATGCAATATTATGAACATGTCTTATGTATTTATCTTGTCATATTGAATGGGCTTGAGTGTTCATATCGATTACACGCAAGTGTTCTTATATTACCTATGTTGAAATCATTTTCATAGAAAGGTCTGTTTGAATATGAATAGTATTATTGGGTCCATAAGCCCATGTTTGGTTACCATTTATTTTATTTGGCCCAATATGACCCTACAATACTAAAGGCGTTCTATGATATTTGAGCACTAACTATCGAAAATTTGATTTGAGAATTGGCTCCTAAACTTGTATGGGTGTTGGACTCGTAATTGCTACTATAATGTTGCAGTCAACAACTTGGGCTTCTATGATTTTCCATTTTTGAAATCTATTGAAAACTTCATGTATAAAGTATTATTAAAAACTGTATCTTAAATTGGAATTTGAATTGGATAAAACTATAAATTGTAGACTCTTATAGTTTTTCAAGTGCTACAATTCCTTTTGTTGGTTGTAATTAATGATTCTGCTGCTAAATAGATGTTTTGTTTTGAAACTAGTATTGAAAAGTTTTTTTTTTTTTTTGTTAATTTTAAAAGCTACCATAAACCATATGTCAGGGACAATTTTGATAAAAGTTTTCTTTGCAAAATTCCTCATTTTGACAAAGACTAAAATTTTGTGTTTTCCAAAAGTCTGTTTTCTATCCTAAACATCTCAGTTTGCAATAATTTTGTAAACTTTAAGGTTAGAAAATTTTTATAAATTTGTTTCAAAGTCCACTTTAGGAACAAGGTTTTCAAAATTTTTCTTCACAAAAGTTCTTCATCTCATCGAGATCTAACACTTTTGCATTTGTAAAAATCATGATTTGAATTTTTTGAGGGTCGTTTTATCTAAAAACATAAACTACACTATGGATGTTGCAACTACTATTGCAACATCTCCATCTCATGAAACACTCAACATAACTGTTTTAGAATTAATCAAAAACTACACTGCAATTGCTAAAACAACTTTGGCATATGTTAAACTGAACATTTTAACTTTCAAAAATTAAAATCAAGCATAAATGAAATCTACATTACTAATTTGCAACTCATGTTGCGACATCACTAAAACATTCAACAAAATAGTGTTGAAACAATGGTGGATTTGTATGGCAGTTGCTACAGAGGCTTAAGCAAATAAGAAACTAAGCATCTCAACTTTTGAAATTAAAAGCTGGGAAGTTTTGAAATCTACACTACTAATATCGCAACTAATATTGTAACATCTCCTACGACATCAAGTGAACCAATTTTAAAAAAAAACATTCAAAATGTCGCTTTAGGGTTGGAATTTTAGTTTTTGACATTTCATGTAATCTTGTTCATATTAATAAGACCTAGAAGTTTCATGTTTAAGGAAGTTTCAAAAACAATCTCTAAAGCGGCTATTTTTAAGCTTAGAGTGAGTTGAAAATTCTTTTAAACTTATGACCATAACTCAGTTCTAAGCTTTATTATTGCTGACTAGCATAAACTAAAACTACATTAACTTAAACTTACAAAGGCCATAACATATATACTAATAAAACTTTATTACATACCAGCATCTCCAAAAACTAATATCGTAAAAGATTCTATCATAAAAGAGAAAAGGTTAGAGATTTATACCCATGAAGATAACTCTTGAATGATTCTCCTTTTCTTTTTCTTGATTTTGGCTAGTTTATTGTAATTGTGAGGATTGGAAAACTTTGAGAAAATAGGAAGAGATAGCCACAGTTTTGTTAGAGAGATTAAGGAAGGAACACTTTCTTTCTTAGAGAAATTGAGAGAACCGGTTTTGCCTTTAAGGGAGTGGAAGAGAAATGGCAAAAATAAGCCATTGAAGACATAAGACTATATATAGACTACAGGCAAATCTTGGGATAGATCTTTAACATGCTTTAAGCAGTTTATAAGCTAGCTTTTTATAATCAAATCTTGGTTCATGGGCCTTTATTAAGTGAATAATTTCACATAATTTTATATCATTCTTCCTTATATTTATTTTGTTAATTTTTGATTTTTCTAGTGTTTTTATTATGTTTTTGTGTGTCGTAGGTGTTTCAAGGTAATGAACTTAAAAGTAGATGAAAAAGGGAAATTTTGGAGTTTAAAATTGCATTTAGTCATTTCAAAGGTCAACCAGGGGTTAAAGTTTGATTTTTGAATTGAATTTTGAAGATTTTTGGGACAAATCAGCACGATGGAGCAACTTAGGCCATGCCCCCATGAGAAAATGGCTCGCAGCTGTGCTACAGGACAAAGGCCAGGCGTGGCAACGCCAATAAACTAGTGCATTTGTGTGGCCGCAAGCCAGCCAACATGCCCCTTTGCACTGCAGCAGCACATCTGGGCGCTCAGGCCCAAAGACCTACACGAGAGCGCGCTCCCTTGGTCAACCGTAAGTGATTTTTTTGCGTGTTGCCATGTAAGAAAGCTCGCTTGAGCATATCCTTTCAGTTTTTACTCCAAAATTGACCTAAATTGATCCAATGTTACCCCTTTTCAACCCTCCAATACTAAACCTATAAATTCCCACCTTAGAACACAAAAATACATAAGTTGTAAGTCTTTTATTTAGGTTTTCTTAGTCTTAGGAGATGAAGAAGAAGAAGAAGAAAAAAAGGAGAGTTCTGGTGGAGACTAATGGAGAACCATCTGTATAGGTAGATTTCCAACACTAAACCCGTTCTTTTCTTTGTTTTTTCTTTCTTTTCTTTTTCAATTATTTAGCTTGGTTTTGTTTTTGGTTGAAGGGGATTTCAAAACCCTAGAATTAATCATATAATTAATTGTTAAAGGCATTTCTCAATTTTCCAATTGATATTGTTTATGTTCTTCTATAATTATTGTTTATGATTAGTTTTACATTTTGTTTAGATGGCTAACTAAATAGGACATGAGATAAATCTAATGCTAGGTTGGAATGCTTGATTCGTAATTGACTTCTTATTCTAATTATTAGTAGCGAATTGTAGTCATTGATTATGGTCAATTTTTCATATGATTGCATGTGAAACATAACCTACGTTAAATAGTCTGAGCTTGTGTGATTGTTGCCTTGATCAACCTATCTTTCTAAACTTAGTGCTTTTGTTAGATTAATCTAGAGAGTTTGTTCCAGGTTTTTTAATAAAATAGGGTCTAATAGATTTCTTGTCTTATTAAATCTATACCATAAGTAAAGATTAAAATAACAGAGCTTGTTGTTATCTATGGTTAGTAGTTTCAATAGAAAATTAGAAAGAATTATGTGATTAATTGCATAGTTACTGTTTAGTGGTGAAGAATGATCCTTTGACTGGTATTACTATTATTGTTTACATTTATTTATTTTCTTATTTCTTATTTAATTTAGTTATTCCATTGAATTCAAAACCCCCTAATTTTTGTTTAGGATTAGTATGTCTTAGGTTGTAGTCTTAATAACTAATTAATTAGATCCAATCCTCTGTGGAAATGATCTTTACTCATCATATTTGACTACGGCTACACATGTACAATTTAATTTGGTGCTTCCCTTGAGGCCTATCAAATTTTAGTGTTGGTCGCTAGGGATTGTTTATCTAATTGATTTGTTATTTGTTTTTTTTTGTTATTTGTTATTTGTTTTTGTTAGTTTTTTAATCTTTCTTTTGTGTTTTTAAATTTTGTTTTTGTGTTTGTTTTGTGCTAGGTACTTTGAGATGTTACACTAATGGGTCTTCATAAGTTTTGCCAAATAAGACTTGGAGCCGTTTTATAGTGCTTGGTAGAGATACAAAGACTTACTCATTCGATTTCCATATCATGGTTTCCACACGAAGTGGCAACTAAAAATCTTCCTTGATGGCCTATGTATGACAGTAGGACATTAGGTTGAAAGAGGTAATGATACCATCTCTTTCTACCAGCAATTTGTGGATGAATCCTATTTTATGTTGGAAGACATGGATGAATATGATGAATAAAATTTGAATTGTTCAAGGACCAACCACAGTTGGGAAGACGATTACTATAACTTGGAGCCATAGGTTGTCACTCAACGTTAGAACATTAGGGTATTTTAAAAACTACAAGCCTTAGTGGCTGCTATAGGAGGAATCTCGAAAGACCAAACACCTACAAGAGAGTCTCTTGAAGACATAGTTAAAGCTTGCATTGTTACCAAGGAGCAACTTCACCAAGATATGAAAGCAAGTCTTCAAAGCTTGGAGAATAATGTGGGCCAATTGGTCAATTCAATAAGCAAGATGGAGGCACAATAATTGGTAAATCAATGGTAATAACCAAATGGTAGAAACTCTGGTGTGGCTTGATGATGATGACTCAAACAACCTAGGTTGGGAGAGTAATTTGAATTACATAAGAGTCTCATGGGAATTTGAGCCTCTAGACATGCTAAAGCCTAAATTGGAAGAATAAGAACCCATCAATGTTTTGATAGCTCAATAATTTTGTATGTTGGGTAGCCCAATCGACACTAGTTTTAATTTGACGAATAACACAATATCCATCATAAACCATGAGCGCTATGAAGAACAAACCACAAGCATGATTGTGGAGATCCATGTGGAGAGTAAAGAACAGCTAGAAAAGTTCTTACACAAGGAAAAGCCAAAAGAGGTATTGGTGGATGAAGAAGCATACATGACTATCAATTTGAGTTCATTGATAGTCATAACGCATACATTACCAATGGATCACTAGTTCCCATTGGCGCCGCCTTCATTGTACTACATTCTCTATAAGCTAAAACTAGAATTGGAGTTCCCCTCCTAAGCACATCTTACAAGGCGAAGCCAAGTTGGCGCGACACGCATAATTGTTCCATATCTCGCCAAGCCTTAGGGCATTAACAATGAATACCCATATGTGGTGTTCTAGGACACCTTCTATGGGCAGAAGTCGCTTTTTGATGATGCTTCTCCATGTTAGGTTAAGGACACTTGACTCGGTCTAAAAATGTACAATCCGATATAACCTCAAGTATAAGGTTGTCTCAAGTAATAAATACTCAGTGAATCTGAGGTCGAACCTACAAGGAAGAATTTTGTTTAGTTCTAGTATATTTATTATATTAACTTTTTATTTATTTACAAGCTGAGAAATATGAGGATTAATATTTATTATTTACAAAATATATTCACAAAATTTTACACATTTTTACAGATATTTTTCATTTTTAGAATTTCGTTATTTTGGAACTTCAATAACAAGAAAGCAGCTTAAATTAAAATGAAATTTCAACAACAAGTGCAATTAATTTTAAAAATAACTTTAACAGAACAATAACAAATTAAAGGGATAAAAACTGTAATTATAACAAAGCATAGGTTCAAAGGTTCCCGTTCTAGCAATCAAATTAAACAAATTTAAGTTTTTTTAATTATCTATTAATTGGTTTAAGAATACATTATGCCAGTCTATGTCGAAAATAAATCAAGCAATACCAAGCATTTACTGTGCTATTTTATGTTTATAATATAGCAAAAACTTAACTTATTAAAGGAGCGAAATTTCAATATAACTTAACTAAAACAACAACCAAAATGTTAAGTTATGTATTTACCAAGCCATTCTCTGCCCATGGCTAATCAAGGTCCCTCTAAGTATTATTCGCATAAGTCTATCAAAACCAAAATTTTGGCAGAGTTTTAGTTAAGAAAATATTAAAATCCTAAGTTTTCTTGAAAATATTTTGGCATTATAAAACTAAGAAAAACTAAAAATATTTAAAATGATTTTATTAAAATTTTCCTATCTCACCTCAACTAGAAAGAAAATTAAAAAGACATATTTAATAAAATACTAGAAATATTATTGAGCATAATTTTTACTGCATAAATTGGAAAGTTTTTTCCAAAAGCTTAGACTAAAAACTAAACTAAAAACTAAACAGTATTTTTACAATACTATGGGGCTTGCTCAACCAAGGCCAAAGGCCTTGGCATATATAGGCCTTCAAAAGTTACTACTTTTTTTTTTTATAATTTTTTACTATTTTTCTTTTGAAAAACTTAACATCAAATTGCATTTATTTAAACATTTTTTCTTCTTTTTTTTTTAGTTGGGATTTACTTCTAGAGGATGCAAATTGTTGGCCAAAATCCTATGTGGCATAGCGGCGGGAGTCACCAGTACAACATGATCTGGAGCGTTTGTCTTGAGATTCAATGCACAAGAAACATGCAAGAAATTGGACCAGTGGGACCGAATGAGACCAAGATCCATGACCATTGGATCTGTCAAAGTAAGCAAATTTCATGGCTAGAGGAAGCAGATTCACATGGGCGCGACTGTGGTAGATCAAACACTGCCCGAGATTCTCCCACGTGTATGGGCCCTACGTTGTCTGATGGTGCTATAGTGAATGAATCATGGCATGAATCAGACGGCTGAGGAAGTTTTGGTGGCACATCCAATGAACGGGAAGCTGCCACGTGTTCCCTTCTAGAATAAATTGAATTTTTATGTACTTTTTGAGGCATTTGTTATATGAATTTGCTCATTTTAGTGTCGTTTTGCTCTATTTTTCCATTAGATTTCAAATCTAAAGATAGAAAATTGAAAAAAAATCAATTATTTTTACAAACATAATATTTATAATAATATTAAAAATAATTCTTTTACATAAAAATAGAAAAAAATAATTACAAACTTTTAAAATTCTAGTCTCATTTGGTTTGATACGAATATAATTTTTAAGACTTAGAAATATTTGTAGAAATCACTAAAAATATTTTAAAACATATTTATTTACAAACTAAAAACACATTCTTAAACACATTAAGACTTAAAATAAAATTACTTATTATTTTTTGTGGTTTTGATTACTAAATTAATATTTTACATCAAAAAATGATTCTAAAAATTACCAAAAATCTTACTAAACATAAAAACATATTAAAAGCACATTTTTAAACATATTTACACACTAAGACACTAAAATAATGTTTATCACATAATTGCTATAATTAAGGAATTTAACGAGAAATATTAATTCAAAATCACTAATTCTAGCTTTAAGAAATATACAATTTTTAAGTATCATCAACACTAAACCAAGCGCTTTATGAGAGGTAACACAACAGATAGAGAGCACGCCAAAAAAAATTTAATCTTTCTAACTCTCCTCTACTCTATTTTTATTTTATTGTTTTGTTTTGTGTTTTTGTTTCTGTTTCACTTTTCTTCTATGCTTAGTCTTACAATAAGAACAATGTAAGGATTAAGTATAGGGAGAAGGATTTAGAATTTTTTTTTTTTGTTAGGTTTTTGTTTTCTTAACTAAAAAAACCATAAAAATTTTAAATTTTAAATTTTAAATTTTTTTAATTTTCATTTTAGTTTTAGGTTTTTGATTTTTGTTTTAGGATTTTTAGGCTTTTTAGTTTTAAGATACCTTTTGACTTCTTTAATGAGAATTGAGCTTTAATTTTATGGTCTTGATTGATTTTGAGTATTGTTTTAGATTGATGTCATTATTTTGTTAATATCTCTTTTTTTGTAAAGAGACTCACACGTTAGATTAAATTGATTCTTATACCTTCATTTTAAATGTCATTTTAATTTTGACATGTAAGGGTTGAATGTTAGAACTCTCTTGGAGGTCTTTAAAGGGGAATGACTGATTGAGCATCACTTGAAAAATGATTAAGGCACTAGGATCTCTCGTATCAATGCCAAATCAATCAGAGTCCTATTGATGTTCCAAAAGGACATCCCCCTAGTACGCCAATTTAAGTGTTCATGTAGACCTTTTTGTTTGGCTAATCACATCTTCTTACCTAGATCATTCATATTTGTTATTTTACTGTTGTTTTAAAAATGAATTAGAGCAGTAGAAACTTATTTCATGTATAAGGGAATTTTGCAAGAATTGGGTTAGGGACAAGATAAAAATATGGGATAAGGATTTGGGTCTAGAGAGGAAGGAAGAATTTGTAAGGATAGCTCAAGAAAAAAAATCAAAACACAAAAAAAAAATATAGAAAAAAATCAATTTAAAAAAAGAAGAAAAGAAAGAGAGAATCGGGTTCGGGATAGAAGATAAGTGTGGGGGAAGGAATCGAATCGAGATAGGAAGGAAGAATTTGTAAGGGTAGCTCAAGAAAAAAAATCAAAATACAAAAAGGAAAAAAAGAAATATACAAGAAAAAATCAAATTCAAAGAAAAAAAAAGAAAAAAAAGGATAGAGTGAAAAAATGTTTCAAGAAAAAATAAGAGAAAAAATACAAAAGGAAAATAAATGGAGCTTTCTTATAATGATTTTGGGTGTTGCAAGGTTGGTTGGCATGAAGTACAGGCCCAACACAATGATCTTCAACCTATATTCTTACTTCTATAGGTTTTGAGAGGTTTCCCTTAAATATCTTACGATGTTTCTAACTCCATAAAGTTCTTAAAACCTTTGCGATAATCCATAACCTTTCTTTTTTTAACCACAACCCCTTGACCCCGTTACAACCCAAATTGAAGAAATTTTAATTTTAGGTGGTGCTTTCAGCATAGTAGAGATTCGTACCAAGGGGGAGCTTATGACGTTTAATCCTTTCAACTAAAATTGAGTGATTGTTTATATGAGGATTAGGAGGGTTAACCTTTTTCAAAGCATGTGTCATTTCAATGTTGATAACAATGGCTATATCACACATACACATGAGTATGATTATAAGACGTATTAGCTTGAGCATGACTAATTGATTTAATGTAATTCATGTTTGATTTCAAGTTTTTATCTCTTTTTGTTCTTCAAGACGAAAGGTTGGAAGGTTATTTTTCTTTGTCTATGTTTTCTTTTTGGCTTTTGTTTTTAGGCTTTGCTCGAGAACTAGCAAAAGTTAAGTGTGGGGGAGTTTGATAAGTGCATAATTTAACATAATCTTATATCATTCTTCCTTATATTTATTTTGTTCATTTTTGAGTTTTCTAGTGCTTTTATTGTGCTTTTATGTTTTGTAGGTGTTTAAAGGTTGGAAGGTTAGTTTTCATCATTTTTGTTTTAAGTTTTGCTCGAGGACTATCAAAAGATAAGTGTAGAGGAGTTTGATAAGTGCATAATTTAACATAATCTTATATCATTTTTCCTTATATTTATTTTGTTAGATTTTGAGTTTTCTAGTTTTTTTAATTGTGTTTTTGTGTTTCATAGGTGTTTCAAAGTAATTAGTTGAAAAATGGATGAAAAAGGGAAAATTTGGAGCTTGAAATTGCACTTAGTCATTTTAGAGTCAACTAGGGGCTAAAGTTGGATTTTTGAAGATTTTCTAAACAAAATCAACATGATGGAGCAATTGGGCCATGCCCCCACAAGAAAATGCCTCACAACTGTGCCATAACACAAAAGCCAAGTGCAGCTGCTCCAATAGACCAGTGCAGTTGTGCGCATATCACCCAAGTTGTGATTGCAAGCGAACAAACCCCATGCATGCTGCACTCGCGCCCTAAGAACTATGCAACCGTGTACTCCCTTGGGCAGCCTGAAGTGATTTTTTTGTGCTCGAGAAAGCTCACCCCAACGTGTCCTTCAACTTTTTACTTTGAAATCGATCTAAATTGATCCCAAGTTACCCCTTTTCAACCCTCTAATGCAAAACCTATAAATACCTACCTTGGAACACAAAAACACACCTGTTTTTTGTCTTCTATTCAAGTTTTCTTAGTCTTAGGAGAAGAAAGAAAAGAAGAAGAAAAAAAGAAAAGTTTCGGTGGAGGCTAATGGAGAAACATCTACGTAAACGGATTTCCAACACCAAACCCATTCTTTTCTTTATGCTTTATTTCTTTTCTTTTTCAATTGTGTTAGTTTAGTTTTGTTTTTGGTTGAAAGAGATTTCAAAACTCTAAACTTAATTATATAATTAATTGTAAGAATTATTTTCAATTTTTCAATTGAAATTGTTTATGTTCTTCTATAATTATTGTTCATGATTATTTTTTTGTTTTGTTTAGATGGTCAACTAAACAGGACTTGCAATTAATTTAATGCTAGAGTGGAATGCTTGATCCCTAATGTCTTATTATTCTAATCATTATTAGTGAATTGTGGTCATTAATTATGGTCAAATTTTCGTATGATTACTTGTTACACATAACCTAGGTGAAATAATCGAAGCTTGTATGATTGTTGCCTTGATAAACCAATCTTTCTCAACTTAATGCTTTTGTTAGATCAAATTTAGAGAGCTTGTTCTAGCTTGTTTAATGGAAAGGAGCTTAATAAAGTGCTTGTCTTATTAAATTTACATCATAAGGAAAGATTAATATGACAGAGCTTGTTATTATCTATAGTTGGTAGTTTCAATGGAAAATTAGGAATAATTTTTTGATTAATTGCATAATGACTGTTTAGTGGTGCAGAATGAACCTTTGATTGATATTACTATTATTGTTTGCATTTATTTTATTTTCTTATGTCTTATTTAATTTAGTTATTTCATTAAATTCAAAACCCCTAATTTGTGTTTAGTATTAGTATGTTTTAGATTTTAGTGTCAATAACTAATTAATTAGACCCAATCCTTTGTGGGAATGATCCTTACTCATCACTATACTTGACTACGATTACAATTTAAGTAAGATTTAACTTGGTACTTCTTTTGAGGCCTATTGATGAGTTGATTTTTTGTAAGTATTTGGAGACCTTTAGTGTGGTGTTTAGTTAGTTTTTGGGTGTTTTATTATCATGTTATATGTTTCTTTTGTTCATTTTTTAGATTATGAAAAAGTTAAAAAATTTGGTTGATTATGAAAAAGATAGAAAACTCAGCTCAAATTAATGTGTAAAGAAAAATGAAGTAGTAGTGTTGTAGCCTTGAATATGGGCGCCGTGGCACCAAAGGAGCAAAACACCCTGTTTTGGACCATTAGACTTAGTGCCTAGGTGTTGAGAAGGAGAGCTGAGGCCTTGGGCTACCACCTCGGTGTTGGGATGTGAGGCAGCAGTGCTGGAGGCAAAATAGAAGACACTGATTAGGGGTTGGCATCATGGCATTCAGAGCTGAGGTTGCGGCGCCCAGTCGGAATTTTGTAAAAATTTAAAACTTTTTATTTTCTTTACAAACCTACAAATTGGTCTTCATTAAGGTTTTTAGAGCAATATTTTTTCAGAGAATAGGAGAGAAATAATAAGAACCAATTATGGAGGAGAATAAAAGCGTCTCAAAAACGGATTCTCAACTTTAGATTCGACTTCATAAACAATTTTCATTTCGCTTTCCTTTCCTCATGTTTAAGTTTCTATTTATGATATTTTCTTTTATTGTCATGAACTAATTTCATTTATCTAGGTTTATAATGAAACCCATTTATGAAACTTGATTAAATGATAATTTCTTTTCTATAATTTTATTCTACAAAATGATTGTTTATTTTAACTTAAGTTTAATGCAATTTAATTAACTTGCCATTGATTGAATTGATTTGATGAACCCTAATAATATTGAAGGAGTTATTTTGTGTTCATTACCTAGATAGAATAACATATGTTAATTTTAGTTAGACATATACTCACATTGTATATGCATCCATCTTGAGGGTTTGTCCTTAATGAAGTCTTCTTAATTTAATTCTTGTAGACATATAACGAATTATTTGAAGAGGATATTTTTGCATGACTATCGATGGAAGCTTGTGAATATTTTTGTGCTTTTGGGTGGCAATCATAATAGAACAGTTAATTATAGAAAAGAAGAGAATTTTTAATCAAGTGGATTGTTGGGAGAAATAATGAATCTAAGTTCCATCATTTATTGACTTTCATTCATTAATTTAGAATTCTATTTTCAATTTCTTGTTTTGTTTTCTCTTTTGCAATTTTCATTATTGTTTGGATAAATTTAGAGAGTAGTAAATGAGTAATTAACAAGAAGAATAGTTATTAGTCTCTATAGCAACGATACTTTTCTCATCTCTTTATTACTTGTGCTATGGGTATATGTATACGTATACTTGCCATTGCCAGGGACTAATTTTCTATTTTTTATTGCTAACATTAATTAATCAACTCTAATATTAGTTTAAATGTTGTTGTTGTTGTTGTTATTATTATTATTTATATAGGTATTGGCTAGTGTATGTGTAGTGCAGGAAAGTCTGAGCTCATTCTTGTAGATCATAAAATAGAGTGAACTTGTAGAAGAAATAGGAAAAGCAAGCGAGAGGCATCTCAACACCGTACAATGGTCAACCAACATAATGCAAACGAGCACCTGAGCGTCTACGAGAGTTTGCGGTTCCTTTGGTGGATGGCATTCACACAGGCATTCAACGCCTATCCATTGAAGCTAACAATTTTGAACTAAAACCAGCCCCTATCCAGATGGTGCAAGCATCTAAATTTGGGGGTTCACTTGTCGAAGAACTTCATGCTCATCTTGCAAATTTTCTGGAGATACGTGCTACTTTCAAGTACAATGGCATTTCTAATGGTGTCATTAGACTGAGGCTATTCCCATTCTTACTCCGGGACGGTGATAAGCTCCAGCTGACTTCACTTCCTTCGAAGTCGACCTCTATATGGATCGATTTGGCACAAAAGTTCCTTGCCAAGTACTTCCCACCTGTAAAGACTACCAAGTTGAGAAATAACATCCCTTCTTTTGTGCAATATGACAATGAATATCTTTATGAAGCCTGGGAAAGGTTCAAAGACTTGTTGCGCAAATGCCCTCATCATTTCTTGCCAACTGGTTGATTATTCAATCTTGGCACAATGGGTTGTTAGGTTCTATTAGGTCAGGTGTTGACGTTGCGACAGGTGAATCGATAATGGAAAAATAATATGAAGATGCCTATAACTTGTTGGAGGTGATGGTAGCCAATAATTATCAATGGCCCATTAACAGGATGAATGCAAAATGAACTGCTAGTGTTCATGAGATTGAAGCTTTAACTGCCTTAACAACTCAAGTGGCAGCTTTGTCAAAGAAATTTGAAACTGTTGAATTGAATGCTATTTAAAGTCTTCCTGCAGGTTATGAGATGTGTGGTGATAACCACTATGGAAAGATATGCCTTTAGGGCTATTATTTAGAAAACAGACAGAATAATCCCTACTCGAATTTCTACAATTCAAGTTGGAAAAATCATACAAATTTCTCATGGAGCAATAATAAAAATACAGGTACACCATTGTCCTCTTCAAATCCTATGTTTCCATCAGGTTTTGTTCTCAAGCTCCACCTAGTGAGAAGAAACCATATCTCAAAGAATTAGTTAATCAGATCGGAGCCAGCACTTCATAGTTTATGGTAGACGTAAGAACTCAACTTTCAAAGACTAGAACACAACTTCAGAGTCAAGCAGCTTCCACCCGGAATATTGAAATACAACTGGGCCAGCTTGCTTCTATATATAATTGGCCTTAAGGTGCTTGCCTAGCAATTAGAGACTAATCCCAACAGAGAGGGTAAGGAACACTACAATGGTATCACATTAAGGAGCAGGAAAGATATATTTTAAGATGAGTACTCCTTACACCCTGCCTCCATCGTTCCCTCAGCAACTTCGAAAGCAGAAACTTGACAGGCAGTTTGGTGAGTTTCTTGATGTTTTCAAGAAATTACACATTAACATTCCATTTACAGATGCACTAGAGTGAATGCCATGCTACATCAAATTCATGAAAGACATCTTGTCTAAGAAGAGGAAACTAGGTGAGTTTGAGACTGTCATATTTACTGCAGAGTGTAGTGCAATTTCGCATGAGAAACTGCCGCCCAAGCTTAAGGATCCGGGGAGTTTCCACATTCCTTGCATCGTCGGACCATGCAATTATGTGATTTGGGTGCAAGCATGAAATTAATACCTCTCTCCGTGTTCAAGAAGTTGAGAATAGGTGAATTAAAGCATGCTATAGTTTCCTTGCAATTGGCTGAATGAACAATAAGATATCCAAGGGGGTTTTGGAAGATGTTTTAGTGGAAGTCAGCAAATTAATCTTTTTGACAGATTTTATAGTATTGGATATGAAAAAAGGCCAAGATATATCTTTATTCTTCGGTCGACCGTTTTTAGCTATTTGAAATGTTGTAATAAATGTACCAAAAGGAGAGCTAAGTTTGGAAGTGGAGAATGAAAAGGTTACTTTTAAGATATTCCAAACACCCTCAACTCCACTAAAAGACGAATCTCAGCCAACTAGACAAGGGGGGAAAGAGCTATAGTGCAAAAAAAAAGAAAATCCGTGAAGGCTACAGAGCTACATCAAGAGTTGGATAAAACACATAATTTCCCCCGAGATTATCAAAGCTAGGAACAAACAGGTGGCAATAGAGGCACAAAATTGCCAGGGAAGGAAGCCAAAGTTCGAGGACCACCCAAGGAGAGATACATGGTGGAGAAAAAGAGAAGATGAATCCTTTGCTAAGCAATAACCATGTGACGAGCATAGAGGTGCATGGGAATAGTCCATCGATGATATAGGAGGGCGAAGATTTAAGCCTTACATCAAAGGTTGAGCAGATTGGTGGAAATCTTCTACCACTATCTTTGACACAATCTAAAGTAAAGATGCAAAGAAAGTCGGGCTAAAGACATAAAACAAGCACTTTTCGGGAGGAAATCTAAGTATTTTAAATTTATACTATTTTTAATTTGTTTTTAAAATTTTAGTTTAGTTTATTTCTTTTTAGTTTTGTTTTAATTTGATAAAAAATGATGAAAAAAATAATAACAGAAATTTTCTGTGTTTATTTGTTTTTTAAGCCATTGAACAAGTTTAGGGGTTGGCATTAGGGAATTTCATCATCATATATTTTCCAAACCCCCAGATGCGGAGCATTCAATTCCATGATTTTTGGCCAAAGGTGTTAGACATGTATGTCCTAAGGAGTAAAAATATAATAAGTTTTTGTAGACATTTTTATCAATAAAGAATTTATTTATTGTTTATATACCAAATCTTGTCATCTTTACGTTCATATTTGTTGAATGTATGTTAAGCAAACATGCTATATATACATTAATTAACTAGATCTTACTAATCTTTAAGTGCCTAGAACTCCTGCAATTTGTGAAAAGAAGAACGCTCTAGAAGAGCTTCAACCAACTAATCTTCTTTGCCATTCTCTATCCAAGATCAGAATGTGTGTGGGCACACCTCGTACAGCTCTTCTACTGGCGACTCTCCTTCTAACCAATTAAGACAAAGGTTTGAGATTATGAACAAAAGCTTTTAGGGAGTTTTAGAGTATCTAACACAAGAGTACTCACTCTTAATGTCTCAACCGATCTAAATAACTCTGAAAGCTCACTCTTTATTTACAAAAATCGTCCCCTAGGTTGGTCATTATCATATAAGCCCTCAAAAATTTGAATATGGATTAACTTCTAATAAATTTGCATAAAAAACACGTGACCAAATTATCGTTAGATCGGCAGGCCGAACTAACGGATTGACCTGCCGAACTTGCTCCATTGGCAAGCCAAACTAACCGATTGGCCTGCCGAACTTACGATAATATAATCCCTGAGAATCTTTTATTTCCTACATGAGATTCTTTAGATAGAGCCTCAATTTTAATTCAAATAACCCAATTGAGAAGTTATCTAATTAAAACAATCATATTTAGATAATTTCTAAGAAAATAAATTTCTCAATAATTCAACAAGTTTATCTTGAATTAATTTATAAAAATTAATTCAACTAATAAATAGACATGAATTATCTAATCCTATTGAATTTCAGCCAATCTAATAACTTAACGTAAGTCACCAATTTATTAAAAAAGCACACCGTATCATTACAGGATTTATCATAAACTAACAAAGGGGACCTAATGGACCTATTAGTTCAAGCTTCAATAATTATAAAATATAATATTCCAGATATACATTTTATAATCATCAACTGTAACGCTACTCCACTAAAAGCTTAGAGCTGCACTTTCGAACTATATAAAATACGAAGCCTAAAGTAGCTAAGTGTTCATGACATATCAAAATGCGTTATATCCCCATAGGATATTCATAATCGGCTTAAGGAAAAATTTCATCTTACCTTCCCGATTATTTTTATCTTACGTTCCGTTATCTTACCACTAGAAAACTTACCATCCAAGGACAATATACAATTCGGTTACACCTATGTATTCAAACGGTTGAGTGCTCTAGTTTTCCAAGTACAAGATAACGCATATAAGAGAATATCATTGACTCCACTAATGGAGCTTTAGATTCATTATCTATGAATAATAGGTCTACGCTATTAAGAGTCATGTCTCCAACGCACCAGTATGCGTACCATCATAAAGTCAGGATGAGATGCCATCCTTTGACACATCAAAAGATATAAGTCAAGAAAACAGGCCCATTAGTCCTTTCAGGATTAAGACATAACACATATGATTGTCTAAAGTGAATTGATTTGTATAGATGGAATTATTAATCCAAATCAATTCCACTTTATATCCCAATCCAATAACTCGTCACCTGTGACAATGTACTAATGTTTCTTTTTGTGGAGTCCAACTTTGATGGCCAAGACAAACTATCTCCCGTTAGAGATATAGATAACATAATAATCTTAGCATGAACAAAGCGCCTAACTTTATTCCTTAGATTGCATATCTTATGATTTAGACCATCACCTTTAGAATCATGTCTTCTACATAATCTATCCATCATATGCCTGATTCTTAAAGGTTTAGACTGACAATCTCAGACTTTGTTTGCTTAACATATATGCAACAAATATGAATGTAAAGAGGGCAATAATTGGTATATGAACAATAAATAAATTCATTATTAATAAAATGTCTCCAAAAACATATTTCAACATTTTACTCCTTAAGGCATACATGTCTAACATACATTAGTGGAGCGAAGTGCAAAAAGCAAGCTCATGGAGTTCTACAATTCATTATTTAGAGATAAATTTTAATTCACTTGATTGTATAAACTGATCTGGGTAGTGGCAACTAAATGTAAATGATTATTCACACACACTCAAAGTAAGAGGGAATCAACAAAGGTTGAAATTCTACATATTCTTTGTGTTTAAAATTTTTCATGAGCTATATCACATGTAAAATCTTTGAAGCCTATCTATTAATAAAATCGACTCATTCCCTATGTGTCTTTTTTTTTTTAATTTCTTTTACTAGTTTCTTTTTCTCAAGAACTAGCAAAATGTCACATTTGGGTGGGGGTGGGGGGGGGGGGTTGGGTGTGGTTATTTGATGAGTTGATTTTCTATAAGTACTTAGAGACCTTTAGCATGGTGTTTTGTTGGTTTTCAAGTGTTTTATTATCTTTTTATATTTTTTTATTCATTTTGCAGATTACAAAAAGGTTTAGCAAATTTGGTTGATTAGGGAAAAGATAGAAAACGTGGCTCAAATTAAGGTTTAATTAAAGAAAGATGAAGCAGTTGCACTGCAGCCTTAAATTTGGGCATTGCAGCGGCCTTGAATATGGGTATCGCAGCACCAAAGAAGCAGAACAACACATTTTGGACCAGTAAACCTAACGCCTAGGCATTGGGAAGGAGAGCCGTGGCCCTGGGCTAGCGCCATAGTGTTGGGATGTGAGGCCGAGGCGCTGTAGGCAAAATAGAAGGCATTGATCAAGGGTTAGCGCCGCGGCGCCTAGTTGGGAATTTTGATATATTGAATTCTAAACTTTTTATTTTCTTTCTTATCTGCTACAAACCTACAAATTGGTCTTCATTAGGGGTTTTAGGTAGGGCCGGTAATTTTAGATACAACACGATGATACGATACAAAAACGACAAAAGATAAACGGGTTTGGACCATACGTTTATTAATTGGGCCATAAATAGGTTGGCAGGAATAACACAAAAATAAACAGGCTGGATTCATGCTAACACACCTAACACGCCTTAACATGTTTAACTAAACGGGCCGTAAATGTGTTGACCCGGCACGACATGACTCATCCATTTATAACACATTTAAACTTAAAAATAAAAATATTTGAAATATTTGTAGTAGGTTAGTATTAATTAGATATTGTGTTTTTTTAATTTTCTTTTTTGGCTTTTTTTTAATTTTTTTAATTTTTTTAATTTTTAGTTAACTGGGTCATAAACGTGTCATATGCGTGTTGTTTTCATACCAACCTATCACGGCACATTTAATAATCATGTTAATTGTGTCATACCGTGTTACACATGCCGTAAGCGTGTTGTGTTTGTGTTTGCATTTTTGGCACGTTTATTAATCGTGTCATGTTTGTATTTAGGCTAAACATGTCGTGTTATAAATGTGCCAACACGAACACGACATGAACACGTTTATTGCTACCTCTAGTTTTCGGTATCTTTTTCTAGAGAATAGGAGAGGAAAAAAAGAGCCAATTGGGGAGGAGAAGAAAAGCATCTTGGAAGTAGATTCTTAACTTCAGACTCAACTTCATAAATAGTTTTTATTTCTCTTTCCTTTCTTCATGTTTAAGTTTCTATTAAACTTAATTAGAACCAATTCATGAAACTTGATTTAATGATAATTTCTTTTCTATGATTTCATTCTACAAAGTGATTGTTTATTTTAATGTAATTTCATTAATTGGCCATTGATGGAATTGATTCGATGAACCTTAATAATAGCGACGGAGTTATTTTTTGTTCATCACCTGCATAGAAGAACATGTTGGAAAAATAGTACGCAGAGAAATTTTAAAAATTTTATATCAGAGTATTTTCCAAAACACAAGTTTGACACGCTATATGCATAAATTAACCAGATCTTACTAACCTTTGAATGCCGAAGAACTCCCGCAATCCATGAAGAGAAGTAACGGTCCAGAAGAGCCTCAACCAACTGGTCTTCTTTGCTATTCTCTATCCACTATCAGAGTGAGTGTGGGCTCACATGTATAGCTCTTCCTCCAGGTGACTCTTCTTCCAACCAATTGAGAGAACCCAAAGCTAGTGTTCGTGATTTATGAACAAGAGCTCTTAGGGAGTTTTCAGATTCTCACCAGTAAAGTATCACTTTTAATCTCTCAATTAATCTAAATAACTTATGAGACTCACTCCCTATTTATAGAGGTCGGGTCTAGGGTCAGTCCTTATCAAATAAGGACTCAAAATTTGAATCAGAATAAAATTTGGATCAATATCTAATGAAATTCACATGAAAACGCGTGATTTTTTTTTTCACTCATAGGCAGGCCGATCTATCTAATAGGCAGGCCAAACTTCCCCATCGGCAGGCTGAACTTGAGGACCGGCATGCCGAACTGCCAACAAAAAAATCTCAGCGAATCTTTTATTTTCCACCCAAAATTCTATAAGATAAAGTCTAAGTTTTAATTCAAATAACCCAATAGAGAAGTTATCTAATTAAAACAATTTTATTTAGATAATCTCTAGGAAAGTAAATGAATTCCTAATAATTCCACAAGTTTATCTTGATTTAATTTATTCAAAATTAAATCAATTGATAAAAAGACAAGAATTATCCGATTCCAATAATTCAACAAGTTTATCTTGAATTAATTTTGTTACAAAATTAATTCAACCGATAAACAGACATGAATTATTTGATTCTTTCGAATTTCAACCAATCTAATAAATTTGATATAAGTCACCAATTATTGGAAAAGCACGCCGTATCGTTACAGGATATTACGAGCTAGCAAATAAGACCAAATGGACCTATATAGTTCAAGCTCCTGATAATTATGAAACCCAATATTCCATATATACATTTCATAATTATCAACTCCAATGCTACTCCACTAAAAGCTTGGAGATGCACTCTCGAACTATATAGAATTACGAAGCCCGTATAGCTAAGTCTCCATGACATATCATAGTATATCATATCCCTATAGGATTATCCATAATCGGCTTAAGGACAAGTTCTGTCTTACTTTTCTGATTGTTTTATCTTATGTTCCATTATCTCGCTATCAAAAAACTTACCATCCAAAGACGATATACCATTCGGTTACACCTATGTATCCAAATGGTTGAGCGCTCCAGTTCTCCAATTATAGGATAACGCATATAAGGGGATATCACTACTCCTAAAGAGGAGGTATGGATTCCATATCTATGAATAACAGGTGTACGCTACCAAGAGTCATGCCTCCAATGTACCGACATGCATACCACTATTAAAATGTGGTTGTCACCCTTTGGTACATCAAAAGATACAAGTCAAGACAATGGGCCCACTATTCATCTTAGGATTAAGATACAATACAAATGATTGTCTAAAGTGAATAGATTTGCTGAGATAGAATTATTAATCTAAATCAATTCACTTTATGTCCCGATCCAACACAACGTCACCTATGACAATGTGCCAGTGTTTCTATTCACAGAGTCCACCTTTGATGGTCAAGACATGCCATTTCCCAATAGGGATATAGACAACATAATAATCCTTACATGAATAAAGCGTCCAACTTTATTCCCTCAAATACGGATCTTATGATTTAGACCGTCACCTTTAGAATCACGTCTTTCGCATAATCTGTCCATCATATGCCCAATTCTTAATGGTTTAGACTGACAGTCTCAGACTATCTTTGCTCAACATACATTCAACAAATATGAACCTAAAGAGGACAAGATTTATTATATTAATATTAAATAAATTCTTTATTGATAAAAATGTCTCCAAAAACATATAACATTTTTACTCCTTAGGGCATACATGTCTAACAATCTCCCACTTGCACTAAGTGAGTAAATATGACAAATCTCGCATCCCCATGGCTTCCACATGCCTCTCAAAGACTCTCCCAGTAAGTGTCTTCGTAAATGGATCAGCTAAATTGTCCTCTAACGTGATTTTACACACCATGACATGCCTGCCCTCAATGAAGTCCTTTATCACATGATACTTTCGATCAATATGCTTACTCTTCTTATGAAATCTTGATTCCCTAGCATTAGCTACTGCCGCACTATTATCACAATATAGTGACATAGCCTTATCCATACTAGGAACTACCTCAAAATCATCGAGGAACTTGCGGAGCCACACTGCTTCTTTCAAAGCATCACTAGCTGCCACATACTCAGCCTCTATCGTTGAATCCGAAGTGCAATCTTGCTTCACACTTCTCCAACTGATGGCACTGCTGCCCAGAGTAAATACAAAACCCAAAGTCAATTTCCTAGAATCCAGACAGGATTGAAAATCCGAGTTAGTATATCCTAGAGGAGTTAAGTCCTCACCTGAATATACAAGCATATACCCTCGAGTCCTTCTCAGGTACTTGAAAATATGCTTAACCGCAACCCAATGGTTCGGTCCTAGATCCGCCTGAAATTGACTTACAGTCCCGACGCATAACAAACATCCAGTCGTATGCAAAGCATGGCATACATGAGACTACCCACTGCCAAAGCATAAGGCACCTTCTTCATGTATTCTCTTTCTTCCTTAGACTTCGAAGAGTCTTTCTTAGAAAGAGTAATTCCAGACCTAGATGGTTGCCCACCTTTCTTGGAATCTTGCATTGCAAACCTCCTAAGAATTTTATCTATGTAGTTGGCCTGGGATAAAGCTATCATTTTGTTCTTCCTATCCCAAAAGATATGGATACCGAGAACAAAATTAGCCTCACCCAACTCCTTCATGTCAAACTACTTAGTCAACCATAATTTGATCGATGAGAATGCCTCAATGTCATTGCCAATTAGCAGAATGTCATCTATATAGAGTAGATGAAAAACCACCTTCTGATATTTAATGTGTTTGTAAACACATGGCTCATCCACATTTTGTGAGAACCTATAAGTCTTGATCACCTAATTGAATCTTATGTTCTAAGAACGGGAAGCCTGCTTAAGTCCATTAATTGACTTTAACAGCTTACAAACCTTACCCTCTTGACCCTTGACCTTGAACCTGTCTGGTTGCTCCATATAAATAGACTCATCAAGATAGCCATTTAGAAAAGCCGCCTTGACATCCATTTGCCAAATCTCGTAGTCGAGAGCGGCAGCTATGGACAAGAGAATCCAGATGGACTTAAGCATGGCTATTGGCGAAAATGTTTTCTCATAATTGATTCCTTCCTTTTGTGTGCAACCCTTAGCTACTAGTCTAGTTTTAAAGGTTTTGATTTTTCCATCCATTCCTCTTTTCCTCTTGTAGATCCACTTACACCCTATGGGTTTTACCCCTTCAGGAAGTTCCACAAGCTCCGAAACTTGATAAGTCTCCATAGACTTCATCTCTGTGTTCGTGGCCTTTGTCCAGAGTTTCGAATCAACATTCTCCATAGCCTCTACGAAAGTATAAGGATCCTTGTCATGTTCATCCGGTTCAGCCAAGAAAGCCTCCCCATTGAACATATACCTCTCGGGTTGACGCCCGATTCTCCCACTACGCCGAAGCCCCTTAGGTTGTTGTTCAGGTTTGTTTGGTTTTTTTACACTGATCAGAATGGTTTTATTCGAAACCTCTAGAGTGATTGGACCACTCCTTAACTCCTTAAGCACCACTTTGTTTCGAGTCTTAAAGTCATCCATGTAACTCTCCTTAAGGAAAGTTGCATTAGTTGAAACCACGACTTTATTTTCCTTTGGGTTATAGAAATAACCCCCTTTAGTGCCTTTTGGATATCCTACAAACACGTAAAGTTTTAAACGCACTTCCAACTTATTCAGATCCTTAAACAGGACATGAGCTAGACATGCCCATATGCGAATATGGTCTAAGGATATCTTCCTACCTGTCCATAACTCGTGAGGAGTTTTAGGGATCCATTTTGAAGGCACATTGTTCAAAAGATAACATGCGGTTTGTTGTGCATATCCCCAAAAGGATAAAGGTAATGATGAATAACTTATCATAGACCTTACCATGTCTAATAAAGTCCTATAACTTCTCTCTGTTATGCCATTCTGCTACAGAGTGCTTGGCACAGTCAAATAGGATAAAATCCCATTCTCTAATAAGTGTCCTAGAAACTCATTAGAAAAGTATTCTCCACCTCGATCTGATCGAAGTGCCTTTATGGGTTTACCCAATTATTTTCCACTTCAGCCTAAAACTCTCTGAACTTGTCAAAAGTTTCACTTTTGTGGTGCATTAGGTACACATATCCATACCTTGAGTAATCGTCAATAAAAGTGACAAAGTACTCATACCCTCCTCGTGCCCGGATGTTCATTGGTCCGCAAATATCACTATGCATAAGTTCTAAAACCCCTTTGGCTCTATTGCCCTTAGACCCGAATGGTCTTTTGGTCATTTTACTCTCCAAACAAGATTCACATTAAGATATAGATTCCACCTTTAAGTGACTTAAATGTCCATCCCTTACTAGCCTTTGAATCCTATTCAGGTTAATATGATCAAGGCGCAAATGCCAAAGATAAGTCTTATTAGAGTGAGAAGTTTTAAGTCTTTTAAAGTTATTATCATTCATCAAAGCATTAAGCAGTAAGTCCATCTTAGGTTTGATAAAGTATAGATTATTTTGCATCCATCTAGTACAAATGAAAGATTTGTTTTTGCGAATCACCACTTTATTATTAAAAAAAACCAAATAGGAGTCTTTAAATAAACAATCTACAAAAATTAAATTCCTTTTAAATTTAGGTACATAAAAACAATATTGCAAAATTAAATTCCTATAATTATCAAAATAAAGATAGACGTCTCCTACTGCTTCTGCTAACACCAAGGATCTATTGCCCATTCGAAGCGTGAAGTCTTCATGAAGCAGACTTCTTGTTTCTTTGAACCCTTTTCAAGAAACACAAACATGATTAGTTGCACATGGATCTACGACCCAAATGTCACTAGATTCCTCAACTAAACAAGTTTCTAAATACAGAAGATTACAGTTAACTCCTTTGGAAAGGAAGTCATTGCAATGCTTCTTGATGTGCTTGACCTTCCCACAGAAGAAGCACTTAAGCTTCTTTGGATTCTTTTTCTTCTTTTTCTTGCTTTTGGTGTTAGTAGGAATAGAAGACTTCTCATTCTTGGCCCGTTGTTTTTTTCCATAACTAGAATTGGGATTGGAACTAGAAGCGGCACCAAATTGGCCTTTCCACCAGCAGGAGACTCCCTGATCAGTAGTTCGAACTCCTGTAACTGTTTCATTAATTTTGTTAAGGTCATATCCCACCTATTGCTCAAATTAAAAGTAGCTCTAAACAGAATAAATTCCTTTGACAGAGTCTCAAAGACCATAGTCAGCTGAGTTTCAGTATCGATGTCGGCTCTATTGGTTTGTGCCTCAACGAGGTAACCCATGACCAACATTATGTTCTCCTTTATAGATGTCCCCGGTCTCTGTTTACAGTTCAAGAGTTTTCGAAGCACCCCTTGCCGCTTTGATAAGGCTTGGCCTCCAAACATGTCTTCAAGATTATCCAAGATCTACTTCGTAGTCTCATAATCTTCATGTTGAGCCTGCAGCACATTATTCATGCTAGCCATAGCATAGCAGCGGGCCTGATCATTTGCATCTTTCCAGCGATCGTACTCTTGCAATTGCTCATTAGTGGAGTCTCTCGTAGGCTCGCGAGGATAAGGAATTGTTAGCATAAATTTTAGTTTCTCA
The DNA here is from genome assembly GCA_025403435.1 of Artocarpus heterophyllus. Classification (NCBI taxonomy): domain Eukaryota; kingdom Viridiplantae; phylum Streptophyta; class Magnoliopsida; order Rosales; family Moraceae; genus Artocarpus; species Artocarpus heterophyllus. The sequence continues at coordinate 22,038,722 of CM046338.1, forward strand.
AAGGCGAGGACGATATCCAGGTTCAGTCTCCAATTATTATAATTCTCTCCAGTTAATAGGTTTTTGTCAAGTATCGAGGATAAAGCGTTTGTAGCATTTTTAATCTACAATAAAGAATCATATACCAAACACAAGCAAACATAGAATAATAATTTAGTAAGATAATACAATCATTTAAAAATATACAAATATGTTTATGTGTCAAAGTCTTGAAAATATCACAACCTTACAATAATAATTCCCAACTCAGAATTCAACAAGCTCCTAGGGGAATCATGCCAAATTCAATCAAGAACACGGATTCCCTCTTGATTAATATATGCCATCCAAGACCCCTATGATCCAGCATATATTAATAATCGTTTCTTTGGCCATTAATTTTATTAACAGAGCTCTTAGGGGAGGTTAATAGTAAAATTAACATGAGCATATAACCATCATTTCAATATTTTATCCATAATTTATAATCACCACCTAGGGGTGTGCAACCATAAATCATGTTAAAATACCTTATCCTCTTGGAGATCCAATCTGGGACATGATAGAAATCCCTTCCTAGGGGTCAGGACCACTATGTTCTTCCTATGGACCAACGATGGAGGTCGTAGATCCTCTCTTCGAAAACCTTCTCCCACTCAATCTTTTGAAATCAAGGTTTTATTTTAAGAACATGCATGAACAATTTTAATATGAGCGGCACTCCCTATTCTATATGACATGTTATCAATATACATGGCAAATCATATTCTAATGTAGACAAGCAAAGCAATCAAGCAAAACTACAAGCAGAATAATAAATAACCGTAATATTATAGCTCCACCCTAGAGAATAGAAAATAAAGATTACAAGAGAATAATTGAAACATATTATCGATTCTTCATCCTTGAATCTCCAAGCTGTATCCTTCTTCATGTAATGTCCATCTTCAAGACTTCAATCCCTCATAGATCGAATATCCATACTTTTGGTCATATCCAAATTTAATGTCTCTTAGAATTGTCGCAAAAATAAAATTAAAACTACATTAAAAACTACACCCATTCTGGAGAAATTTCCAACTCTATGTCGACAAGCCGATCTGGGTGATCGGCCTGCCAGTCATGACCCATCGGCCTACTAATCTTTTTAGGTTGGTCTACCGATACATGACAGATCGGCCTGTCAAACTAGAAGTTCGGCCTACCGCCGAGCCACCTGATTTATGCCCTGCTGATGGCCTATCGAACCTCACTTCCAGCCTACAGATCTAAGACCATCAGCCTACCAAATCAGAGAGTTCGGCATGCCGACCGAGCAAAAATCACCCTTTCTAGAAAATACAATTTTAAATGCAATTCATCAATATTTTCTTTCAACAATTCAAACATATAAAATTAGAGGCTCAAGAAATACCTAAGTGTAGCATCATCCATCTTCTAGATTCGCTTCTAGAACCGTCTTCTCCAAATGATTATTTAATTTCAAAATTCTTACAAATTTAAAATTAAATAATAATTCCTAGTCGGAGATGATAGTCTCCCATCTAATTACATAAAAAACCTATATACATATTCTAGCGTCTAAAGAACCATAACCGGCGTAAATTAATTAATTAATAAATAATTAAATAACAATTTAATCAACCATAATTAATTAATAAATATTCACCATATAATCCATGACAACAAAAAATTATATAGAAACCTAGAGTGCCAACTCTCTATAAAATTAAATTCAAGCATAGAAGAGATCAAGATCACATAATTCCTACATATAACAGATCACAAGCTCATAAATTTATGTAAAAACCATGGCTCTGATATCAATTGTTGGAAAAATAGTACGCAGTAGAATTTTAAAAATTTTATATCAGAGTATTTTTCAAAATACAAATTTGACACGCTATATGCATAAATTAACCAGATCTTACTAACCTTTGAATGCCGAAGACCTCCTGCAATCCGTGAAGAGAAGTAATGTTCCAGAAGAGCCTCAACCAACTGGTCTTCTTTGCTATTCTCTATTCACTATCGGAGTGAGTGTAAGCTCACACGTACAGCTCTTCCTCCAAGTGACTCTCCTTCCAACCAATTGAGAGAATCCAAAGTTAGTGTTTGTGATTTGTGAACAAGAGCTCTTAGGGAGTTTTCAGATTCTCACCAATAGAGTATCACTCTTAATCGCTCAATTAATCTAAATAACTTATGAGACTCACTCCCTATTTATAGAGGTCGGGTCTAGGGTCAATCCTTATCAGATAAGGTCTCAAAATTTGAATCAGAATCAAATTCAGATCAATATCTGACGAAATCCTTGTGAAAACATGTGATTTTTTTCCATGCATAGGCAGGCCGAACTTGCCCCATCAGCATGCCAAACTACCGATAAAAAAATCTCAGGGAATCTTTTATTTTTCACCCGAGATTCTATAGGATAAAGTCTCAGTTTTAATTCAAATAACCCAATAGAGAAGTTATCTAATTAAACAACTTTATCTAGATAATCCTTAAGAATATAAATGAATTCCTAATAATTCTACAAGTTTATCTTGGTTTAATTTATTCAAAATTAAATCAACTAATAAACATACAAGAATTATCCAATCCCAATAATTCAACAAGTTTATCTTGAATTAATTTTGTCACAAAGTTAATTCAACCGATAAACAGACATGAATTATTTGATTCTTCCGAATTTCAACCAATCTAATAAATCTGACATAAGTCACCAATTATTGGAAAAGCACGCCGTATCGTTACATGATATTGCGAGCTAGCAAAGGGGATCAAATGGACCTATATAGTTCAAGCTCCTGATAATTATGAAACCCAATATTCCAAATATACATTTCATAATTATCAACTTCAACGCTACTCCACTAAAAGCTTGGAGCTGCACTCTCAAACTATATAGAATTACGAAGCCCGTATAGCTAAGTCTCCATGACATATCATAGTGTATCATATCCCCATAGGATTACCTTCTCGATTATTTTTATCTTACGTTCTATTATCTGACTATCGAAAAACTTACCATCCAAAGACGGTATACCATTCAGTTACACCTATGTATCCAAATGGTTGAGTGCTTCAGTTTTTCAATTATAGGATAACGCATATAAGAGGATATCGCTACTCCTAAAGAGGAGCTATGGATTCCATATCTATGAATAACAGGTCTACGCTGCCAAGAGTCATGCCTCCAATGTACCGGCATGCATACCACTATTAATATGTGAGTGTCACCCTTTGGCACATCAAAAGACACAACGTCAAGACAACAGGCCCACTATTCTTCTCAGGATAAGATACAATACAAATGATTGTCTAAAGTGAATCGATTTTCAGAGATAGAATTATTAATCCAAATCAATTCACTTTATGTCCTAATCCAACACATCGTCACCTATGATAATGTGCCAATGTTTCTATTCATGGAGTCTACTTCCGCTGGTCAAGACAAACTATCTCCCAATAGGGATATAGACAACATAACAATCTTTATATGAATAAAGTGCCCAACTTTATTCTCTCGATTACGGATCTTACAATTTAGACCGTCACCTTAAGAATCGTGTCTTCCGCATAATCTGTCCATCATATGCCCAATTCTTAAGGGGGCATTTGGTATGCAGTAATTCTGAGGTGGGAATAGGAATCTTACAGATTTTTATGTTTGGTATGCAGTAATCTGAGTTTTGGATTCCTAGGAAACTCATTCCCATAGGATTCAGATTACCTCATTTTAGGGTAATCTGAATTCCACCCAACAAGGTGATATTCATATTCCTAAGAATCTCAAAACTATGAAAATTTCACTTTTTTTTTCTATAATGATGATGATGATAATTATATTATTATTAAATAATATATAATATAATAATAATAATATTATTATTATTATTATAAATTAATATTTCTATAGAATATAAATATAAAAATTATATCAATATAAAATAATAATTTGATAATAATACCATTAACAATAATAATAAAAATATATAATATATTACATATACAATATCTAAATATAATATATATTATTAATTAATATTAGAATATAATATATATTAATACTATAATAATAAAATAAAATAATTTCATACTATTATTATAAATAAATATTAATATATGATATAGATATGAATATTGTATCAATATAAAATTATAATTTAATAATGAGAATAATAATAACATTAATAATAAAAACTTAATAATATAACATCAATATGAATAGTATAATATTAATATTCAATATGAATAGTATAATATTAATATTCATAGTAATATCAGTATAAAATTATATAAATACTATTATAATAATTATAAATATAAAATATAACTAAATATTTTTAATATTTTTTTATAGCATTATTTTTATTTAATGTTAATATTAATATAAATAGTAATATATTATTAAGAATTATATTTTTATTATTATTTATATTCATATCAATATATTATATATTATATACAACATTTTAATATTAATGTATTGTTAAATAATAATTCTATGATTATTATAAATTAATATTTTTATATAATATAAAAAAGTATTATATTAATATAAAATAATAATTATTTAATAATAATGATAATAATAACATTAATATTCATAGTAATATTAATGTTAAATTATATATAATATTATTTATTATTTATGTTTATATTACTATTATTTAATATTAGTACTAATATATTATATTGATACATTTAATGTTAATACTATAAATTATTTGTCAATTATACAAGATTCCTATGTACAACTAAACACGATAATGTATTATTCCTAGAAATCTAATAGAAGATTCCTATGTACAACCAAACGTGATAATCTTGAATCCTGGGAATCATATTCCCTACAATCATTTTCTTGGGAATATGATTGCTGCTGATTACTGCATACCAAACGCCCAAGGTTTAGACTGACAGTCTCAGACTATTGTTTGCTTAACATACATTCAACAAATATGAACCTAAAGAGGACAAGATTTGGTATATTAATAATAAATAAATTCTTTATTGATAAAAATGTTTTCAAAAACATATTATATTTTTACTCCTTAGGGCATATATGTCTAACAGAACATATGTTAATTTGAGATAGAAATATATTCACGTTGCATTGCATCCATTTTGATAGTTTGTTTTCAATGAATTCTTCTTAATTTAATTCTCATAGACATATGGTGAACTATTTGAGGAGCATATTTTTGCATGAACATTGACAGAGGCTTGTGAATATTTTTGTGCTCTTGGGTGACACTCGCTATAGAATCGTGTGGATTGCTGGGAGAAATTATAAACCTAAGTTTCATCGTTTATTGACTTTCTTTCAGTAATTTAAAATTATGTTTTAAATTTCTTGTTTTATTTTCTATTTTGCAATTTTCATTATTGTTTGGATAAAACTAGAGAGTAGTAAATTAGTAATTAACAATAAGAATAGTTATTAGTCTATATGGGAATGATACTTTTCTCATCTCTTTATTACTTGTGTGATACGTATACTTGCCTGTGTAAAATCTACAGCAAGTACCACCTTAAGTGTGGCACCAAAAGCTTATTGAAATAGACGAAAATATTTTCCATTGTCAAATAAGTCACTTCACTGATACATGAATAATGTAAAATGGTGTCTCTTTAAGATACAAGATCCACTTCTTCAGGAGGCTTTTTGACCTTTGGATACTTTGTCTCCAAGTTTCTCCAAAACATGTATTTTTTTGACTGGTTAGGAAACTAGCTAGTTGGCAGTAAAATTTTGATTCTTATAGGGTCCTCTGTCTTTGCTTATTACAGTCCAAGGCTAACCTCTGAATTTACCGGTGACTATGTATGACTAAATCGCGTACTAAAGTTGGATTTTTGTTGATCTTAAAGTTATGCTTTGACTAAATAATACTTAAACTTAATCTTTTTTGCACTTATCTCAGAATTGACATATTCTTTAACAGTATCAATTTTTGATTCTAAATAGCATTTTTATCGAAAGTGCTACTCGCGTAATAATTTCTAACTAATAGGCAATTAAGGACATTTTACGCATTATAGTGTTTCTCTAAACATTGCTAACACCATACTGTACTTGAAATCTTCTATAATGAATTTACAATTTAATTTATGGGTAAAATTTTCTTCCACTTTAAATTATGGTGAAAAATCATAAACTAAATTATTTTACTCTAATGAGCCGTGAAATTTAGTTTTATTATTTAAAATAGAATTTTAGAATTTATTTTGTAATTCCACAAATTCTAAAATCATAAATCTTGATATGAGAATTTTGAGAAATTCCCAATCTCAGTTTTAAATTCTGACATAAATTTTTAGGGTTTTTTTATCACATAGATCTCTAATAATATCCTCATATCGCTTATAGTATTTTATATTATCGAATTCACAACAATCATAGAATCATGGAATTTCATGAATCTTTATGTAAAACAACTATTCATGTCTTTTATAATAGAAAACCCTTGATTCAAATACTTTGATTTTATCGATAGAACCAATCAAATGCTTAATTATCATATCTGAAATTCTACTTGGGCCTGATAAGGATATATTGACTTGTCTTAAGTCAACATATCTCTTAAACTCTGCATTCTTTCTTACCCGTTCAACCTATTATCTGGGTTAAATTGCTTAAGTGGTCCCTAATCTTTCATGAAAACGAACATTTGATCCCCAACCTTTTTTAGATTTTTTAATTTATTTTTGTTCTAATTTTAGAAATATTCTTAATTTATCAATTATTTAAAAGGTAATTTAGTAATTTTACTTAAAAATGATATCTAGTAATTTTTAACAGTCATACTTAATGTTTTAATAGTTAAAATGATCCCTCAACAACTAAAATGAAAGGTTGGGGTTAGTTCGATTAAAAAAAGAAAAAAAGGTTAAGGACCAAAAGTTTATTTTCATGAAAGGTAGGGAACTATTGAAGCAATTTACCCTATTATCTGTTACCTTGGTTTACTGTTAAGCTTTTTAGTTGAAAGTTCGCGGTTATTCCTAAACTAGATCAACATGCATAGTACAACTGAGCTTGTCATATTGTTGTTATCTTATAAATGTTGCTAGAATCTTGTACTCAGAAGCTCTAAATTTCTGCTTCTTATGAACTTAAGGGTGTAGTTATAGAAAAATCCTTAATTAATTATACTTATTAATTACTAGATTTTTCCAAACACTACGCATTAAAGATATTTGGGAACTTTATTATCACAGATTATGAATAGCACCTTTTAACTGCAAGTAAGCCAACAATAACTACGCTAAGACTGATAATGACAAGGTCACAGTGGCAGACTTTAAGTGATTAGGATACAAAAGTAATTCCTTTATTATGGCATCGCAAGTAATCCATGTTTTTTATACAACAAATTCAAAAGATTTAGAGTTGTACTTAATCGTGATGATGAAGCCACGAGTAGTTCTTGACTGTGAAGAAGTTGTAGACGATTGCATGGACATCACATCATTCAAGAAGGGATTGCCACTGGTTGAAGAGCTTGATGACTTTGATGATGATATTTCCTACTTGCTTCGCGTAGATGTCGTTATTAGAAATTCAGTATGCAACAGAATTTTAAAAAATTTTAAATTAAAACCTTTTTTCATAAAGGAGTTAGGCATCCTATATACGATATATTAATAATATATCTATCTATTTTATAAAATCAAAACCACACTTTTGACAAGAAATTGTTTGATAGAACTGCTGCTGAGAATCGCATCTAGAAGAGCCTTAACTAATCGTTTTTCTTTACTATTCTCCTTTCTTTGACCGGAATGCAAGTGGTCACACATCATCTGATTCTCCTTTTGGTAACTTCTCCCCACAATCATAAGAGGATAATAATAATTACCATTCTAGATGTTGAATAATAATTCTTTAGTGTAATAAAGTTTCTCTCTCTAAAAATCACTCTCTAAACCTCCTAAGTGACCTCTGTTAATTATCATAAACAATTAAACACATTTCTTATTTGTAGAGGTCGGATAGGGCACTCATTCTTATTAAATTAGGATTCAAAATTTGAGTTTGCGCCAAATACCACAACTATACTTAGGCCGGCCTATATTATGGTGGTCGACTGCCTTAATTAGGACTGGCTGACTAGGCTGACATGGCATGCCCTTGCCATGATTTTTTCCAACTTTTGAGATTTATCTGATCTACTCATTTGAACTAATTGGATAATTACTACTTTATTTGACCTATTATATTTCATAGAGCATTAGTTTTAATTCAAATAACCCAATATATAAGCTATCTGATTAAAGCAATCATAACAGATAATCCCATATTCAAACAAAATATATTAAAATAATTCAACATATTTATTTTGAATTAATTCACAAAATTTATTTAGCTAATAAACCAACATAAATTAATAAAATTCAATTAACTGTGCATTTTATAATTATCAACTCTAAAGCTAATCCTTACATGTGCATTTTATAATTATCAACTCTAAAGCTAATCCACTAAACGTTTAGAGCTACACTCTCGATTTATATATAAATTACAAACCTCCAATAAGTTAACTATCTATGACATATCATTATGTTTAACTCCAATAAATTTTGTTTTACCTTTTCAATTATATTTAACTTATATTCCATTATCTCACCATTGGAATACTTACTATTGATAACCAATACAACTAGTATACCATTTGGTCACACATATGAATCCAACTAGTTAAGCATTCTACTTTCTAATTATAAGATAATGCCTATAAGAGAATTTTAGAAACTTTACAAAAGAGCTATAGATTCTCAATCTATTAATAGCGAGTCTATATCATTCAATAGTCATAACTTCAATGAATTGATATGTGTATCTTTAATGAATTTAGGATGTCATCCCTAGGTATATCAAATGATACAAGTCAAGAATATAGACTCATTGATTCATTTTAGGATTATGATGTAATACATATGATTGTCTAAAGGGAATTGATTCATTCAAATGGAATTATTAACTAAATCAATTTATCTTTAATCCCAATCTAATATATTGCTACCAATAAAAATATACCAATGTCTCTATTTAAAATATGACATAAATAATTTTTTATTAATCAAATGTCTCTAAAACTATTACATTATTTAAACCTTAGGGTACCTGGTCTAACAATCATATGGACATATGAGGTACCAATGAAAAAAAAAAGAAAAAAATTAAGCATTTGTAAACTAATTTATATAATTTTATTTCACTCATTAGGTGGATATTTTGTTGAATTTGTATTTTCAAAATGTATTTTGTTTTTTGATATATTTTTTTATGATTACCCACATAAATTGAATTTTGGTCTATTAAACAAAAACATGGGTTTGACCATCTATAGGGGACAAGAAAAAAAGACATTAAAGAAAGCGTTTTGACCAACTTTCCGCATTATAAACTGTCACAAAAATTGAAAAAAATTACATAAGATGACGGTTTTTGTAGAAAATCGTCGTATAAAGCAAGTATAAAACAAAGGTTGTTTCTTTTTTTTTTCAACTGTCTTGTAAGGCTTGCCAATACGACCCCGTTTTGTTGTTGCTATCAAAATTATATAACTTGACAGTTTTTTTTAAACCGTCATGTAAAGTGAGCATAAAACGATGGTTTATCTAAAAACCATTATGTAAGGCAAGACCAATACAACATTGTTTTTCTGTCTAAACATTCTAAGTGCCCACCCTCTATCAAAATTCCTTAAGCTTTGCTTATTGATTTGAATATGTTGGTTTCATGAAGTGGAAGTTTTTTGTTGATTCTTTTTAGATCTTGGTTAGGGTATGGTTTTTTGTGGGTTGTTTTACTTGTAAGGTGTTTTTTTTAGGCGCTAGTAATATACATTTTTGAATTTTTGTCTATTCAATTCAACCATTTAAGGGCGGTTTTGTTGGGCTAATAAAATATAAAAGAAACTTTGTTCATTTGAATAGGCCTAATTCCCATGTTTGGTTGACAAATTTAAGTTGGAAAGGCCTTTACAACTGAAAGTCCATTCACCCAATTTGGATGAATCACCATTCACATAAGCGGATAGATGAATGCCTATTCAATTCAACCATATGTTTTCTTTTGTCCTAATTGTCCTCACTTTTCACGATTGAGAAGAAAAAAACCCTAGCCTTCATTGCTGCCTCTCCACCACCATGCACTCAAATTGAAGCTCTATCTTCAACATTTGCCTCTAGCGTTCTACCTCATCAACATCTTGAACAACAACTTCTTCGATTTTTGTCATTTGTGTTATGTTTTTTTTTTGGGAATTTTAACTAGATTCTTTTTCTGGGTGATAGTAATTCTCTTCTTTATTGAGCATATGAGTTTATACTCTTCTGTGTGGGAATTTTTCTCTTATGGTTTTGGTTTACTATTTATTTTGTAACACAACTTTTGCCTATTTTTCAATATGTTCTGATGTTCATTTTTCCATAAAATGTTACTAGAATCCCTTTTTTTCCTCTGAAATATTTGAATCACTTTTTAAACCTCAAGAAATTTTTAGTGCATATTATGTAGCTTTTGTTTTTGAAGCATTTTGCATTATGGTTACTCTCTATTTTTTTTAAATCCGTTAAAAAATTGGTAGCTATATACATAGATCAAATTAGATCAAAACATGTGAAGGTGATTGGATATTTAAGCTAAGATAGTATGATCACAAACTCTATAAAACTATGGCTTAGATACAAATTGTTGGAAATCAAGTATGCAACAAAATTCTAAAAATTTGAAATTAAAAACTTTTTTCAATAAAAGAGTTAGACAAGCTACATACAACAACATAATAGTAGATCTTTTGTACCTTATAAAATCAGAACCACACTTTTGATAGGAAATTGTTTGACAGAACTACTATTGAGAATCGTATCTAGAAAAGCCTTAACCAACTGGTCTTCTTTGCTGTTCTTTTTTCTACAATTGGAATGCAAGTGGGTACATGTCATTCGATTGTCCTCTCGATAACTTCTCCCCACAATCACAAGAGAATAATAAGAATTATTGTTTTAGATGTTGAACAATATTTCTCTAGAATAATAAGTTTCTCTCAATAAATTACCTCTTAAGTGTCCTCTCTTAATCATCATAAATCATAGAAACATGTTTCCTATTTATAGAGGTCGAATGGGCACTGATTCTTATCAAATTAAGCTTCAAAATTTGAATTTAGATTAAATTTTGAGACTAAAAACATATTTGATGTGGATCGTTGACCTAACAGGGGTGGTTCGCCCCTAATCTTAAAATTTTGCTAGTCTTCGAGCAAAAACAAGAAAAGAAAAAAATAAAAAAATGAAAAATAAACTAAAGGCAAAATTATGCTAAATTGGTGATCTCTAACAAATTCCTCAAAGGTTGACTAAAGAGCATCACTTAGAGAAAAATATAGACATTGACCAAGCATCATGTTCCACCCTAAAGCATGCCCCATTTCTTGTTGGATTCTCTAAGTGTGTGTATGTGGCCTTTTTACTCTTTGTTGCATGAAAATTTAAGCTTATGTAAATATGAAATTAGCTAGAATTTCAAAAAAATACAAACAAGTCCTATAGATTTGCTTTTTTATGTCTCTCTCCACTAAGGTAGACCAAGACCACACTAAGGATTTTTAGGACTTCAATAAGGCTGTAACGTTTGGCTTAGGTAAAGAGTAGGATGAGTGAAAATATATAGTTCAAAATATCCTAAGCACATAAATCAATATTGGACCTTCATAGGTATCAATTCCACACTTCCAAGTAACACTTTCAACTTTGTGTCAACTTGCTTTATCAACAGCTTTATTTACTATTATTTTTTTCTTTTGATTTCTTTTACTACTACACCCTCAAACTTAATTCATTCTTTCTTTGCATGACCCAAGAGTGTAGCACCTTTTCCTTTCTTCTTCATTTTCTTTTCTTTTCTTTTTTCTTGTTCTTTTTTTCCTCAAACATAAAGACAAAAGATAAAAAGAAAACTTTCTAAACTCCACCCTTCCTTCCATAACTTAGCATAACTCAAAATTAAATCCTAGATAGATCAAAATGCTTTGAATAGGTAAAGGAATGTAAATTATTTAAATTGCTAGGCTAAAAATATGGCTAATAAAAAAAGGATACGTAAGACTCAACGGGATTTCTAGGGCAAGAATATGTCTAGGTAGGCTCGAAAAGGCTCAAACAATCAAAAAATGGCTTAAGTTATTTCCTTAATGAGATGAGGTTTAGGATTTCACCTCGAAAGCAAATCAAACAAATTCTAGGACTTTGGAGATCAATAAAAATCACATATTAACATAAACATTCTGCAAAAAAGCACACAACTCAAAGATCAAGGTATGGTGCTCAATATGAAACTATCACAATCAAAATGAAACAAATTCAAGCACTAAGCACAAACCTAGACAATATTCACACTTTTCCATAAGGAATGTAAAATTTTCTACCATAATTCTCATAATTGGTCTCAGTGAAATCACCAAAGGAAGCACTAAAAATCTCTAATCATTCAAAAAATTTTAAGTTTTTCAATTCAATTTTTTTAAAAGCAAAAGCAAAAGCAAAAATTTTAATTTTCCTTCCAAACTCAACATGCACAAAATCTTCAATGCATAAGGAAGCACAGAAATAGGGAAAGTTTAAGAGAGCTCCCCTCGTTGATGCTCGTTGGTGCTTAAGCGCGACAGTTTGATGTCCTTGAAGTGTATAAGGCCTCTCACGTCTCCAACTCCCATTGATTCCATCACTTGCACCTACAAAAGAAAAGAAAGAAAAACGAAGTAAAAAGATTCCAAAACTTGAAAACAAAATTCAAAATTCAAATCAGAAAGAAAAAGTTTAGAGAATTTGGGTTGTTTCCTAAGAAGCGCTTGATTTTAAGTCATCGCCTTGACTTTTTGAAGAAGTGCTCATTAAAGAACTGCTTTTGCCCATAATAGGTGTCATACAACACCAAATATGGGTCTTTTGTCGAGATGCCCTCAAGCTTGGCAAGATGTAGGAAACTTTGGCATGTCGCTCCAGCTTGACTTGGTTTAAAATGATGGGCTTATTAGGCCTTTAAAAGTCATATTAATAAAGGTAAAGGAGGTATTGGCCACTTTGGATCTTCATAGATGTGACCATAGATGACTGGAGTTGGTAACATAGGATGAGCACAAAAGACTTTTTGTGATTTTTCTTGCATAACCAAGTCTTTTTTCTCTTCCTCACTTAGAGAATCATCTTTGAACATCTCTAAGTGCTCCTCTCTTGGTGTCAGATCTTCAAAGTGGCAATCATGTATGTCTCCAATTAAAGCATCCATGGTAGGAGTGGGTGTTATGAATTCATTAAAGTGCTCCACCGTTTTTGATGTACGCTGCATGGTTTCTAGTGAATCCTCCACCATTTTATCCAACCTCTCCATGCTTTAAGCAAATAAAGCTTATAGTTAAGGGGATGCTTTCGTTTCTTGAGGTTGAGTGTCAAGCCATCGCTCTATTGTGTTGGAATTGTCCTCCCAACCATGGCTATTCAACAAAATATTCCAATTCCAACAATCAAACTCGGCCATATCTTCCAACAATACATGGCCTCACCGATGGATCTTTGGTAAAGGTTGTGGTACCATCTCCACATTGCACTTGATTTCTTGTTATGCCACATAACCCATTGAGGAAGACTTGCAATTGACACTCTTTGGAGAACCATGGTGGGGAAACTTAATTAGCAACTCTTTATGCCTCCACCAAGCACTATACAAAGATTCCAAGTGGTATTGGGAAAAACTCAAGAGCACTTGTCGATCAAGCATCTCAAAGTGCATCCACAAGTGAACAAAACTTAAACAACATTAAAAACAAAAGACAATGAAACAAAACAAAACAAAATAAAATTTAAATTAATCCTAGAGCCAATTAGTATCAATATTAACGAAAATTAAACAAAACAATCCCTGACATCAATGCCAAAAACTTATTCGATTGAAATTCGCAAGTGTTCGAAATCACACAAGTAATAAAGTGTACCTAGATACAGATTTTGTTCTTACAAAGATTGTATTTAATTTTAATTAATTATCAAGATTGTATTAACTTTAAAATTATTAGAATAATCAATGAAAAATAAAACAGAACGAAACTAATAAAATTAAAATTGAATAAATGAAACTAAAAATAATAAAAAAAGCTCTAGAATCTAATTTCGCCTATTAATTTCATTTGAATTAATTTTACTCTCTAAGTGATTAGTTTTGATTTTGATTTGTTAGTCGAATGTACTAAATTACCTAATCACCTCTCCCAATAAACTTGTAGGTACATTTATGTTAACTAAGACCACTATAGTCCTATGAGAAACTAATTAGCACAAATTTGTTAAGTTCAAGCATTCACAATGACTGCACGTACAATAAGGATATATTCCTATTCCAGATTGCCTTTATCAGCCTGTTATTGATTCTAATACCTTGAAAAATCCAAGTAATTAATATATATAATTTAAGAATTTTTCCATAACTATACCAGTAAGTTCGTAGGAAGCATGCATTTACAGCTTTTGCACATAGATTTTAGTATAATAATTAAGTATTTGATAGGTTATACCGATAGAATAAAAGTATATGAGTCAAGGGTTTTCTTAGAAGACCCGAATAATATATATTACTTAAAGATTCGTGAAATTCCATGATTCTATGATTAGATAGAATTTGTATAATGTGAAGAAAATCCTAGAACTAAATATTGCGATGTACATATTTAAGTCAAGAATTTTTCTTGGAAATATCACATGTAATTTTAAGACTGAAGGAGTTATGGAATTAAAAATATTCCAAAATGCTATAGAAAATATTAAAGTTGAAAATTATTAACTTTAATGGTTCAATAATTTGGTTGCATAATTACCACCACAATTTAAAGCGGGAGAAATTTCACTCCATAAATAACTTGAGAATTTGAATTACAAAAATTTTCAAGTACAAATATGGTGTTATTAGTGTACTAAGAAACACTCTAATACATAGAAAATCCTTAATTGCCTATTAGTTAGAAAATTGAAGTCATGAGAGTAGCATTTTCAATGAAAAATGCTATCAGAGTTTAGAAATTGACATTGTTAAGGATATGTCAATACCGAGATAGAGTATAGGAAAATGTCAAGTCTATGTTTACATAGTGTATGAGTGATTTTAGAATTTAAAAGCAAATTATTTTTATTGCACGATTGGAAATTTTGTTGGTTTTGATTTATACCAATATTAGTTCTAAACTGTGTCGAGCAAACTCGACAATATCAAAATTTCATACCAGCTAATTTGTTTCCCTCAACTAGATGAAATTTTATCTACTTTGGGAGAAACTTAAAGGCAAAGACTCCTAAGTCAAAAAAAACTTGTTAAAAATTGGATCATGTTTCTTAAAGAAACTCAAGTTTGCACTGTTCTTGAAAGGTGGAAATGACTCATGAAATGATAAAAGAAATTTCCTTCCCTTTTCCTCTTGGAATGGTGCCATTTTTAGCGTATTTCAGCATAATTTTTCATCTTTTTAAGCTCACTTAGAAACTAAGAAAATTAAGGTTAGAAAGTTAAGTTCAATAGGCTATAAGTTTATAAAAAAAGCTTTATGTCTCTAAGAGATCATTTTTTTCTCTTTCTCTCCATTTCTTCCAGTAAAGAAAACTTCCTCCATTCCTTCTCTAAGACCCATGGCCCTCTTCTACTCTTTCACTCAAGATTTTTTTCCCACCCACTAGAAAATCACTAGCCAAAATAAAAAACGTCTAAGGAGAAAGCTCTACAGGAATTCCTCGAGGAGTCAAACTTCAAGGGTCTACATTTAAACTTCTCTTTTTAAAGTAAAAAAATGTGGGTTGTGGTTTTATTTTAAGTGCTGTTGGCATGTAATAATGTTTATTTATGCTTATGTTATGGTTTATGTAGGTTTCCATCTATGTAGTTTTAATATTATGCATGTTTTGTGTAAAAAGGATTAGATCCAGGTTATTTTTGTATTTTAGAGGGATTTTTCCAATCTCTTTAACCTTAAAATGACACTTTAAATAACAGTCTTAATGAATTTTAAAAACTTGAGAATTTATAAATCACAACAACATAAACGATTTTGTTTGAGATGTTAAAAACTAAAATCTCGACCCCAAAATGATATTTCTAGCAAATTTTATTAGCTGCCATAGCAATGTTGTAGGAGATGTTGCAACATGGGTTGTGACGTCAGCTACAATATTAAGAATATAGAAGGCTTAAATGTTATATTTTTCTATTAGAAACCTCATCTTATTGTTTTACAAGACTCCTGTTGTAACTGTAGAACCACAAGCAGCAGTCATCCACTTTTTCAATAGATGTCGCAACAATGAGTTGTGAAATTGATAGTGTAGAGTGGTTTCTATTTAGAAACTGCTTGGCTTATGCTTCTAAGAGTTGAAACCACTCAATTCATAGTTCCATATGGTTTTGTGAAATTGTAGTTTAATCGATAGTGATTTGGAAACTTTATCGCACATGATGTTGCAACATGAGTAACGACATCAATATTGCAGATATCAAAATTATCCAGTTCCTTTTGGATTTGTAAGGATGAAATGCATAGCTTACTTTCTTATAAGGTTGTCACAGCAACTGTAGTATAGTCCATGGCCATTTTAGAACTGTTTCTGCTATATGTCACAGGAGATGTGACATAATTGTATGACATTAATGGTGCAATTTATTTTTTTGGGCAAAATGAGCCTCAAAAATTCTGAATCAAGACTTTGGCATGAAATGAAAGTTTTAGACCTTGATGAGATGAGGAACTTTTATGAAGAATTTTTTTTAAAATTCTACCTTTAAAAGGGACCTTTAAATAGATTTATGAAAAATGGTTTAATCGGTATAATTTATAAAATCACTACAAACAACAATGCTAAAGACATAAATTGAACTTTTGAAAAAAAGAAAAAAATCACAAAAGTTCTAGACCTCATCAGAACAAGGAACTCTCATAAAAGAAACTTTTATCAAATTGTCTTTGACATTCTGTTATAGTGACTTTTAAAATTTATAAAAGTGTCTTTAGATAATAGTTTCAAAATAAAATGCCTATTTAGTGACAAAATCAATATTTATGATTAAGAAACAATTGAAGCACTCAAAAAGCTATATAAGTCTACAATTCGTAGCTTTACCAAAATTCAAAAAAATACGCTTTTTCGTAAAAACTTTACACATAAAGTTTGCAATGATTTTAATAAAAACAAAAAATTATATAAAATATAAGTTATGGATCACTGCGTTATGATAGTAATTACGATTCCAACGTCCACACGCATTTAACAGTAAATTATTGAATCCAAATTTTCAATGATTAATATCATAGAACGCTTATAGTTCTAGAGCACTATATTAGCCTAATTGATGAGACTTAGAAAATGCAATTTTCTTAACGTTAAAATCAATCATTTTGCATTAAATATTTCTCATAAAACGCTTCAATTTTAGCAATTTGGTGATAAACAGTGTTTTAATGCCTTAATGTATAAATATGTTTAAAAGTGTGTTTTTAGTGTATTTTTATGTTTAATAATATTTTTGGTAATTTTTAGAGTTATTTGGATATGTTAAATATGTGTTTAGTTTGTAAATAATTAAAACCGTGAAAATAACATGCAGTTATTTTATTTTGAGTTTTAATGTATTTGATAGTGTATTTTAAGTTTGTAAATATGTCCTACTATATTTTTAGTAATTTCTAAAAATATTTTCAAGCTATAAAAATCATATTTGTGTTAAACCAAAAAAGACTAGAAATTTTAGAAGTTCTTATCTATTTTTAATTAATTTTGTATGTTTAAATGTAAAATAAATATTTTTAATATTTTTTAATATTATGTTTTTTAAATAATTAATTTTAGTATGTTTGTAAATTTTAGATTTAAACTCTGGAGGAAAAACAGAGCAAAACGATGTAAAAATGGACAAAATCGGACAACAAATGCCTTAAAAATCATCAAAAAAAATAAAATTTTAAATCTAGAAGACACGTGGCAAATTTCTGGCCCTTGGATGAGCTGTCCAAATGATCGTGACTGTCCGAGGAAGAGACCCGTGTCGTTGAATCAGCCGCTGCGTCAGCCGAGTTTCAGTAGTGGGTTCCACGTGTCGTTTTTCGATTGGCACGCGCATAACACGCGCTGACAAGTTGCCAGAGTCACTCAGGGAATCTCAGACTACGTCGGATCTTGTGCGGGCATTTTCACGAGTATGATTCTTGCCAGCCGTACGATCCAATTTCCATGATCGATCTGACGGTCCATATTTGCAGTCCCATTGACCCCACTGGTCCTATTATCGAGTGAGATTTTAGCCCGTTGGATCGCATCTCTAACAGTCCAGATCGTGATTGTTTCTATACTGTTAGCCACCAAGAAGCAGAGGATTTCAAATGAATTTGCAGATATTAAAGAAGGGAATCTCGCGTTGAAAAATTGAAGAAAAACGAGACAAAGTTTGATCCAAATTTGTCAACGAAAACTACAATTAAACAATATTTTTTATGCCTATAAATACCGAGGCATTCTTCGGTTCTGTATGTCTCCTCTCGCAGCATGAGATCATATTGCTGCTTAGTTTAGTTTAATTTATATTTCAGTTTTTAGTCCAGTTTCTTGGAAAATATTTCTCAATTTATGTTGTAAAAATTATGCCCAATAATATTTGTAGTATTTTATTAATTATGTCTTTCTAAATTTCTTTTTAGCTGAGGGGAGAGGGGGAAATTCTAGCAAAATTATCTTAAATATTTTTGGTTATTCTTAGTTTTCTAAGCAGTTGTAATGCCAAAATATTTTCTTAGAAAACTTAGGATTTTAATATTTTCTTAGCTAGAACTCTGTCAAAATTACGGTTTTGATTTATTGATGATATAGACTAGCACGGATAATACTTGGGAGGACATTGATTACTTGTAGACAAAGAATGGCTCGGTAAATGATTAGCTTACTATCTTGGTTGTTATTTTAGTTAAGTTATGTTGAAATGTTGCTCATTTATTAAGTTGTGTTTTTGCTACATTATAGACATGGAATGGCACAATAAATGCTTGGTAAATCTTGATTTATTGTTGACATAGGATGGCATAGTGTATTCTTGAACCAACTAATAAATAAAAAGAGAAACTAAAATGTATTTAAGATAATTACCAGAATGGAACCTTTAAACCTCAGCCCTGTTATTATTGCTGTTTTATTTCTTTGAATTCCCATCGTTACGTTGCTCAAGTTATTTTAAATTATCTGTACTTATTGTTAAAGTTCCATTTTAATTTTGTCTACATTTCTTATTATTAAAGTTCCAAATTATCAAAAAGAAAGTATGAAAAATGCTGTAAAAATTTGTAAATATTGTAAATATATTCTGTGAATAATAAATATTAATCCTCAAAATTTTTAGCATAAATAAAAAGTGAAAGTTAATATAATATATGTACGAGAACTGAATAAATCATTTCTTATGGGTTTGACCTCAGATTCATCGAGTAAGTATTACTTGAGACAACCTTATACCTGGAGTTATTTTAGAATGTGTAAATAGACGTGAGATCAAGTTTTTGGCACCGTTGCTAGGGAACGGTATTGTTTTCAGTGTAGGATAATATTGTATAATATATTTTATTTTTCTTTTTCTTTTATATATTACTAATTTTTCTGTTTTATTTCTTTTCTTTTGTTAATATCTTCTGTTTTGCAGGTATTAAGTACTATTCATGTAGAAATTTGTATGCATTTTCTGTAAGTTACTATTTGTATAATAGTAGTTACTATTCACATTATTTAAAAAAAAATTAATAAAAAATTCTAAAAATCATAAAAAAATTTTATTTTCTTTCTTTTCTTTTGTAAAATATTTATTTTGCTAGTTTTAGGTCTTTGTCCTAGAAATAAAACTTAATAAAATTTTAGATTAGGTTTTCCATAATACTTAATAATATAAATTGTGTTTTTGTGAAAAGTGTTTTTTGAGAAAGTTCTGCTTGGGGGTTGGTACTGGTTCAGAATTATTTCCCATAGCCAATTCACTTTTAGAGATTCTCCTAACATCAGTCATTCCAGGAACGTTGTTCTGTCGAGGAGATTGGTTTTTAAGGAGCCTTAGCATCACCAATCTTTCCTGGGGACATTCTTGAAAAATATAATTCGCAAACTTCACAAAATCAATAAGGCAGATACTTTTCATTCACTACTCTACTCTCCCTGAGTAGAGAAAAGCTTAGTATTTGTCTATAAAATTTTGTAAATATTTAAATAATTTATATGCCAGTTTGGTTTCGTGAGTCTAAAAGTCGTAGGTTAGTTAGGAAAAGTTTAGAACCACCTTTAATCTCTGCTGTGTCTTTAAATTCACCAAAAATGGCTGATGATGAAAGTGTTCATAATGAAAATATTGTTAATCAACAAATCATCAATCCTGTTGTTCGCTCAATGAGAGATTATTTGCAACCACCCTGTGAATCCACTCCATCATGTTTGGTTTTTCCTCACAATGCTAATCACTTTAGGTTTAAACCTGGGATGATCAACTTGCTTCCCAATTTTTATGGCTTAGAATCTGAAAACCCATATCTGCACCTTAGAGAGTTTGAAGATGTTTGTGCTACCTTCACTGATCAGGAAGTTTCAAATGAAATGGTTAAGCTTAAGCTTTTTCCTTTTTCTTTAAAAGACAAAGCTAAAACTTGGCTTATGATGAGACTGTAAAAGTGTACATTTTCTGAGGCTTAAATCATTTGTTTACGCTTTTATTTCTCATTAAATCCTCTAATTATTAGCATTTTGTGTTAATAAGCATTTTTGTGTCTTGGTGTGAAAATATGATTAAAAATGCGTTTTTAGTGTGTTTTTATATTTTTGGTAATTATTAGAGTCATTTTGGTGTGTTAAATAAGTGTCTAGTCTGTAAATAGTCAAAACCATAAAAGTAATGCGGTTATTTTATTTTGAGTGTTAGTGTGTTTGGTAGTGTGTTTTAAGTTTATAAATATGTCTTATTATATTTTTAGTAATTTTTAAAAATATTTCCAAGTCATAAAAATTATATATGTGCTCAACCGCAAGAGACTGGAAATTTTAAGAGTTTTTATCTATTTTTGTGCATTTTATTGTAAAATAAATATTTTTAATAAATATTACATTTGTAAAATAATTAATATTAGTATGTTTGTGATTTTATATTTGAAATCTGGAGAAAAAATGGAGCAAAACGACACCAAAACGGATAAAATCGAACATCAAATGCATAAAAAATCTTTGAAAAATTTGAAATTCAAAATGCAGAGGACACGTGGCGTCATGGGAGCCGTCAGATTCACTGCCAAATCAATCTTAGCCGTTCGAGGAAGAGACGCATGTCAACGCGTCATTCGGTGCATCAGCAGAATCTCAAAGTGCGGTCCACGTGTCGAGATATGATTAGCACGTGCGTTACACGCGCCGGCAAGCTGCAGCGTGTCAGTGGAGTGTCTCAGACCATTTTGGATCGCGTGCGGTCATGACCACATGCAGCCTCTCTCTCAGCCATTCGATGTGAATATCGAGACTGATCTAACGGTCCTAAAAACTCGATCCCACTGGTCCAACCTGGGCCCATCTTGCCCGCGTCTGACAGCCATTGGATCTTGTTTTGAACGGTTTAGATCGTGCCTGTTCTGTGCTGATCTGGTCTGCGTTACACTGGATTACAAACTCAAATTTGCATACTCACGAACGCGGATCAGCGCGAAGAAGAGAAGAAGCAAATAATTAAAAATCGTCAACTTTCAACAGTAAAGATCATTAATTACCAATGGACGTTTGCAACCTCGAATCGCTATAAATACCGAGGCTTTTGCCTCAGTTGGAGAGCCTTCCGCAGCATAATAATGCTATTGTAGTAATTATAGTCTAGTTTTTATTCCAGTTTTTAATCTAGTTTCTTGTAAAATATTTCTTAGTTTGTGTTGTAAAAAGTATGCTCAATAATATAAGTAGTATTTTATTAATTATGTCTTTTTAAATTTCTTTTTAGTTGAGGGGAGAGGGGGAAATTATGGCAAAATTATCTTAAATATATTTTTTTCTTAGTTTTCTAAGCTGTTGTAATGCCAAAATATTCTCTTAGAAAACCTAGAAGTTCAATATTTTCTTAGCTAGAACTCTGCCAAAATTACGATTTTGATTTATCGACGACATAGACTGGCACGGATAATGCTTGGGAGGAATGGATATGGCGAACTGATCGAAGAAAGTTCCTCAACAAGTTGATGGATGACAGGTGAATGCCTTTGGCAGCTATCACATTTTTTGTCTCTACATCCAACATTGTGTGGCTAACGAAGAAAACAAGCTTTTGGGTCAAATTTTCTTCTCTAACCAATGCTAAGCTGACCGCTGTCTCAAAGACTGCCAAGTAAAGATATAGTGGCTCTCCATTTTTAGGTTTCGACAAGATAGGTGGCATGGATAGATACCTTTTCAGCTTGTAGAACACCTACTTGCATCGTTCGCTCCATTCAAATCTCATGTTCTTCTTCAACAGCTGGAAAAAAGGTAGGCATTTGTCTAAAGACCGAGCTATGAATCGACTCAGTGTGGTGACTCGTCTAGTAAGCTTCTAGATCTCGCGCTTGGTTCTTGGGGATGGCATAAGTTGGAACGCTTTTATATGATCTGGCTTTGCCTTGATTTTGTGTTTCGTAATGAGGTATCCCAAGAAAATTCCGCTCGTGACTCCAAAGGTGTACTTTTTTGGGTTCAGCTTCATGTTGTATTTCTGGAGTACCTCAAAGTATTCTTGTAGGTGTTGCACATAGAGGTTGGCTTGCAATAATTTCACCAATATATCAATGTAAACTCTTATGTTCTTAATGATTTGCTCCTCAAGCATGATATTAACCAGCCTCCGGTACGTAGCTCCTGCGTTCTTCAACCCAAAAGGCACAACTTTAAAGCAAAAGATCCCTTGTTATGTGATGAAGGTGATCTTCTCTTGATCTTTAGGATGTAAAAGGATTTGATTATAACTAGAGAAAAGTCAAGAAAGCTCAAGACTTCATGGCTGATTGTTGCATCAACGAGCCAATCGATATATGGTAGCGGATAGCTATCTTAGGGTAGGCCTCATTTAAATCAGTAAAATATACGCACATTCGCTACTTCCCTTTGTCTTTGACACGATTACCTTTGTATAGGACAGATGAACCCAACTTCCAATAATCTTCTCACCTCATATTTGACGATGTTGTTTCATTTGACACCTAGTCTCCTCCTCTTTTGTTGCACGGGCTGATGATTAGAATCAACATTAAGCTGATGTGAGATTATGCTCGAGACAATTCTAGGCATATTTGCATGAGACCATGTGAAATAGTCATTATTAGCTTTCAAAAAGTCAAACATGGTAAATTTCACCTCTAGGTCAAGTTACAAGCCAATGTTCACTATTATGTGCTTGTCTTTCAGATTGATTTGAACTTTGTCAAGTTGCTTCAACATCGATTCGACACAATCCTGATTATTTGACCCACTCAACAGCTTTATTAATAATTGCTATAAGGCCGGCTTTTTTTGCTTCATAGTAGTGGTATAGTGGCTCCTCGCCGCTTCATGACTTCAAAGTATTTCTCTAACTCCTTGCTTTGTTGGGAATCTAATTCGCTTGTGGAAAGTAGATAGGACGACCTTCATCATGTGTATCTATGGCTGCCCAAGGATGATGTTGTATCCCGAGGAATAATCCATGGCGAGGAAACTTGTCATCCTATTTTCTCCAGTTGTATAGATAGGCAGCTTAATCTTTCCCACTGTCGTAATTGCTTCACCATTAAACCCTACTAGGGTTGTAGTAGACTTCTCAATCTCTTTTTCATCAATGTCTATTTCTTTCAGCGTCGAGAGGAACAAAATGTTAGCAGAACTTCATTATCAACAAGTATTCTTCCAATTTTGCAATTAGTGATGTTAAGTTTGATTATCAAAGCATCCTCATCAGGATTGTCAACCTTGAATGCCTCATCACTTCGAAACAAAAATTGTATGCTCATAGTATTCATCAACGAATGAGCTGGTACCTGCTTGTCTTGCTTCCCTTTGGTGTGACTTCAATTGGTTAGTAGAGTCACCACTTAAAATAGAGCCTCCATAAATGGCTCTAATCACTTTCCTCGCTGGTGGTGGTGATGTTGTCTTCTCTTGAATCTAGCGGAATTTCTGTCCCCCTCACTCTCGATCCAGCCCATAAACCTTTCTCCCTCACTCAGACAAGTATTCCATCAGATGTCCTTTCTTAAGCAGTTCCACAATTTCTGACCGTAGAGCCTTGTAATTGACGATTAAGTGCCCTGTGTCTCGCTGGAACTCGCAATACTTTGTATGTTCAAGGGACCGACTTAGGGCCATCTTGTTCGGCCACCTGACGTAATCCTTCCCTTCCAGCTATGCGACCAGCTCAAATGGCGTTATGCTAAGGGCATATTTTGGTGGTGACAGTAGCCTGGTTTCAAACTATGACTTTTCTTCTTTCTTTCTCCATTATCTCTTTAGTGGTGTCCTTGCACCCTCTTCTATCTGTCTATGGTTTCTACTGCCTTTCAACCCACCTATTCTATTCTCTATTCCTTGCGAGTTCTCATTCGCCCCTTTCATTCTCCTGTTCCAAATCAATCCATCCTTTTGCTCTATTCAAGGCCTCTTGGAAAATTTGAGGGTAGTCAGAGCAGATGTTGCTCTTGAAAGCAGACTTATGCAAGAGTCCTTTTTTCAAGGCTTTTTGAGTTGTTTCGTCTTCTAGATCCAAAATCTCATAGATAGCTTTGCTGAATCACTTAATGTATGCTTGCAATGACTAGCCTGGACTTTGTATGACTGACCACAAGTCTTTAGTTATTTTGCTTGTTTTTATGTGTATTGAGTAGGCTTTGACAAAAGAATCTACAAAGTCCACGAAACTGCTAATCGACCTAGTGGGCAAGTCGTTGAACCATTGAAGGGTTGGCCCTTTAAGACTCTGTGTGAACAGCTTGCATATCATCTCATCTAGAATCGAATCTGAAATATTTGTCGCATTGATGACGTTCTTATATTGTAGAAGATGATCCTTTGGGTCTGATGTTCCATCGAAGCAAGAGAATATGAGGTTGCGTACTTCAAAGGGACGACTGAAGTAATTCTCCTTGTGAATGGACTTTCTCAAATATTCTTCTAGATATCGCCTAATTTTGGGGTTTTGTTCGTGGCTTTCAAGACTTTCTCATTGATCTTCTCTTCGACGAGGTTAGCATTTTACTCGACATTTCTCTCATCATTTGCTGGATGGATTCGAGAGTCAATAGGGTCGGTGCCGGAGTAGCCCCCAATCAAGTGGTTGGTTCTACTGTCTCTTCATGTTCTTCATTCGCTTCGAGGTTATATTGGTTTGGGTCATAACGAGTGCTCGTCGTTATCATTGTCGTTGTTGTAATGGGTGTTACTAGTGGTGTATTTATGGCAGTTGGTGTTGCTGCGACTGTAGTTCCTAGTGTTTGAGTTAGGGTGTGTACAATGGTTGCATCCTCTCGATGGGGCTGAAGGAGGATTGTTGTCTAACTGGCTGCGACGTCTGAAACTGCCACTGTGCTGCCGTTGTGGCTGGGAATGTCGAATACCCATAATATGGGTAATAGCATGAATACGATGCCATTTGTGAGTTCTAGTAACTGATCTAGCTCCTTTGAGTTGAGTTCTCACTGCTGAGCTGCTCTAATATCCTGTCGTGTTCCTAGGAATGCACAGCTTGCTCCTGAAGTATTTTCTTTAGAGTTTCCACCTCAACCTTGAGGGCTTTCATTTGCTAGTTCGCTTGGGGAACGGCTTCAATTTCTTCACTAGATGAAAAATACTTCTCACGTCAAATAGCTTTGAATCAATTGATCCTGTCGTGTTCAATTTGCACTAATCGCAACCCTTAATCCTCATTTTGAGCCTTAATAGACAATTTGAGCCTGACCAAATTGTACCATAGCAATTATTAATTTGTTAAATTTAGTGTTAAGGACCAAATGGTCAAAAATCAAAAGTTCAATAACCAATTTATTTAAATTAATGCTCTGATTGGTAAGAGTAAAAAGTAGAGAGAAAGAAAACATCAGAAGAATTTTCGGATAGAAATTGATATGATAGAGTGTTTGGTAGAAAAGAAATTATGATGGAAATAAAAATAGGTGGAAGAAATGGCATGCGAGTCCTACCAAAATTAATCTCTCCAAATATGGATGGATTTTATAATAGAAAAGTTTGACAACAATGTAAAGAAAGTGATGTTACCAATTTGTCTTTCGTTTCTATCAAAATTTTAACAAAAAACTTGGGCACCAAATTCGAAACATAGCTAAATAATATTTAGACAAAATAGTAATTGTATTAATAGTAGTTTTTTTATCTTATTAATTTTTCTTACAACATCAAACCAAAAAAGATAAAATTATTTTTTTTTACCTTTACATACCAGACAAATGAAAAGAAAATTAAAATATTTCCTTTTTCTAAAATGTTCTTTTTTTCATAGTTTCTTCCTTTATTTTTTTTTTGTTCTTCTTACTAAACCGAGTATAAAACTCTAGGAATGAAAGACACAGTACACATAATTCAAGACTAATAGCATTAATTACTGATAAATCAACGATAAGGCTGTATGAAACATATTTTATGTAGGATACGCTTTTGAATCGACCATTCAACCAAAATAAATAAATAAATAAAGGAAAGTAGAAATGATCCAATAACATAAACGCCTTGTTTCTACCTACTTGCAAAAATGGGCACGCCCACCTACCCACCGCGTACCTCACCCCTCCAGCAGCGGATAATTCACGTGTATATTATTTCTAAAGCACCACACAACTTAAGCTTTAAAAGGGAAAATTAATTCCTTCAATAACAAAAAAGGTCATTAACGCACGCATTGCACTGACCCAAAAACCTTGACTCAGCTCACTCTCTCTCTCTGGCCGGGAAACTCGCCGCCGACGATGACTCTGTCAAGAGTTCTGACTGGAGGCTTTCTCCTTTTAGCCCTGTACTGCGCAACAGACCCATTTAAGCACAGCGCCATCTCGGAGTTTCCCGACTTCGACACTTACAAGGTCGACCTTTCACCTTGGTCTGATCTTCCGACGGAGAAAGACCACGAGAATTTGCTCCAGAAATCGGAAATCAAGTTCCTTAACCAAGTCCAAGGCCCCGAGAGCATCGTCTTCGATCCCCTCGGCCGTGGACCCTACACTGGTGTCGCCGATGGCAGAGTTTTGTTCTGGAATGGTCGGTCTTGGAACGATTTCGCCTACACTTCGCCCAATAGGTGAGATTTTGGAGATGGGTTTTTTTGTTTTTTGTGTTATGTCTTTTTTTTTTTTTTTTTAATCAGTGTATACGTGTTTTTTTTTTTATTTAGGTTTATTTAGTTGGATATTTAAATCACAGTTTGAATCATTTTACAATATTTTCTCTTACAAAAATTTAAAGATGCGTTTATTTTATGGTTTGAATTACGGTTTAAATTACGATTTGAATCATTTTACTACAATATTTTTTTTTCATAAAAATTTAAATTTTTATTCAAATATTTTATTTAAATACTTAAATTACATAAAATCTAAATATTTATTTAAATACTTTATTTAAATATTTAAACCAAACATACCCTTTAACTTTTTCTGGATTAATTGTTGATAACTCAAAGGAAACTTTGGCCAAAGTAGAAAAAGCTGTATGATGGGGACAAAGTAACTGGTGTGGAATTAGGATAAAAAATTGGTAGGATATTGACACTGGTCATATTTGGCTGCTATTTGGCTGCTAGGACTTTTGTATAATTTATTTATACACACAACCAAAAACTCATAAAAATAATAATAAAAAATATATGCTGAAAAAAGGAAAAAAAAAGCTTTGTACAGGTTTTGTTATATGCTATTTATTTCGTATTTGACAAATAAATTTAAATTGTATATCACATACTACAATATAAATAAAACTAGCTTAAATATAAATCTCTTACGGTTTTTCAACTTATTTCAAATTCATTTGTTAAACGTCAGATTAAAAATAAATATAATGATATCATTCATTTGTGAATTCTTTGCCTAGGTGTCAATTTTATAATAGTGATCATTGTCAGGTCGTAAACGAATAAGTAGCCAGTTGGGACTGAACAACACATTTCTGACGCTGATTGTCATGCTTCTGTCTAAAGTATGTCATAGGTTTATGAATATCAGAGCATCTTTAGTAGGTGGGAAAAGTGGAAGGAAGGAGAGGACTGAGGGGATTAGCCGAGAGATTTTTAGGCCATGGATTTGGGAGAAAAGAGGAAGAAATGGATTGGGAGAGGGATTTCAAAAATATATATATAAATAAAAATAATAATAATAATAATAATAAAAAAAAAAGCATACACAATTTTGTTCTCCAAATATGGAGAGATTAGACCAAGGAAGCCATGCCAAACATGACAAGAGAAAGGTCTTTCCCTTCCTCTTTATTTTCATCACCTATGTTTTATGCCTTTCTTCTCTTCTTATTTTCTTTCACTCTTACCAAACATAGTATCAGTGTGTAGTTAATTAGACTAAATAGTTTACTGGAGGCCCATTTCCATTATTTTCCCGGCGGACGAAAAATGATAATTCTTTTGTGTTTTATGGATTTTTTGTCTTTCAAATATCTTATCTCATGTGATAATAGCCATCTTTCTTGGATTTAGGTCAGAAATATGTGATCCCAAACCATCACCTTTAAGTTACATAGCGAACGAGCACATTTGTGGCCGTCCTTTGGGGCTCCGATTCAACAAGAAAACAGGTGATTTGTACATTGCAGATGCATATCTTGGGCTATTGAAGGTAGGGCCTGAAGGCGGACTGGCAACACAACTTACGACAGAGGCAGAAGGAGTGCCATTAGGATTTACCAATGATCTAGACATCGATGAAGAAGGGCATGTCTATTTTACTGATAGTAGCAACGTATACAAGAGGAGGTAGGCTAATTGTGCTATTTCCTTTTTCCTGTTCTTTTATGAATTTGGATGCATTCAAGGCTAATATTCCTTCCCCTACATTAATTCTCCATTCATTGAAAGTAACGGAATTTGGTTACATTTATTTATATAATTTCTTAAGTTCCCTCTTTCCTTTTGTTTGAATTTTCTTGAATTCCATTTTTTTCAGTCCTAGAGAATTGAGGACTCAAGCTTCTAGATGTCGTTTAGAAGAAAGTAGAGTCTCCTTGCCCTGCATTCCATCCTTGAAAACTAACTTGATTGAATAAGTTTTTTCATTTTCTTTTTTCACATCATCGATCTGTTGTCAGCTAGTCGTGCAGTTACTTTCAGTCAAAATTATTTTGGTTTTGCATTTTGTTGATAATGGGATTGTTTCAAATTGTATGTGGCTACTTACATTTTATAAATTTTTCGCGTCTATATCAAGTGGAATTATACTTTCTTGTAGTTAACCAGATCTATAAACTGTATAATTTTTTTCCGTGTAGAAACTTTTTGACGTATTCTGTACATGTTTTGTGCTTTCTCACAGTTCTGCGATATTTATGAAATCTTTTGCTATATGTTTTCAGCCTCTCTTGGAGCTCTGGCTTAGTTCTGCAGCTACCAATAATTTCAAATCTGTTGGATGTCCAGTGTGGAATGATTTGCATTGTAAATAATGTTTCATTACTTCTAACGTGTTGGTTTCATCTAGGAACTTCTTGCAGTTGGTATTCTCTGGAGAAAATAGTGGCAGGGTTCTGAAATACAATCCAGAAACAAAGGAAACTAGAGTGCTTGTGAGGAATGTCCAATTTCCAAATGGTTTATCCCTAAGCAAGGATGGTTCCTTCTTTCTCTTCTGTGAGGGATTACTGGGCAGGTACTTCTGCCTATCATCATCAATGCCTTTTTTTTTTGGCACTGTTAGACATGTATGGTAGTTTTCCACACAAATATATTAGGTTGTCTTGGGGACTAGTTGAGGGATCAATGGCTTTTAACAGACACTAGAATTCAGCAATTAGGTTCAGATGATCATGAGGCTGCTTGTTATAAATTCGAACAATTAATTTATGTGTGAGAGCTAGAAGCCTCTTGCAATGTAAATATGTTATGGGCTATCTAGTGGAAAAAATATGAAGTAGATACATTTTTTTTTGGGAGCAAACTAGATAAAATTTAATGTTACAACATTGAGAGATAGGCTGCTTTTAAGTATTCTGAAGGTTACATGGCTCATCGGAACCCAGGAGCAACTTTACTTATCTGGTGTTTTGTTTGGCAATAATCATGTTTTAATGAAATTTCATTCTGTTATTGGTAAATACAGTTTACGCAGGTATTGGTTGAAAGGGGAAAAGGCAGGAACCTCGGAGGTATTTGCTATCCTCCCTGGATTTCCCGACAATGTTAGGACAAACGAGAAGGGTGAATTTTGGGTGGCAATCCATTGCCGTAAGACCATATCCAGTTACATATATGCATTGTACCCTAAATTGAGGAAATTTCTACTCAAGCTCCCAGTTTCTGCAAAAATGCAGTACTTGATTCACATTGGGGGGTGGCCTCATGGAATAATTGCCAGGTATAGCCCTGAGGGTGAGCTTTTGCAGATATTGGAGGACAGTCAAGGGAAAATTGTCAAGGCTATTAGTGAAGTGGAGGAGAAGGATGGGAAACTGTGGATGGGGAGTGTTCTGATGCCTTTCATGGCAGTTTACAACTTAGCTTGAATCAAAACAAGCTTTTAATAAAGGAAAACTCTTTTTTAATGCTTGGGGTAGCTCCTGGCACTATTCTCAAAACCCTTCTTCCACTAGGCCACTTGTCAAGACCACCCCACACAAGCTGTTGCCGGTTTTTCTAACCAGGTTTGTAGTTTAGATTCCTTTGGTTACCAAGATTCACACTTTTAGCGTTTCATTCTCCTAGTCTGCTGTCTTGGACTATGATTTTTACATGCAATTTCTACTAATAAATACTGGGCATACAACGAAAATGTATGAGTTAGCGAAGCCTAGGTTCCCTGTTGGAACTATTTTTTGTTCTCTCATCGCATAATCGAGCCATGAGGCTCTTGAAAACCCGAGATTGATGAATCACCGAGGGTTTTTTTTAATATATTTTTTGAAAAATGTATTTCAAGATGTCTACTATGCTCTCTGAATTTATAAAGCTGAAGTAGGCACAGTGTAGCACCTTAGAATGCTAATTAACACGCTTTTGGTCCAACTGATGCCAAAATAAACAAAAATTATATCTTTGATTAATGATAAGGAAAAAAGATTATAATTAATGATACCCATGGAATAAAGATAAGAGAGAAAGAGTAAAATTTCATATTTAGGCTAAGAGTTAGTAAATAATGGTATATGTTTTCAAAATATATAATAAATAGCATATTATAAGAAATTAAAAAATATCTCATGAGAAATTGAGAACAAAAACCTTCAAATACCTGTATCTCTTTCTCCTCCCAGTCGCTCACCCTCTCTTTCACTAGCACCAGTAGTGGCCGAGAAATATTGTATTTTCAAAATAATAAAAAAAATTACCAACAATGTCGCTAACGGTTGGGAAATATTATATTAACATGTAAATATTATATTTATATACAAATACAAAAATTTACCAGCAATCTCGTCTGACCTAGAAAATATTGTATTAACATGTAAATATTATGTTTTTATGTAAATATGAAAATTTACCGTCGGCTTCGCCAAACATTACTAGCATCGAGGACGACGTCAGCGGCCATGAAGTATAATATTCTATAAATATTGTATCTCCATGTAAATAAAAAATTTATCGACAATATCGCCGGACCACCAACGGTTGATAAATACAATATTTACCTGTAAATACCGTGTTTACATGTAAATATACAAATTTAGCGACAACTTTGTCAGACTACTGACTGCCAGAAAATACATGTATATATAAAAATTTAATGGTGGCTTCGTTAAGCATCACCAGCACCAATGATGATGCTGACAGCCATGAAATACAACATTTGTCGATAAATGTATTTACTTGTAAATAAACAAATTTGTCGACATCATCGGTCGTAGGCCACAAGAGAAGCACCAAATTAATCCCTGCAAAGAATATGTCGTTATTGTCTATAGTGATGGCCAAGGGTTGATCCTGCAGAAGATTGAGTAATTAGTTAGTGACTCTAAACCTAAGACGCAATAAAATTAAATAACAGATGGGAGTTTTGAATTAATTATCTTCACTATGAAATAAAAGAAAATGCAAGAAAACAAAACAAAACAATGGTAATAAAATTGGTTAAAGGATCATTCGTTACCGCTAAATAATAACCACACAATTAATTATAAAATTATTCTCAATTCTTTATTGAAACTACCAACCATACATAACAATAAGCTCTGTTATCTCAATCTTTTCTTACTGTGTAGATCTAATAAGGCAAGTGCTCTATTACCATTTCTACCAAAGAACCTAGAACAAGCTCTCTAGATTTTATCTAACAGAAGCATTAAGATGAAAAAGATAGGTCGATTAAGGTAACAATCACACAAGCTTGGATCATTTAACCTAGGTTACATTCCACATGCAATCATATGAAAACTTTACCAAAATCAATGACCACAATTTGCTATTAATGATTAAAATAACAATACAATTATGGATCAAGCATTCCAATCTAGTATTAGATTAAATTGAAATCCTATTTAGTTGGCCACCCAAACAAAACAAAAAAAAAATCATGAACAATAAAAATAGAAGAACATAAACAATCTCAAATCGAAAATTAAAAAATAATTCTATAAATTAATCACATGATAAAGTCTAGGGTATTGAAATTCCCTTCAACCAAAATAAAATTAAACTAACATAATTAAAAAAGAAAAGAAAGAAAGATTAAGGAAAAGAACGGTTTGGTGTCAAAGAATTCTCCACGAGGACAAAATTTCTTGGGTCATCACCAAAGCCTCTCCTCTTTTTCTTTCTTTTTTTCTTCATCTCCTAAGACTAAGAGAACTAAAAAAAACTATGAAAAAATAATCTGTTTTTGTGTCCTAAGGTTGGCTATTTATAGTTTTGTACTTAGGGATGAAAAGGGTAAGTTAGACCTCTTTTTAGGTCAAATTTGATCCAAAATCAAAGGGGCACATAGGGACTCCATTTCCTTGCATGTCCACACACACGTAATGTTGTTGGAGTACGAATTTTGTATGCGCTAGTGTCATGGCGCCCATTTTCTAGTGCTGTAGTGCCATCTTGAATCCACATGGGTGCTACGGCGACCAACCGACTGTCCCTCCATGCAGGCGAGCTGAAAGTACCACGAGGGCACGACTTTTTGCTCTGTTTTTTGTTGTTTTCTCCCATTTCACACCCAAAACTCGTCCTTTGACTCCCGACAAGTTCCAAATGAGTAAATATGATCTTGAAGCTTTTAAATCCTCATTTTAATCCTCTTTTCAACCTTTAATATTAAAACAGCTATAAAACACAAAAACGTCAATAAATACGATAAAACTCAAAAAACTAACAAAATAAATATAAGAAATAATGATATAAAACTATGTCAATTTAGGCAATTATCAAATTGCCCCACACTTACCTTTTGCTAATCTTCAAGCAAAACCTAAGACAAATGCCAAAAAGAAAACATAAAAAAAGAGAACTAACCTTCTAACTTTTTACCTCAAAGAACAACAAGAAATATGAACTAGAGATCAAACAAGCATTGCGTTAAATCAATAGTTATTCTCAAGCTCATATATCCTATAACAATTATACTCGTGTGTCTATGAAATAGCCAATGTTACCTCTACTGAAACAACACATGCTTCAAAACGGTAAATCCTTATAGTCCTCATAAAAGTGGTCACCCAATCTTGGTTAAAAGGATCAAATGTCATAGGCTTCCCCTTTGGTATAAATCTCCACTACGTTGAAGGCACCACCTAAAAACAAAAAAGGTTTTCGATATTGGCTGTAACGGGGCCAAGGGCTAGTAGTTAAAAGAAAGAAAAAAATATTATATAGGCCAAATATTATTGTATTAGGTCTTTTCATTATTCTAACCAACCTCATAACACCCGAAATGAAAAAAAAAAAAAAAAACGGAAAGCTCATGAATTTTATTTGAAGTTTTTCTTTTTACTTTTTCATTTGATTTTTATTTTTTTATTTTTTTGAACATTTTCTTTTTTTTTCTTAAGTTCCCTTTACAAAAATTTCCCTTCCTTTATTGATTAAATTCCCTCAATTTGTACTCTCCCCCACACTCCCAAATTCTTACAAAATTCCTTTGTATATAAAACAAAGCTCTAAGCTCCAATTTATCTTTAGAATAAGAGTTAAAATATAAGTATACCAGGCTAGGTAAGAAAATAATGTGGTTAGCCAAATAGAAAGGTCTACATGAAGAGCTCAATTTGGCTTTACTAGTGGAGATATTCTCTTAGGAACATCAATCAAGGCTCTGGCTAATTTGGCCTTGGTGCTAGGAAACCTAGTGTCTCAATCATTTTCAAGTGATGTTCGATCAACCGTTTGCCTCAAAAGACCTCCAAGAGAGTTCTAACATTTAACCCTGACAAGTCAAAATTAAACGAAAGTTAAAACGAGGGTATAATAATCTACTTAATCTAAAATATGCATCCCATTATCAAATTACATGGCTATGTGTATTAGATATAAGTATAATCATCATAGAAACACAATAATAAAAGAATAACATCAAGATTTAACACAACACCTATCATCAATCAAATCCATAAGCATTAATACTCGGTTCTCATCAATGAAATCAAAAGGCATCCTAAGACTAAAAAATGACTCAAAAACCTAGAACTAAAACAAAAAAAAAATATAATTTTTTATGTTTTTTTAATCCTTACATTGTCCTCAATTTAAGACTAAGAAACAACCTAAGCAAACAAAACAAAGAAATAAAAACAATTAAAAAATAAAGGGAAAGAGAGTAAGAAAGATCAAATCTATGTTGGCGTGCTTTCCATCTGTTAGGTTGCCTCATACAAAGCGTTTGGTTTTAAGTCCTTAGCCTGACATAGAAAAGCAACAGCAAAGAGTGGCTTCTACCTATAGAAGGTGCCATAGAACAATACATATGGGTCTTCATTGTTAATGCCCTCAAGTTTGGTAAAATGTAGGAAAATTATGCATGTTGCACCAACTTGACTCAATTTTGAATGATATGTTTAGAAGGAGAACTTCAATTCTAACTGTATAGCTCATGGAGGATTTGATATGGTGAAGGTGGAGCCAATGGGAAGTAGGGATATGTTGGAGGTGTATATGATATGACCATTAATGAGCTCAAATCGATGGTTACATATGTTTCCTCATTCTCCAATAGCTCTTTTGATTTGGCTTTATTAAGGAATTTCTCAAATAATGATTCTAATTGTACATCATTCTCCACTTGATTCTACAAAACCATGCTCGCGAGGTGATCTTTATAAAATTCATGGCCTTGAATAGACGTCATAACTTAGAAGATGAAAATCAGTCCTAACCACACGAGAGTCTAAGTATTAAGCTAAAACTATGTCAAAGGTCTCTAGGTGGTCATCCTGAGGCTTGATCTCCTTTAAAGGCTCAAATTCTCATGAAGCTCCCACAATAGAAAAATTACTCTCCCAACTAAAGTTGTTTGAGTCATCATCATCCTCATGCCACATTATATTTTGCACCATTTGATTATCACCTTGTTCCACCAACCTACTTATAATGCTAGCCAATTGATCAATATGAACTTGCAACATGTTAAGGCCAGCGGTCATCTCCTCTTGAAATTACAACATGTTATTAGCCAAAACCTTAACTAGGTCTCAAAAGATGTACCTATAGATGGTTGTCTACCAAGGATCCTCCATTTACGAGTTCTAACCCCATATCATAAGGTCGAATATCAACCCATGGCTCCAAATTATAGTAATCGTCCTCCCAATCATAGTTGATCCTTGAACAATTCCAATTCCATTGATTATACTTGGCCACGTCTTTCAATATGAAGTAGGCTTAATCTATAGATTGTTAGTAGAAAGAGATAGTGCCATTGTCTCTTTCAACCCAATGTTTTGTTGTCAAACCTAAGTTGTAGAGGAATACTTATAGTTACCACTCAATGGAGGACCCATGATATGGAAACCGAATGAGAAAATCCTTGTATCTCTACCAAACAATATGAAATGGCTCCGAGTCTTGTTGGGCAAAACTAGTGAGGACCTGTCAATGTAACATCTCGAAATACCTCGTGATAAATTGAGACAAAAACAAAAATTAAAAACACAAAAGAAAAATTAATTAAAACTAATAAAAACCAAAAACCAAAAAATAAAAACTAAAACAAAATAACCAATTAATTATATAACAATACCCAGTGACTAGTGCCAAAATTTGGTAGCCCTCGAGGGAATTACCAAATTAATCCCTATTAAGAATATGTTGTTATTATGTGTAGTGATGAGCAACAATCGTTCCAGTAGAGAATTAGGTCTAATTATTTAGTTGCTTACTCTAAACCTAAGATGCAATAAAATAAATAACAGATGGGGGTTTTGAATTAATTATCTAAACTATGAAATGAAAGAAAATGCAAGAAAATAAAATAAAACAAAACAATGATAGTAAAATCGATTAAAGGATCATTCACCACTACTAAGAAATAACCACACAATTAATTACAAAATCATTCCCAATTCTTTATTGAAACAAACCGCAGATAATAACAAAGCTCTTCTATCCTAAACTTTTCTTACTGTATAGATTTAATAAGATAAGTGCTCTATTAAACCTCTTTTCTTTAAACAACCTAGAACAAGTATTCTAGATTTAATCTAATAGGAGCATTAAAATGAAAAACATAAGTTGATCAAGGCAACAACCACACAAGCACGGATCATTTATCTTAGGTTACGTTTCATATGTAATGATACGAAAACTTTAGCATAATCAATGACCATAATTCGCTACTAATAATTACAATAACAAGACAATTATGGATCAAGCATTCTAATCTACAATTAGATTAAATTCAAGTCTAGTCTAATTGGCCATCAAAGAAAACAAGAAAATAATTATGAACGATAAAAATAGAAGAACATAAACAATCACAATTGAAAAATTAGAAAGCAATTATAAATTAATTATTGGATCGAGTCTAGGGTCTTGAAACTCCCTTCAACTACAAATAAAATTAAACTAACATAATTGAAAAAGAAAAGACAGAAAGAAAGAATAAGGAATAGAATGGGCTTGGCGTCAAAGAATTCTCCACACGGACGAAATTCCTTAAGCAACCACTGGAGTCTCTCCTCTTTTTCTTCATCTCCCAAGACTAAGAAAACTAATGAAAACTGTGAAAAACTTATCCATTTTTGTGTTTTAAGGTTGGATAGTTATAGTTTTGCACTTAGGGATGAAAAGGGGTAAGTTAGACCTCTTTTTATGTCAAATTTGACCCAAAGTCAAAGGGGTAATAGGGGTGCCATTTCCTCACGCGGTCGTGCATATAACACTACTAGAGTATAAATTTTGTATGTGCTTGCATCACAGCAACTATTTTTTGGCATTACAGTGCTATCTTGACTCCACATGGGCACTACGGCGCTCAAGGCTAGTGTTGTAGTGCCTAGCTTATTGTCCCTCCTCACAAGGGCACGTCAAAAGTGGCACGGGGGCATAGATTTTTGCTTTGATTTTTGTTATTTTCGCCTGTTTTACACTAGAAATCGTCGTTTGACTCCCAAGAAGATCCAATTGAATAAATAAGATCTTGAAGCTCTTAAATACTCATTTTAATCCTCTTTTCAACCTTTGATATTTAAACAACTATAAATTACAAAATGTAAATACGCACAAGAAAACTCAAAAAACTAACGAAACAAATATAACAAAGAATGATATGAAACTATGTCAATTTATACACTTATCAATCAAACTATTTGTGGCCAAGAAATACAGCATTAACTTAGAACTACTATGTTTCTATATAAATACAAAAAATTACTGACAACGTCCCCATACATCACCGGTACCGATAATGTCGTCGATGGTAGAGAAATGCTATATTAACATGAAAATACAGTATTTCATGTAAATAAAAAAAAATTACTAACGACGTCATCGGACCAACGATAGGGAAATACAATATTAATATGAAAATACAATGTTAACATAGAAATATTGTATTTCCATGTAAATACAAAAAAGTTATCGGCAACATCATTAAACATCACCTACAACAGTGACCTCATAGCGGCCGAAAAATACTATATTAACATAAAAATGCAATATTTTCATGTAAATACAAAAATTTATTGATTATGTTGCTAGATATCATCAGCACCGATAGCACTACAGGTCAACAAATACATATTTACAAACAAAAAAGACTCATAAAAAATGAAAAAGCAAAACATATTGTTTGTTTTTCTTTTTTCTTTTTGTTTCAAAAACCAAAATAAAAAAGTATAGAAAAAAAAATTAATTTTTTCCTCAAATCTCAAGCACAAAAACTTCAGCCTCAATGACAATAACTTAGATTGAAGCTGTTGACTGACGACGAGAGCTCTTTGCCAATGACAATAACGCAGCCTTAGACTTGGATGGTGATAGTGGGCATGAGCTTAGACTTGGACAATGACCATGAGGCTCGAAAGGCAACGACAAATGTGAGACATGGATGGTGTCGAATCTCTGTCAACTCTTAGTCAATATTGTGAATCTCCATTGAATTCCACTGAATCTCTTTACCTTCCTCAATTCTTTGACCGAGATTGCGAGCTCCAACCCTACGATGGTGATAGCGACATGTCGATCTTTGCAACATGATTTGACGTCGATGGGATCTCGATTTCGATTGCCAATTCGGCCTCGTTGTTGGGAAATTTGAGAGTGTAGCATGCTTGCTGGCACTGACAAGGAAGTTGGAGGAAAACCGAGTAGAGAGAAAGAAGGAGTACCATAGTAGAAGTAGACAAGGTGGGTATGGGGATGAAAAAGAAAAAACCGATATGTTTTATGACTAGGGGTATTTTGGGTTTTTCATGCGTGTGAAAAAACTGATAAATACTGAACATGCTATTTACTTCATTAATTCAAAACTCATGGCATTAATAAAATATACTAAAGAATACGGTTGACAATTTGTGTTTGCGTATCGTGTTCGTGCCAACACGTTTATAACACGACACGATTAGACTAAAGACGAACGCGATTAATAAACATGCCTAAAAATACTTAAAACACGTGTTACACGGCACGACACGATTACAAACAAAACTTACTATTTATTTTTTTAACTATATAAATTTTACAATTTTTTTACTATATAGTAAAAAATATAATAATATTCAATTATTAAATATTTTAAACTGAATTTTTTCTCCAATCTATTAAAGAGTCCAATCTTTTAGAGAGCTCAAATTGGAGAACAATTTTAAAGTCATATGGCTTTGTTGGCAATGCGCAAAACAAAGGAAACTAAGTCCTTATACAGAGAGGAGTTGAGAGAGAATTCAGGTTTCCTTTCGATGCGAGACTTTTAGAAGCTTGAAAGTTTAAAAGAGTAAAACCATAATAAATAAAAAAAGGTTATCTTTTGATACCATATGCTTATTTAGCATGGTGGTGGTAAAAGTAATAACACACCTCCTAGGTGCAAGGTTTGAATCACTGTACCTGTAAAATCTGAATTTTTTTTTATTTTCAGCTTAAACGTGCTATAAATGTATTTACTACACGTTTAATTAAACGTATTAAAGCGTGTTAAATATGCTTGCATGAATCCAATACGTTTATTTTTGTGTTATTCATGTTAATCTATTTATAGTTTAATTAATATATGTGTGATCTAAACTTGTTTATATTGTCAATTTTATATTATGTCTTCGTGTCGTTTTAAAATTATTGACTCTACCAAAGAAGAGCCATCTAATACTGTACATCTTATCGTGAAACAAGGAGAGTGTGCATAGTGCAGTGTTTTACTTTTTGTCCCAAGTGTTTTGCCACTTTTACCCTCTGTGGTTTCTTTGGTTGTCGTTTCCGTTATTCTTTTTTGGTCATTTTGATTTCTTAGAGGTTGAATTAACGTTTTTGCCCTTAAAATGGAATTTCTTTTATTTTATCTGTTTGTTCCTACCCTTGGCTAATTCTTCTTCTTTTCTTTTTCCTTCAGATTGTTGTCATTTGGGTTTTTATAGAAACCCTATGCTATTCTTTCTTTGTCAGCGTCGTTTCTTCCTAAAGATAGTTCATTTTGATATTTTTCTTCTTCTTTTTCCTTTCCTTTGTTCTAAAATGCTATTTTTTCTCCTGTTCGATTCCTTGCCGCCGCTGTTTCTGGCCATTCCTTGCATCATACCCGTGTTTTTCTCTTTTTCTTTCGTTTCGTATTTCTATAGAAAACCTAATTTTTCTTTCTTCTTGCTAGCGCAGTTTGCTTCCATCGTTTCTGTGTATTCTGCCTCAGCTTCTCCATCTTTCTTACCACTGACTCAACCCATTTCATGCAAGTTGTGGAAGAAGAAGAAGAAGGAGGGGATCGGATTCATCTTGCTGGGCCATAGTACAAACTGTGTTTGGTCAGTTTCCTTCCCCACTCTCCCCCCTCTCTCTTTCTCTCTCCAATTATTTTATCTTTTTTTTCTTTTATTTTTTTAATTTAAGAAAAAAGCATCATCTTCCTAACAAAAAGCAGTCTGGTTTTCAGTTTCAGCTTTGGCTTAACAAAACCATATAATCTGATCAATCGCACCTATTGCACTCACTCACTCTCAAAAGCCTTAAAAAATGGTTCTTTCTCCATCTCCTCACTCTCTTCTTCTCTCTTTCATTTTCTCCTCTGCCCAAATACTTCCCTTTTTATTCATAGAAATATTAAGCCGATATAATGTTTTTACATTTCACTAAGTTTATTTTTATTTGTTTAAGTTATGGATTTTGGGGTGGTGGGTTTGGATCATGAAGCTGGTTTTGTTGCTCCCCACATTTTTTTCTTCTTCCACTTTTGGTCCTGAGACTCAGAAGCAGAAAACTCTTTACAGATCTTGGTTTTTCTTTGTTAAGAGTAGTGGTGATGAGGTTGACTTCATGGCCTCTAAAGCAATACTTTTCCGTTCCTTTTGGTGGGCATATATACAGGAAGACATTAAGTTTTACAGGTGTCCACCTATGGCATGATTTTCAAATGTCTAACAGCTAATAAAATGTGTTTTTCTTTCTCTCTCTCTTTTGGTGGGGATATATACAGGGAGACATTGAGTTAATGCATTAATTTGGTGGGAATGTATACAGGAAGACATTGACTAATTTTCATTATATGTCGTTTGGCATGAAAATCTCTCATGGTGTTCTATGCCTGCTCATATAGATGGACTGAAAGATTACTCCTTTTTTTTGTTCTTTTTGATGGAAATATGAGAGTGGCATTGTATGAGTTTATATCTGAGTTTTAGAGTTCATTTTATGGTTTCTAAGAATTGTTGTTGTTGTTGTTGTTTTTTTTTTTTTTTTTTTTTTTTTGTGTAAGAGATGTATAGTTTTAAAGTTTCGTTTTGAATTAACCATTAGCTCTTGACGTCTAAAATGCCTTTATGCTAATTCTTCTAAAAAGATTTGTTTTTCCATTTGTGTTTTAGATGGTAGAAAATAAAACGATTTTTTTGTGTTATTTTCAAAATTTCTAAAAAAATGTTTCTGCTTAGTTATAGGGGAAAAAAAAAACTTTTAAGAATATGAAGACAAGAAAAAAAATGTCTCTATTGGACTTTTAAGATTTTGTTCAAATTATGACTAATTGTTTTTTTTTTCTATTTTTAGGAATTTTTTTCTTTACTTTGTTGTTTTCTTCAGTCCGTTGTTTCCTTTGAAAAATGTTTCTTATTTGTCTCATTGGATCTTCCTTGAGAAGATGATGTTGCTGTTATGTAAGTTAAAAAATTGTGGATTTTTTTTCTTTTAATCTTAAATTTGGTTTATATTTATAATTTTGGTGATTGTGTTTTTTAGGATAGTGATATGTTTTCTAAAGTTAATGATTTGTGCTGTTCTTTACCGATTTATATAATAGCTTACTCATATTGCTATTTCTTATGCATTTGTTGAAAAAAGGTAAAAAAGTTTAATTGGTTTAGGTTTATGCTTTATTTATTTTCTGTAATGATCTATTATATATTTTGTAAATCTTCTAATATTGATATATTGAGGAAATTTAATATTTCTTTTACTTTTTCCTTTTCTTTTTTTTTTTTCTGTTAAGGCTTTTCTAGAACTTACCGTGGCTTCACCCCTAATGTCATAAGTTGGTTTGCTATGTATATCTTAGTCTTTGTATATCCTTTTGTTTTGTAATTTTCCTTCACTATTATTGAAATGTAAGCTTCGTTTGGATTTCTTTCTACAGGAATTTTGGATGTTATCTGTTTTGTTTGGCAGTGTGCTTTCATGGAAATCAGACACTTTTATATTTTTTGCAGTGATGATCTGTTCTTTTTTTCTTTGCTTTTGATATAGTGGAAAGATTTTTAGAGATTTTGACAGAAACACTCAATAGCCCAGTCTTTTCCTTCTTTTTAACTAATACAATGACTCTTTGTTAAAAAAAAAACTTGACTTTCTAACAACTCTTATTTATTTATTTGTTTATTGTCAAGTTTTATAGACTATTTGTGATTTTTTGTTTTCTTAATTGTTTCTTCTCGTTACAGCACACGCTTTTGTGCGCAATTTTTGATAATTTTGAAATCTGTCTGCTTTCATTATTATCTTCGGAAGTAAATTAGGTAAATTTAGATCATTCTTTCCCTTTTTCTTTCTTTATCTAAGGTTTTAATTTTAATTATTCCTATTATTATATTAATATATGATTGTATATATTCAATTTAGTATTAAATTTAATGCTAAAATAATAGCAAAAGAAACTATTCTAGATTTAAATGTCTCCACTTATAAGGAAAAACTTAATCATTTGACTTTATTATCTCTATTATATTTTTTAATTTTGATTTTTTTGTCTATAAATATTACTGCCGCAAGTCATTCTCATCTGTATATGCTTTTTTTTTACCCTTTTATTTTCTCCCAGTTTACTCACTCTTCTCAACTTATTTACTTTCTCGCCTTCTATACTGTCTTTTTTATACTTCCTGCTTTGTTATTTATGTCGCCAATACTTTGCTGTTTGAAGTAGTTTTGAGCCAATTCTAGGTACCATCTTCTACATATTACTTCTTTTGTGTTCATTTATAATGAAAAATTAGATTAACATTTATCTTCTTTTATAATAAGTTGATCTATCAAATATTATTAATTTGCACTCAATATTCTTATATTGTTTTTGTCTCTTGCTTTGTATTAAGAGAAATGGTTAAATATGACATATTGTGTATTACTTTTTATTATATTACTTATGTGACGCTGATGACTATATTTTTTTTTTACATCAAGTTTTATATAATTCGTCTAAATATTGCTATAAAAATTTATGTTTGTTACTGTTTACAAGTAGTTAATTTACCAATAACCTTTTTTAATATTTTACATATATTAATTTACCATTTCTTTCTGAGTTTTTTGGATTTATTTTGTCCTTTTGAGATATTATTTTATTAATGTTTTTTTTTCCTTTTTTGTTGTTGATTATATTTAATTAATAACATCATTATTATGTGTATTTTCGAGAGTTATACTTGACTATTGAAAAAATCTAATCTGGTTGTTTATGTATGAAGGGCTAACCAGCTATAGGAAATAAAAATAATATTTATTTTTGTAATATTTGCTATTTTAACAGGTATGATTTATAAAATTTGATGTATAAATATGGCAATTAAAAATTTTAGTTGTATCTAAAATTGCTAAATTGTCCTTGGATGTTCCATGTTTTTACGAAAATGCCATTTTGATATTTTCTTGCTAAAGTCTCCGGAGAAGACATGGAAATAAATTACCCCAACTACTTTGATTTTTCTACTAAATCCTCCGTGATATGCTCAAACTTGTCTCCCTCAATAATTGTCTTCATTTTATTTAGCTCCTCCTTGTCTCTTCCTCATGTCTCCCACATTCTCTTTTCACTCTTCTAGAAATAACATACATAGCAAAACTATTCCAAAACACTCAACTTTTCATCCATATTTGAAGTCAATAGACCAATTTTAAAGCCTTTTAAAGCCTCTATTCAGCTATAATTTGAGGTTAGTGTTTTATGAACAAATTTAATCTTTCATTTGAAAAGTTTTATATACTAAAAGTTGTCCAAATTCAGTTCTTGAACATGA
The DNA here is from genome assembly GCA_025403435.1 of Artocarpus heterophyllus. Classification (NCBI taxonomy): domain Eukaryota; kingdom Viridiplantae; phylum Streptophyta; class Magnoliopsida; order Rosales; family Moraceae; genus Artocarpus; species Artocarpus heterophyllus. The sequence goes on from CM046338.1 coordinate 22,083,026, forward strand.
GTTTTTATAAGAAATAGATATGTATATGTCTTCTTGTTATCTTGGTACGTATTTATAAAAGGAATCTAAGTGTATATATTGTAAACAGAGGTTATATTGTTAAACTAGTTCCATATGTATGATAGAAACATATTTCAAAGGTTCATCACGGATTGATTGATGTATAAAAAAGATTTCTAAAACTTTGAATGAGAAAGTTTGATATAAACATGTTTTTACCCTTATTTGTAAGAAATGTTTGAGATATGGTTTGATTATGATATTGGTAAAAAAATCCATATGAATATGTTTATTATGAGTATATAATGCATACTACATATTTTGATATGGTTTTGAGATTTTGTACAAGGATATTATAATTTGATGTAAAAGAAAACTTGGTATTTCATAAACTTTATAATACCTCCATGGACAGTGGTTCTTTCTTGAAGTTTTGGATTAAATGAAAATGAATTTTATAAATTGATTTGCATATTTAAAAAGTAGACATCTTAAGCTTTCCAACGAGCTATCATGACCTTAAATCGTAGTTATATTTTATTTTCTATGAATTTTTTAATCTTCGGATTGGAAATTAGTTACCTGTCAATAGCAGTGTACTGTCCGTTTATCTTAAGTAAATCATCTATTAACCCGTGTGTTGATTGTAGATAGTGAACTTGTCATATATCGTTAGTTTGTCATGGAATACAAGTTGTTAACCTGAACCAAGAACCTAACTTTGCTTACCTTTTAATCTCTTAATGCCTTACAATATTTTTAACGCTATCTTAAGTGATTTATAAATTTTATTAGAGACTAAAACATATAACTTGTTTGTATATATTTTATGTTGTGTTTAATACAAAAGTTGTTTACTTTGGTATTCAAAAAGAAATTGTATAAAAACTTTAATGGCATACTAGTGAGATGAATTTACATATGATTTATTTATGAATATGGTTATATGTTGTACTTTAGTTTTAATTGACCTTAAGCACGCCTTAGGATCAAAGGTGTGTGGAACTAACGTTAATTGATTCTGAGATTAAAAGATTGTTGATAAGCTTGGAAGGTAGGAATTCTATTACTTATGTTTTGTGAGGTTTTGGTAAATTAAAATTTTGTTGTTTTATGTTGCAAGATATGTATATGATATTTTGAATGTATATGATTATATCTATAACATAATGACGTGAAACTCGTTCTGTATTGTCAGTGATGAACATCATAATATGACACATATTGTAAATTGAGAAGTATAGTTTAAAAAACTAACTCTATAAATAATGATTGATTATAGAGAAATAGTGAGACGTGCAAAGGGCGGCGGTTATGTTTTTGGGCACGAATGTAAAATAAGGGGAGGTGATGCTTTTTTGGGTCGTAAGTCTTAAAACGTACTATACAAGAATCGACTTGGTGAGTACTTAGGGCTTGATGTCTTCTCATTGAAACACATTTGGAATGTTTGGAGGGTGGTTAAGCGTGTCTATTTGGGTTTCGATGAGTTGAGTGATACTTTATTGAACATGAATACTTATGAATAATGATGAATTATAATATATATATATATATGTATGTACTAAACTCGGTAATGATTAACTAAAGTATCTACGGAATATGATCATAATAAATCTTATAATTTAGATAATGATGAAAACTAACTAAACATGCAGATTTAATATGGTAATGAATAAAACCTTACGGTGAGTAATGATTTTACTACTTGGCATGTCGATGTTCATCCTTATTATAATTACAATTTTTAGATGGAATTCGGTGCAACCTATCTGACGAGGAATAAGCATCTAAACTGTTGATTACGTGTTGGAAGAACTTTATTTATTTGTAATTCGTCTAGACTATGTAAGATTCGTATTACTTTTGTTGTGGCTGTGTTAAGTTATTGGGCATCAATAGTATTGAATAAATGAAAATAAATTTAAATACAATATCATTTTAAAGCAATAAAACATTGCCTATGGGCCTATCTACAATAAGTACACGGGTTCACAGGTGGTTTATTTTTAAAACAATATTATTGTATACTATGGTAAATTGACGGTATATGTTTACAAAAAGGGCAGGTTCACTATCTACAATAAGCATACGGGTTAACAGGTGGTTTATTTAAGGTAAACGTATGGTATACTATCATTGGCAGGTTTACTAGTTTCCAATCCGAAGTCTGAAAAATTCATAGAAAATAAAACATAACCCTGATTTAGGCTTATGATAGTTCGTTGGAAAGCTTTGGATGTCTATTTTTTAAAAATGCAAATCAATTTATAAAATTCATTTTCATTTAATCCTAGAACTTTAAGAAAGAGCACTGTCCATAGAGGTATTACAAAGTTTATGGAATACAAAGTTTTTTTTTTACATCAAATCATATTATTCTTGTATAAAATTTATAAACCATATCAAAATATGTAATATACATTATATACTTATAATAAACATATTCCTATGGATTTTTATACCAATATCATCATCAAACCATATCTTAAACATTTCTTGCAAATAAGAGTGAAAACATGTTTATATCAAATTTTCTCATTCAAAGTTTTGGAAATCTTTTTCATACATCAATGAAATCCGTGATGAACCTTTGAAATATGTTTTTAATATGCATATGAAACTAGTTTAACAATATAACCTCTGTTTACAATATATACACTTAGATTATATATATATATATATATATGTATCAAGATAACAACATGACATACATATCTAATTCTCATAAAAACTTAGGTTCAAGAACTCAATTTGGACAACTTTTGGGATATAAAAACTTTACAAATAAAAGGTTAAATTTGTTCATAAGACACTAATCTCGGATTATAGCTAAATAAAGGCTTCAAAATTGGTCTCTTGATTTCAAATATGGCTAAAAAGTTGGCTGTTTTGGAAGAGTTTTGCTATGTGTGTTATTTCCAAGATATTGAAAAGAAGAGAAAGTGGGAGACGTGAGGAAGAGACAAGGAGGAGCTAAATAAAATGAAGACAATTATTAAGGGAGACAAGTTTGAGCATATCATTGAGGATTTGGTAGAAAAATCAAAGATGTAGTTGGGGTAATTTATTTCCACGTCTCCTCCAGAGACTTTAGCAAGAAAATGCTAAAGTTGCATTTTTGTAAATAAATGGAATATCCAAGGATAATTTAGTAATTTTAGATACAACCAAAATTTTTAATTGTCATGTTTATACGTCAAATTTCATAAATCACACCTGTCAAAATAACGGGTATTACAGCTCTTTCTTTCTTTTAAAAATTTCCTATAACTGTCTACAATATTAAAACAAATATGAATATTTTTCTCTCATCTCAAACTCAAATTCTCATGTATCTTCCTCTACATCATGATATTGCCAAATCACTTTCACTAGAGGAATTTCACAACAACGTAACATTTTTACTTCATGATTCAGTATATGAACTAGAATTTTCTCATAGGTCGCATTTCTCTAAATTGGTATATCTGTCCATATGATCACATGTGAAGGATCGGGTTCATAGTTTCTCAGTATCGACACATGGATGACATTATGTACATAAGACAATTGTGGTGGTAGGTCGAAACGATATGCCAGTGTTCTAATCCATTCTATTATCTCGAACGGTCTTATATACGTTGGTACTAACTTTCCTTTAACACCAAATCGAGATATACTACGTTTTGGTTTCACCTTCAAAAATACAAAGTCTCCCACAATAAATTCTAAAGGTCATCTCCTCTTATTTGCATAACTTTTCTGTCGACTTTGAGCAGTCTTAAGACATTCGTGAATAATCCGTATCTTGTCCGTTGTTTCTCTAATAAATTGAGGCCTGAGTTTCAAGCGCTCTTCCTTTTTAGCCCAACATAATGGAGATCTACAAGGTCTATCATATAGAGGCTCATATGGAGCCATTCCAATGCTTGCTTGATAACTATTGTTATATGCGAACTCAACATATAGTAACTGTACAGCCCTATTGGTTTCAAAGTCCAGCACATAAGCCCAAAGCATATCCTCGAGAATTTGAATGACACGTTCAGATTGCCTATCTGTTTGAGGATTAAAAGTTGCACTAAAATTCAGTTGAGTTCCCAAAGCTTTTTGCAATCCTCTCTAGAATTTTAAGGTAAAACGTGTATCCCTATCAAAGACAATTGACATCGACACTCCATGCAATGTCACTATCTTTTCCACATATAATTGGCATAACTTAGAGACATTATAACTAGTTTTGATTGGGACGAAGTGGGCTGTCTTAGTTAAACGATCCACAATTACCCAAACAGCATCATGTCCCATTTGAGTTCTAGGGAATTCAGTTACAAAATCCACAGTTACCTGGTCCCAATTCCATTCTGGAATGGGTAGACTCCTTAGTTCACCTCCAGGCTTTTGATGCTCCGCCTTGACTTGTGACACGTCATGCACTTGGAGACAAAAGTTGCTACATCTTGTTTCATTCCTCGCCACCAGTATTGTCGTTTCAGATCCATATACGTTTTAGAGCTTCTAGGATGAATAGCAAACTTTAAATGGTGTGCTTCATCCAATACTGCACGTCTGAGGTAAGGATCATCTAGAACAACCAATCTCCCTTTGTAAAGTAGGAACCCTTCAGGCTCAATCTGCCATCCATCCAGTTGTTCACCATTTTGTATTTGTTCCTTGATCATACGTAATCCTTCATCGTATCATTGTCCTTGTTTCACTTGCTGGATTAACGTATGAGTTGCTATCACCTTGAATAGGAAAGCTCTTTTGTCATCTTCATAATATTGCAAATTAAAGCCGGCGATAGTGATTGTTTGCCTCTAGTCCTTCGGTGCTAGACTAGCCATAATTCTGTTTTTCTTACGACTTAGAGCATCCGCCACCGCATTTGCTTTTCTAGGGTGGTATTGAATGCTAAAGTTGTAATCTACTATGTATTCAATCCATCTCCGTTGTCTTAGCTTGAGATCTTTCTGAGTAAATAAATACTTTAAACTTTAAAGATCTGTATAGAGCTCAAACCTTGCGTCATATAGATAACATCTTTAAATCTTGAGTGCGAAGACCACAAGCAGCTAACTCAAGATCATATATGGGGTAGTTCCTCTCATGGGGATTTAGTTGGCGTGAGGCATAGGCAACTACTCTTCCATGTTGCATTAGCACACAACCCAAACCATTTCCTGAGGCGTCAGCGTACACAGGGTAAGGCTCATTGTCGTTGGTTATGATAAGCACAGGTGTAGTAGTGAGTCTTTGCTTTAGTTCCACAAATGCTTCTTCACACTTATCGTCCTACATGAACTTGACATTCTTCCTTGTGAGTCTTGTCAATGGAGAGACAATCTTCAAAAAGTTTTCCACAAAGCGCCGATAGTATCCAGCTAATCTGAGAAAACTTTGAATCTCTGACACGTTCTTGGGTCGTTCCCAATTTAGGGTTGCTTCAATCTTGGTAAGGTCCACTGAAATGCCTTCTTCAGATACAATGTGTCCAAGGAACTTGACCTTTTTCATCCAGAAGTCACATTTCTCTCTCTTTGCATAGAGACCGTGTCCTTTCAACGTTTGTAGAGCAATCCTCAAATGCTTAGCATCCTCTCAACGTTTGTAGGGCATTGTGTCTTCTTCTTCTTGCTTATCTTCTTTTGACGCCTACCAGAACTCTTGTACTCTCCATAGGAGTTGTTCAATTTTGTCTCTACCCGCTATGATGCAGCTACAAGTTCAAGAAATTATGTTGATGGAATAGTAGCAATCATCTGTCTAATTTTTGGCCTCAAATTATTCTTGAATTTCTCATGCCTCCCCATTGGATTCGATACAACTCTCTGATATTTTGCTACCGTCATATCTCCTTGCACCAAGTTTTCAAATTCTCACATCATTTCCCCAACTACTTCTTTGATTTTTCTGCCAACTCCGTGATATGCTTAAACTTGTCTCTCTCAATAATTGTGTTCATTTTATGTAGCTCCTCCCTGCCTCTTCCTCACGTCTCCCATTTTTTCTTCTCTTCTTGTCACGCCCCGGAGTACGGGAGGTGACGTGGCAGAATATTTAGGTTAATTAAAAGAGAATTTAATTAAAAATCGAGCGTTTGAGAATCAAATTAAATAAAAATTAAGAAGATTTTCCACCACATTTTATAAAAGAATTTATAAATATTAAGCAGTTAATAAAAATTAAATAAAAACCGCGAATATGGGTTCCACAACCCACAACTTGTGCACACACATGGTTCTGACAATATCACAAATACAATTACAGTCCAAGTACAAATAAAGTTAAGTCTTACATGCCTTGATTAAATAATACAGAATATAAATAAACTCTCCTATTGCTCCTGAGTTCGATCCGAAGAATCTTCTCCAAACCTAAATGGGAAACCACCTAGAAGGGGGGAAAATTTAAAACAATAAAACGTGAGCGAAAGGCTCAGTAGGACTAGGTTTTATAAAAATAGTTTAATGCAAAGAAACATAGCATCATTAGAAGTTATTCAGAGGAAACTTAAATAAATAAATAAATAAATAATTTGAGTAGAACCGTTCTGTCACAGAACAGTCCACTCGTCAAATCAAAACACCAATTTACTTTTACCTAGGCAAACCATGATATCACCACCGTAGTGGCCCAGCTGGGTTTCGGGACCTGCCCCCAAGGTCGATCGCTACACGACCCGATCTCTGATATGGCATCATGCCCATGTGTTTATTATCATTATCATTCAAAACCCAATTACCGAGTGTTGTCAATTACATTTATTATGAAGTTCATTTCATAATCACGGTATATTAAAATATAACCGATAAAACCATTTTCAAACAACCGTTGAAAACATTTTGATAGAAATCATTTTCAAAGCCAAATCATTTCAAAACCAGGCTACCAAAGAAATAGGATAGAAGTCCTACTTCAATACTCGTGCCGGTACCCCACACCGCAATCCCGGTCCGCTATACGTTAGCTCCACGGAACCACGAACGATCCTAGATACGAACTAAGTCAATCAATATCTAGTTTGAGACATTCTATGTTACTAAATCACTTCATGATGTCCTAGTGTGCCATTTGTACATTTAAAATCATCCTATAAGGTTGGGATTTAAATCTGGGTTCAAAACAGTGAAAACGGGTAAAAATCACAAAATTTTCCATGCCTCGGTCGGCCTGCCGGACGCCCTGCTTCGGCCTGCCGAACTGCACAGTTTGGCCTGCCGGAAGCAAAGTTCGGCCTGCCAAACATTTCCCCAGATTCGGCCTGCCGGTCGGAAGAACACCGGCCTGCCGATCATCACTCCGGCCTGCCGAACACACAGTTCGGCCTACCGAACTGGGAAAATCTAGAAATCCCAGCCACGGGTTTCTCGATCCCCAAAATCCAAATCCGGATTCCAACCTGTTTTTCTCAAATCCCAGGCATGAAAAACAATTATACTTGATAGAAAAACATACTAAAACATTTTTGGACTCATTTAAACAAGATTTTGACTCAAAATCCTCAAAAATCCGAAAATGAGAAAATGAGGGGAAAAATGAAAAATCTTGAATCTAATCCGTTTTTCTTCAATCTAAGCTTAGATTCTAGTTGTTCTAAGTTCATTTAACTCAAACACAAGGTTTTCTAAGCTTAATCAAACCTAGATTTCAAAAATACACAAAATTGAAAATTTTGTAAAAAGTTTAGAAATTTCGAATCTAACCTCGAATCGAAGCTTCAATCCGCGTTCTCGGTTGCTGAATCACGTCCCCGAGCTTCCTCCTTGCTATCCCGAAGCTTGGATTCGAATTTGTTTTAAAATTTTTTTTGAAAGAGATTGAGAGAGAGGGAGCTGCCGAGAGAGAGAGAGAAGAGAGAGAGAGTGAAACGTGAGAGTGAGGAGAGAGAGAGAAGAGGGAAATAAATAGAGAAAATCGGTGGGCGATTTTACTGTGCGAAAACCATGTGTCGCCCACGGTTTTGCAAAACAGAGTTTTTTTAACATTTTACAAATTGTTGTGTTTTAAAACTCAAAACATCATTTTAAATCAATAAGAAATCTTTTGAACACATCAATTTAACAAAACAACCAAAAACTCAAAATCCAACCAAATAATCTAATTAAAGTTAAAACTTTAATTATGGCACACTAATTCATCATTTACATTACATTAACATTAAATAAATTACGGGACGTTACAACTCTCCACCTCTAAAAGAAATTTCGTCCTCGAAATTTACAACTCACTTCAAAAACAAAACAAATGCGGATACAATTCCCGCATACTCGACTCTAATTCCCAAGTGGCTTCATCAACCCCGTGATGCTGCCACACAACCTTTACCAACGGTATCTCACGACGACGCAAGCTAATCACTTTTCGTTCGATAATCTGAATCGGCACTTCTTCGTACGTCGTATCCTCCTGAACCTGTACATCGCGAAACGAAACTATCTTATCCTGCCGAGGTGGACATTTCCTAAGCATCGACACATGAAACACATCGCGCACATGAGAAAGTTCGGGCGGAAGATTAAGCCGATAAGCGACCACACCAACTCGCTGAGTGATCTCGAACGGCCCAATATACCTCGGCGCGAGTTTCCCACTCACTCCGAACTGCATAGTTCCCTTACGAGGCGACACCCTCAAGAGAACAAAATCTCCAACCGCGAACTCTAAGGGTCTACGTCTCCTATCCGCGTAGCTCTTCTGCCGACTCTGAGCTACACTCAATCGATCTCGAATCACCGCGACTTTCTCGTTGCTATCACGAATCTCTTCCGGCCCAAGAATAACTCTATCTTTTGGCTCGGCCCAACACACAGGTGACCGACACGGTCGCCCATACAATGCCTCAAATGGTGCCATACCGATACTCGCCTGATAACTGTTGTTGTACGCGAACTCCGCCAAATGCAAACATTGCTTCCAATTCCCGCCGAAGTCCAACGCACAAGCACGCAACATATCCTCGAGAACCTGAATAACCCGCTCAGACTGCCCATCTGTCTGAGGATGAAACGCCGTACTGAAGTTCAAATCCGTACCCAAAGCCTCCTGAAAACTCCTCAAGTACTTAGCATTAAACCTGGTGTCTCGATCAGAGGTGATGGATAAAGGAACTCCATGCAACCTCACAATGTTCTGCATATACAACTCCCCAAGAATCTTCCTCGAACACGTCGACCTAAACGGAATGAAATTCTCCGATTTCGTCAACCTATCAACTACAACCCAAACTACATCATGCCGCTGCTCCGTCCTCGGCAAACCTGTGAGGAAATCCATCGTCACATGCTCCCATTTCCACCCTGGAATAGGAAGCGGCTGAAGCTGGCCTGCAGGCTTCTGATGCTCAGCTTTCACCTGGAGACACGTCGAACACTTGGCCACGTACTCACGAACATCTTTCTTCATGCCTCTCCACCAATACTGCCTCTTCAAATCACGATACATCTTGGTGCTCCCTAGATGAATAGCGAACTGAGACCTATGGGCTTCGTCTAGAACGGCTTTCGTCACCTCGGCGATAACTGGAACTGCAAGACGCTCCTGAAAGTACAACGATCCATCTGCATGCACGCTCCATTCTTCAAACTGCTCCCCGTTCTGAATCCGCGACCAAATCCCCTGCAAATGCTGATCCTGCCACTGATTTTGCTTCACCATCCGAACAAGAGCTGGAGTCGCTTCCACATGATATGACGAAACTCGATCACCATCTTCATGATACAATAGCCGATACTCACTCACTGTCGCATCCCTGCTCCAGTCCTCAAAAATCAAACAAGCGAGAACCCCTGAAGACTTCCTGCTAAGCGCGTCCGCGACCACATTAGCTTTCCCGGGATGATACTGCAACACGAAATCATAATCCTCCATGTACTCTACCCATCTGCGCTGCCTCAAGTTGAGATCCCTCTGGGTGAACAAATGCCTCAAACTCTTATGATCGGAGAAGACCTGAAACGATGCTTCATACAAATAACACCTCCAAATCTTCAGCGCGTAAATCACCGCCACAAGCTCTAAATCGTGAGTAGGATAATTCCGCTCGTGAGGTCGTAGCTGTCTCGATCCGTACGCAACTACACGTCCATGCTGCATCAACACGCATCCAAGTCCACGCCCTAAAGCATTCGCATAAACCTCATACGGCTCGTCACTGCTAGGAATAACCAACACTGGAGCTGAAGTCAACCGGTTCTTCAATTCCTGAAAAGCAAGCTCACAATCTTCATCCCACTCAAACCTGACATTTTTCTTGATCAATCTCGTCAACGGAGCTGCAATCTTCGAAAAGTCCTTCACAAATTTCCTGTAATATCCAGCAAGACCTAAGAAGCTGCGAATCTCCGCTACATTCCTTGGTCGTTCCCACTCCAATATAGCCTCAATCTTGGACGGATCCACTGAAATACCATGCTCTGAGATGACATGACCCAGAAATTTGACCTCAGTCAACCAAAACTCACATTTTTCCCTCTTAGCATACAACTGGTGCTCCCGCAGAGTCTGAAGCACGACCCGAAGATGCTGCTCATGCTCCTCCCAAGTCTTAGAATACACAAGAATATCATCGATGAACACGATCACAAACTGATCCAGATACGGCCTAAATACCCTGTTCATCAGATCCATAAAAGCTGTCGGAGCATTTGTCAACCCAAAAGACATGACTAGAAACTCGAAGTGCCCATACTAAGTCCTAAAAGCTGTCTTGGGAATATCCTCTTCCTTGATCCTGAGCTGATGATAACCTGAACGCAAATCAATCTTCGAGAAGTATCGCGAACCTCCCAACTGATCAAATAGCTCATCAATCCTAGGCAAAGGATACTTGTTCTTCACCGTAACACGATTTAGCTGCCGATAATCTACACATAACCTGAGAGTCCCATCGTGCTTCTTAGCAAACAAAACTGGTGCTCCCCACGGAGATGTGCTATTCTGAATATACCCTTTATCAGCAAGCTCCTGAAGTTGCTTCCTCAATTCCTTCATTTCTGCCGGCGCCATCCGATAAGGTGCCATAGAAATTGGTGATGTCTCTGGAAACAACTCGATACCAAACTCGATCTCCCGATGCGGTGGTAATCCCGACAACTCATCGGGGAAGACATCCTCGAACTCATCAACCATCGGAATCACTGCACTACCTTTTGAAACGTAGGGCTCGCAATCTAGATTGGCAAGAAAAGCAAAACAATCTAGATTCCTTCGCCCTCCTAAACACGACTTCATGAGACGCTCACTCATTAACCAATCACCACCACCCTGGTAAGTGATTACCGTCCCCCTATCAAACACTAGGGTCACTTTTCTAAGTTGGCAGTCCACAACTGCACTATTCTTGGACAACCAGTCCATCCCTAGAATTACATCATAGGAACTCATGGGGAGTATAATCAAATCACTTTTTAAAATCTCATCCCCAATCTTTATTTTGCAGGATTTACACACACAATTTACACACACCCGCCCCAAGGGAGAAGTTATAACTAGGGGTTTATTAAACTCTTCTACTTCTAATCCCAAGACATGTACAAAAGAACTCGAAATGAGAGAATGAGAGGCACCGGTATCAAATAAAACGCGAGCTAAAGATCTGGAAACCAAGATCATACCATCGACAACCGCGTTACTAGTCTGAGAATCTGACCCTCCAGATGCCATTGCATGAACCTGCACTGGCACCTTCCCTTTTCCTCTACCGACATTACTGGGTCCTGGATTACTCGGCCGATGCTGCTGAGATGGAGACGACTGCACGCTACCTGTACTTGGAGCTCTATACTGAGGAACACTACGCTGAAAATACTACGACTGTGCCCCCGTGTCGGATATGAGAATTGTTGAGGAGAGAAATGCGGATACTGCAACTGCGGGTACTGCGGAGGCGGAGGTAGGGTCTGAGGCTGAGGCTGAGATGAACGACTGGCATCCTCCCCGGTCTGCGATCCAAGACGAGCACTCCTGATTGGGCAATTCCTCTTGATGTGTCTGGGCTGCTGACAGAAATGACAATGAAAGCTGTAGGGGTTGCTACGCCTGCTGCCAGATGAACTGCTGCTGCCACTGGTCGCACCGCCTTGCTTGCCTTTCCCCGGAGCTGGACGACTATTAATGCTCTTCCTGCCACTCCTTTGCGGTCCTCCTAAAGCCTTGGCTCGGTCCTCACAATACTGCACGTAATCATTCTCCACGGAGATCGCCGACGACACAAGCTCTCCGAAACTCCTAAGCCATAGAGCAACCAACTGCCGTCGAATAGGAGCCTTGAGCCCTTCCTGAAACTTGATGCATTTCTCACGCTCCGATGCCACAGCTGATGGAGCAAACCTAGCCAACTCGTTAAACTTTGCCTCATACTCCCGGACTGATAGATCACCCTGCTGCAATCTATAAAACTCAACTGCCTTTTGGTCTCTATACCCCTGTGGAAAATACCGATCGTAGAATAGCTCCTCGAACTTGTCCCAACCGATATCGCCACCGCGCTCCAGACGCTTAGTTTGTTTCCACCAGGTGTTGGCGCCACCCTCGAGCTTATATGCCGCAAACTCCACACGATACTCCTCAGGCACACCAAGAGTATCCAGATGCTTCAAGATCGAATCCAACCAATACTCTGCTAACCGCGGATCCCCATTGCCATCAAAAGTCAGAATTGACGCCCATCGGAATTCCTTAAAGAAAGCATGCCGACTACCAACACTGGAGTCTTCCGGTCTAGCCCTGGCTGCCATCTGCCAGAAAGCCGCAAACATAGACCTCATCATGCTCTCATCATTTCCGAACTCAGCGTCAGCAGTCGAACGACGTCTAGGTGCCATTCTCTCTCTTCTGAAAACAAAATTTGGACTGTCAGAGGTATTTCATTGTCAAACCTATGTGTGTACAATTCCCAAGGTTCATAACCTTGAGCTCTGATACCATTCTGTCACGCCCCGGAGTACAGGAGGCGACGTGGCGGAATATTTAGGTTAATTAAAAGAGAATTTAATTAAAAATCAAGCGTTTGAGAATTAAATTAAATAAAAATTAAGAAGATTTTCCACCACATTTTATAAAAGAATTTATAAATATTAAGCAGTTAATAAAAATTAAATAAAAACCGCGAATATGGGTTCCACAACCCACAACTTGTGCACACACATGGTTCTGACAATATCACAAATACAATTACAGTCCAAGTATAAATAAAGTTAAGTCTTACATGCCTTGATTAAATAATACAGAATATAAATAAACTCTCCTATTGCTCCTGAGTTCGATCCGAAGAATCTTCTCCAAACCTAAATGGGAAACCACCTAGAAGGGGGGAAAATTTAAAACAATAAAACGTGAGCGAAAGGCTCAGTAGGACTAGGTTTTATAAAAATAGTTTAATGCAAAGAACATAGCATCATTAGAAGTTATTCAGAGGAAACTTAAATAAATAAATAAATAATTTGAGTAGAACCGTTCTGTCACAGAACAGTCCACTCGTCAAATCAAAACACTAATTTACTTTTACCTAGGCAAACCATGATATCACCACCGTAGTGGCCCAGCTGGGTTTCGGGACCTGCCTCCAAGGTCGATCGCTACACGACCCGATCTCTGATATGGCATCATGCCCATGTGTTTATTATCATTATCATTCAAAACCCAATTACCGAGTGTTGTCAATTACATTTATTATGAAGTTCATTTCATAATCACGGTATATTAAAATATAACCGATAAAACCATTTTCAAACAACCGTTGAAAACATTTTGATAGAAATCATTTTCAAAGCCAAATCATTTCAAAACCAGGCTACCAAAGAAATAGGATAGAAGTCTTACCTCAATACTCGTGCCGGTACCCCACACCGCAATCCCGGTCCGCTATACGTTAGCTCCACGAAACCATGAACGATCCTAGATACCAACTAAGTCAATCAATATCTAGTTTGAGACATTCTATGTTACTAAATCACTTCATGATGTCCTAGTGTGCCATTTGTACATTTAAAATCATCCTATAAGGTTGGGATTTAAATCTGGGTTCAAAACAGTGAAAACGGGTAAAAATCACAAAATTTTCCATGCCTCGGTCGGCCTGCCGGACGCCCTGCTTCGGCCTGCCGAACTACACAGTTTGGCCTGCCGGAAGCAAAGTTCGGCCTGCCGAACATTTCCCCAGATTCGGCCTGCCGGTCGGAAGAACATCGGCCTGCCGATCATCACTCCGGCCTGCCGAACACACAGTTCGGCCTGCCGAACTGGGAAAATCTAGAAATCCCAGCCACGGGTTTCTCGATCCCCAAAATCCAAATCCGGATTCCAACCTGTTTTTCTCAAATTCCAGGCATGAAAAACAATTATACTTGATAGAAAACATACTAAAACATGTTTGGACTCATTTAAACAAGATTTTGACTCAAAATCCTCAAAAATCCAAAAATGAGAAAATGAGGGGAAAAATGAAAAATCTTGAATCTAATCCGTTTTTCTTCAATCTAAGCTTAGATTCTAGTTGTTCTAAGTTCATTTAACTCAAACACAAGGTTTTCTAAGCTTAATCAAACCTAGATTTCAAAAATACACAAAATTGAAAATTTTGTAAAAAGTTTAGAAATTTCGAATCTAACCTCGAATCGAAGCTTCAATCCGCGTTCTCGGTTGCCGAATCACGTCCCTGAGCTTCCTCCTTGCTATCCCGAAGCTTGGATTCGAATTTGTTTTAAAATTTTTTTTGAAAGAGATTGAGAGAGAGGGAGCTGCCGAGAGAGAGAGAGAGGAGAGAGAGAGTGAAACGTGAGAGTGAGGAGAGAGAGAGAGAAGAGGGAAATAAATAGAGAAAATCGGTGGGCGGTTTTACTGTGCGAAAACCATGTGTCGCCCACGGTTTTACAATACAGAGTATTTTTAACATTTTACAAATTGTTGTGTTTTAAAACTCAAAACATCATTTTAAATCAATAAGAAATCTTTTGAACACATCAATTTAACAAAACAACCAAAAACTCAAAATCCAACCAAATAATCTAATTAAAGTTAAAACTTTAATTATGGCACACTAATTCATCATTTACATTACATTAACATTAAATAAATTTCGGGGCGTTACACTTCTCCCCTAGAAATAACACAAATAGCAAAACTCTTCCAAAATAGCCAACTTTTTAGCGATATTCGAAGTCAAGAGACCAACTTTCCAACCATATCTCTTTGCACCAAGTTTTCAAATTCTCGCATCATTGCTTGCCTATGGCTCTGGGGAATATAAGTATTGTGATATATGGTCTCAAACTGCTCCCATGTGAGGTTCGGTACATCATAGGCATCTTTATGTATATCTCACCATTCTTCGGCTTTACCCTCCAATATATATGTTGAAAAGCCAACCCAATACTCTTGTGGAATCCTCAAAGTATCCAACTTCTTTTTAACCGCCTTAAGCCATTGTTCCGTTATGACAAGATTAGGTTCTCCACTAAATGTGAGGGGGTTTCTGCTTCATAAACTCCTTAAACAGAGTTCAATGTCGTTGCTCAGGATCACGAGCCTCCACGGTCTTTGCACATTTTGCAAGGCTTGAAGAATTTGTCCCAGATTATTCACTTACGATGCAGTTGACAGGGGTTGTGTTGCACGTTGGGGTTGCTCATCTCCTTGAGCATGTTCCATCGGTTCAGGTTGCTCAACTTCTTGAGCATGTTCGACCAGTTGTGACTGCTCATACGATTGTACTTGAAGTCTTGGCGGCATCGTTTCTACTGGCTGTGTAAATTTAACCAGGATTAGTACTCAATGTTGATGACATTAAGACTTAACTATAAAACCATTTTAAAAGATCGATTTTTAAGATAGTGCTACACCTCCTAGGTTAATCAAACCTAGGTTTTGATATTAAAAATTCTATAACGCCTTTATGTGGGGGTTAGCAGTATTGAATAAATTGGAACCCAACTTTACTCACCTCCTAATCCCTTAATGTCTTACAACCTTTCCAACACTATCCTAAGTGATTTATGAATCTTATCAGAGACAAACATATAGGTTAATTGTATATATTTTATATTGTGTTTAAGACAAAAGTTGTTTACTTTGGTATTCAAAAAGAAATTGCATAAAAACTTTAATAGCACACTAGTGAGATGGATTTACACATGATTTACTTATGAATGTGGTTATATGTTGTGCTTTAGTTTTAATTGTTCTTATGCATACCTTAGGATCAATGGTCTGTGGAATTAACGTTAATTGATTCTGAGATTAAAATATTGTTGATAAGCTTAGAAGATAAGGATTCTATTACTCATCTTTTGTGACATTTTGGTAAATTAAAATTTAGTTGTTTTATGTTGTAAGATATATATATATATATGATATTTTAAACGTATATGATTATATCTATAACATGATGATATGGAATTTGTTCTGTATTATACAACGAGAAACATAATGATATGACATAAGTAAATTAAGAAACATGGTTAGAAAAACTAACATGGTTAGAAAAACTAACTCTATATTAATATTGATTGATTATAGAGGAATGATGAGACGTGTAGAGGGCAGCGATTACGTCCTTGGGCACAAAGGTAAAATAGGGGAGGAAATGACGCTCCCTTGGGTCAAAAGTCTCATAACGCACTGTATAACAATCGACTTAGTGAGGACTTAGGGCTTGATATTCCCTCACCAGAACACCCTTTGAATGTTTGAAGGGGGGTCAAGCGCGTCCATTTGGGTTTCGATGAGTTGAGTGATACTTTATTGAACTTGAATACCCAAGAATAATGATGAATTGTAATATTTATATATATATATATATGTATAAAACTCGGTAATGATTAATTAAGGTATCCACATAATATGATCATAATAAATCTCATAATCTTGATAATGATGAAAACAAACCAACCATATAGATTTAATGTGGTAATGAATAAAACCTTACAGTAAGTAATGGTTTTCCTTACTAGGCATGTCGATGCTCATTTGTATTACATTTACATCTCTTAGGTGGAATTTAATGCAATCTGTTTGATGAGGAATAAGCATCTACACTGTTGATTACGTGTTAGAAGAGCTTTGTTTATTTGTAACTCGTTTAGACGATGTAATGTTTGTATTACATGGGACAATTGTGGTGGTAGGTCTAAACAATATGCTAGTGTTCGTATCGGTTCTACAATCTCAAACGATCTTGTATACCTTGGTTTTAACTTTCCTTTAACACCAAATCAAGATACACTACGTTTTGGTTTCACCTTCAGAAATACAAAGTCTTCGACCATGAATTCTAAACGTCGTCTTCTATTATCTACATAACTTTTTTGTCGACTTTGAGCTATTTTAAGGCATTCATGAATAATATGTGTCTTGTCCATTGTTTCTCTAATAACTTGAGGCCTAAGTTCCAAGCGCTCTTCCTTTTTAGCTCAACACAATGGAGATCTGTAAGGTCTACCATATAAAGCCTCATATGAAGCCATTCTAATGCTTGCCTGATAACTATTGTTATATGTGAACTCAACATATGGCAACTGTGCAGCCTAATTGGTTCTAAAGTCTAGTACACAAACCTGAAGTATATCCTCGAGAATCTGAATGACACGTTCAGATTGTCCATCTGTTTGAGGATGGAAAGTCATACTAAAATTCAGTTGAGTTCTCAAAAATTTCTTCAATCCTTTCCAAAATTTCGCGGTAAAGCGTGTATCCTTATCAGAGACAATTGACATCAATACTCCATGTAATGTCACTATCTTTTCCACATATAATTGGCATAACTTAGTGACAATATAACTAGTTTGGATTGAGATGAAGTGGGCTGTCTTAGTTAAACGATCAACGATTATCCAAACGACATCATGTCCCATTTGAGTTCTAGGGAATCTAATTACAAAATCTATAGTTACATGGTCCCACTTCCATTCTGGAATAGGTAGACTCCTTAGTTCACATCTAGGCTTTTGATGCTCCGTCTTGATTTGTAAAACGTCATGCACTTGGAGACAAAAGTTGTTACATCTCGTTTCATTCCTCGCCACCAGTATTGTTGTTTTAGATCTATATACATTTTAAAGCTTCTAGGATGAATAACAAACTTTAAATGGTGTGCTTCATCCAATACTGCATGTCTGAGGTAAGGATCCTCTAGAACAACCAATCTCCCTTTGTAAAGTAGGAACCCTTCAGGCTCAATCTGCCATCCATCCAGTTGTTCACCATTTTGTATTTGTTCCCTGATCATATGTAATCCTTCATTATACCATTGTCCTTGTTTCACTTGCTGGATTAACGTAGGAGTTGCTATCACATTGAATAGGAAAGCTCTTTCGTCATCTTCATAATATTGCAAATTAAAATTGGCGATAGGAATTGTTCGCCTCCAGTCCTCCAGTGATGGACTGGCTATAATTTCGTTGTTCTTACGACTTAGAGCATCTGCCATTGCATTTGCTTTTTTAGGGTGGTATTGAATGTTAAAGTTGTAATCCACGATGTATTCAATCCATCTCCGTTGTGTTAGGTTGAGATTTTTTGAGTAAATAAATACTTTAAACTTTGATGATCTATGCAGAGCTCGAATCTTGTGCCATAGAGATAACATCTCCAAATCTTGAATGCAAAGACCACAGCAGCTAACTCAAGATCATGTGTAGGGTAGTTCCTCTTGTGGTGCTTTAGTTGGCAGTGAGGCATATGCAACTACTCTTCCATGCCGCAGTAGCACACAACCCAAACCATTTCTCGAGGCGTCAGTGTACACAGTGTAAGTCTCATCGTTGTTGGTTATGATAAGCATAGGTGCACTAGTGAGTCTTTGCTTTAGTTCCACAAATGCTTCTTCACATTTATCGTCCCACAAAAATTTGACATTCTTTCTTGTGAGTCTTGTCAATGGAGAGGCAATCTTTGAAAAAGTTTTCCATGAAGCACCGATAGTATCCAACTAATCCAAGGAAACTTTGAATCTCTAACACATTCTTGGGTCGTTCCTAATTTAGTACTGCTTCAATCTTGGAAGGGTCTACTGAAATGCCTTCTTTAGAGACAACGTGTCCAAGGAACGTGATCTTTGTCATCTAGAAGTCACATTTCTCTCCCTTTGCATAGAGACCGTGTTCTCTCAACGTCTATAGAGCAATCCTCAAATGCTCAACATGCTCTTCTTTAGTTTTGGAATAGACCAAGGTATCATCTATGAAGACAATGATAAATTGATTTAAGTATGGTTGGAAGACAGTTCACCAAGTCCATAAAAGCCGCTGGTGCATTGGTCAATTTAAAAGGCATGACGAGGAATTCAATGTGACCGTAGCGAGTCTAGAAAGTCGTCTTTGGGATATCCTCTTCCCTTATCTTCAGTTGGTGATATTCAAATCGTAAGTCAATCTTTGAGAAATATGGAGATCCTCCCAACTGATCAAACAACTCTTCAATTCGGGCAGAGGATACTTGTTCTTGATAGTCAGTCGATTAAGCTAATGATAATCGACACAGAGTCTTAACGATTCATCGTGTTTCTTCACAAATAACACTGGAGCTGCCCAAGATAACGTACGTGGTCGAATAAATCCTTTCTCTAGTAGTTTGTTCAACTGCTTCCTTAATTCTACCTTCTCAGTAGGTGCCATTCGGTACGGAGCAATAGAAACAGGAGTTGCTCTTGAAATTAATTCGATGACAAACTTGATTTCTCTATTAGGCAGAAGTCTAGGTAATTCATCTGTAACATCTAGAAATTCGTCCACTACCGGAGTGTGAGAGGATGGGTTACTTCTCTTTAGTTCTCCCTTGAAAGCTAAGATCACCCCAAGATTGGTGAAATTCCTTCATCCTCTAATGCAAGTCTTTAGCACAGGAGTCGGCGTCACTGCCCCTGTCCTTGCTTGAAATTCGATTACTTGACCATTCTTGGTGAATAATGAGGCACATTTTCGATGACAATCTACTACTACCATGATATCTATCTAACCAATCCATTCCTAATATTACATCAAACTCCATCGTGGTAGTTACATATAGGTCAGCTAATAACTTATGTTTTCCTATAACAATGCACACTGATTTACAAATTATGGAAGCTTTAGTTACTCCACCTATTGGTGTACTAAGGATTAGTAGTGAACTACATGTCTAAGTTTCAAATTGCGGTACAGAAGCAAATAACACAGATATAAATGAATGAGTGGCACCAATATCAAACAATACGTGAGCCAAAGAATGAGACACATGAATCATATCGTCTACAACAGAGTGCTCAGCCTACTTTGGTTGTCCAGCTATAGCCGTAACTACATAAGCTTGAGCTGGTGCTTTCGTCTTATCACTCTTTCCTCGGTTCCCTTGGTTACTACTTGCATTATTATTATTATTCATCCTAGGGAAATATGGTCTTTGATTCATCGAACCCTGAGGGGTCAGTTGAAAATTCTAATTGGCATAAAAATTGGAGCCTTGTGACCATTGTTGGTTGTTGTACTAGGGCTGGAACCCTCGAGGTTAAGTTATTGAAACTTGGGAAGCTGGAGCATTTTTCTGAGGTGCTTCTCGGTTTTGACTCCCTCCCCAAATAGTGAATCCAAAATGACTTCCTTGCGGTCTTGGGGCAAAAGATGATGGTGCAGGGCGGTTAGGGCAATTTCTTCTAAGATATCCCACTTGTCCACAGTTATGACAGGCGTATGGTTGGAAACGACTACTGCCAGAAGATCCACTACCAACATTAACTCCACTGTGCTGAGTGACCTACCCTTGTGACATCTTCTTCTTGCTTATCTTCTTTTGACGCCCACCAGAACTCTTGTACTCTCCTTGGGAGTTGTTCAGTTCTATCTCTGCCCGGTGGGCCATAGCTACAAGTTCAAGAAAGTCTATTGATAGAATAATAGCTATCATTTGTATGATTTTTTGCCTCAAATTATTTCTAAAATTCTTGCATCTCGCCATTCGATCCGATACAGCTCCAAGATTGTAGCGAGACAGTTCTATGAATCGAGCTTGAAATTTTGCTACCGTCATATCTCCTTGCACCAAGTTTTGAAATTCTCGCATCATTACCCCAACTACCAACTCCTTCGTGATGCTCAAACTTGTCTCCCTCAATAATTGTCTTCACTTTATTTTGCTCCTTCCTGTCTCTTCCTCACATCTCCCACTTTCTCTTCTCCTCACTCTCTTGGAAATAACACACATAGCAAAACTCTTTCAAAATAGCCAACCTTCCAATCATATTCAAAGTCAAGAGACCAACTTTCTAGCCATATCTCCTTGCACCAAGGTTTCAAATTCTCGCATCATTGCTTACCTATGGCTCTGGGGAATATAAGCATTGCAAAATATAGTCTCGAACTACTCCTATGTGAGGTTCGGTACATCATAGTCATCTTTCTATAGATCCCACCATTCTTTGGCTTTACCCTCAAATATATATGTTGAAAAGCCAACCCAATACTCCTGTGGAATCCTCAAAGTATCCAACTTCTTTTGACTACCTTAAACCATTGTTCCGTTATTGTAGGATTAGGTTCTCCACTAAAGGTGGGGTTTCTGCTTCATAAACTCCTTCAATAGAGTTAAATTTTGTTGCTTAGGATCACAAGCCTCCGCAGGTCTTTGCACATTTTACAAGGTTGAAGAATTTGTCCCTAAGCTTCATATTCCATGGATATCATAGTCAATCATTAACGACTTTCATACATATATATATAAATATTACAATTCATCATTATTCATAGGTATCTATGTTTAATAAAGTATCACTTAACTCATCGAAACTTAAATGGACGCGTTTGACCACCCTCCAAACATTCCAAGGGTGTTTCGATGAGGAGACATCAAGCCCTAAGTCCTCACCAAGTCTATTCTTGTACAGTGCGCTCTAGGACTTTCGACCCAATGGAGCATTATCACCTCCCCCTATTTTACCTTTTAGGGTATTCATGCCCAAGGACATAACCGTCGCCCTCTTCACGTCTCACCATTCCTCTATAATCAATTATTATTTATAGAGTTGGTTTTCCTAACCATGCTTCTTAATTTACAACAACATGTGTCAAATCATTATGTTTCTTGCTGTATAATATAGGATGAGTTCCACATCATCATCTTATAGATATAATCATATACATTCAAAATATCATATACATATCTTGCAATATAAAACAATCAAATTTTAATTTATCAAAACCTTGCAAAAGATGAGTAATAGAATCTCTACCTTCTAAGCTTATCAACAATCTTTTAATCTCGAAATCAATTGACGTTAGCTCTACACACCCTTGATCCTAAGGCGTGCATAAGGACAATTGAAACTAAAGCACAACATATAACCACATTCATAAATAAATCATGTGTAAATTCATCTCATTAGTATGCCGTTAAAGTTTTTATGCAATTTCTTTTTGAATACCAAAGTAAACAACTTTTGTCTTAAACATAATATTAAATATATAAAAGTAATCTATATATTTTAGTCTTTAATAAGATTCATGAATCACTTAAGATAGTGTTGGAGAGGTTGCAAGACATTAAGGGATTAGGAGGTGAGCAAAGTTGGGTTCTTGGTTCATGTTAGCAGCTGGTATATCATGACAAACTGGCGGTATATTTTTGCAAAAAGGGTAGGTTCACTATCTCTAATCAGCACATGGGTAAATAGGTGGTTTACTAAAGGTAAACGTATGGTGTATTGTCATTGGCAAGTTTACTAATTTTCAATCCGAAGATTGAAAAATTCATAGAAAATAAAATATAACTCCGATTTAGGCTTATGATAGCTTGTTGGAAAACTTTGGATGCCTATTTTTTAAATATGCAAATCAATTTATAGAATTTATTTTCATTTAATCCCAGAACTTCAAGAAGGAGCCACTGCCCATAGACGTATTACAAAGTTTATAGAATACCAAGTTTCTTTTTAGATCGAATCATGTTATCCTTGTACAAAATTTAAAAACCATATCAAAATATGTAATATGCATTATATACTTATAATAAACATATTCCCATGGATTTTTATTCTAATATCATCATCAAACCATATCTCAAACATTTCTTGTAAATATGGGTGAAAACATGCTTATATCAAATTTTCTCATTCAAAGTTTTGGAAATCTTTTTCATGCATCAATGATATCCATGATGAACCTTTTAAATATGTTTTTAACATGCATATGAAACTTGTTTAACAATATAACCTCTGTTTAAAATATATACACTTAGATTTTTATATATATATATATGTACCAAGATAGCAACAAGACATATAATATCTAATTCTCATGAAAACTTAGGTTCAAGAACTCAATTTGGACAACTTTTGGGATATAAAAACTTCACAAATAAAAGGTTAAATTTGTTCATAAGACACTAACCTCATATTATAGCTAAATGGAGGCTTCAAAAGGCTTCAAAATTGGTCTCTTAACTTCGAATATGGTTGAAAAGTTGGTTGTTTTAGAAGAGTTTTGCTATGTGTGTTATTTCCAAGATATTGAAAAGAAGAGAAAGTGGGAGACATGAGGAAGAGACTGGGAGGAGCTAAATAAAATGAAGAAAATTATTAAGGGAGATAAGTTTGAGCATATCACTGAGGACTTGGTAGAAAAATCAATGACGTAGTTGGGGTAATTTATTTCCACGTCTCCTCTGGAGATTGTAGCAAGAAAATGCGAAAGTGTTATTTTCGTAAATACATGGAACATCCAAGGATAATTTAGTAATTTTAGATACAACCAAAATTTTTAATTACCACGTTTATACATCAAATTTTATAAATCATGCATGTTAAAATAACGGGTAATACAACTCTCCCTTTCTTTTAAAAATTTCCTATAATTGTCTACAATATTAAAACAAATATGGATATTTTTCTCTCATCTCAAACTCAAATTCCCATGTTGCTTCCTCTACATCATGATATTGCCACATCATGTTTACCAGAGGAATTTCACGACGACGTAACATTTTTACTTCTCGATTCAGTATCTGTACTAGAATTTCCTCATAGGTCGTATTTCCCTGAATTGGCATATCTGTCCACATGATCACATGTGAAGGATCAGGTTCATACTTTCTCAGCACATGGAAGACATTATGTACATGAGACAATTGTGGTGGTAGCTCTAAACGATATACCAGTATTCTAATCCGTTCTATTATCTCGAACAGTCCTATATACGTTGGTGCTAATTTTCCTTTAATACCAAATCGAGATACACTATGTTTTGGTTTCACCTTCAAAAATACAAAGTCTCCCACCATGAATTCTAAAGGTCATCTCCTCTTATTTGCATAACTTTTCTGCCGACGTTGAGCTATCTTAAGACGTTCGCGAATAATCCGTATCTTGTCTATTGTTTCTCTAATAAACTAAGGCCCAAGTTCCAAGCGCTCTTCCTTTTCAGCCCAACATAATGGAGATCTACAAGGTCTATCATATAAAGCCTCATATGGAGCCATTCCAATGCTTGCTTGATAACTATTGTTATATGCGAACTCAATATATGGTAACTATACAACCCTATTGGTTCCAAAGTCCAGCACATAAGCCCAAATCATATCCTCGAGAATCTGAATGACGCGTTCAGATTGCCCATCTATTTGAGGATTAAAAGCTATATTAAAATTCAGTTGAGTTCCCAAAGCTTTATGCAATCCTCTCTATAATTTTGAGGTAAAACGTGTATCCTTATCAGAGACAATCGACATCGACATCGACACTCCATGCAATGTCACTATCTTTTTCACATATAATTGGCATAACTTAGAGACATTATAACTAGTTTTGATTGGGATGAAGTGGGCTGTCTTAGTTAAACAATCCATAATTACCCAAAC
The DNA here is from genome assembly GCA_025403435.1 of Artocarpus heterophyllus. Classification (NCBI taxonomy): domain Eukaryota; kingdom Viridiplantae; phylum Streptophyta; class Magnoliopsida; order Rosales; family Moraceae; genus Artocarpus; species Artocarpus heterophyllus. Next base: position 22,107,824 of record CM046338.1, read on the forward strand.
AGCATTATGTCCCATTTGAGTTCTAGGGAATCTAGTTATAAAATCCATAGTTACATGGTCCCAGTTCCATTCTAGAATCGGTAGGCTCCTTAGTTCACCTCTAGGCTTTTGATGCTCCACCTTGACTTGTGACACGTCTTGCACTTGGAGACAAAAGTTGCTACATCTCAGTTTCATTCCTCGCCACTAGTATTTTCGTTTCAAATCTATATACATTTTAGAGCTTCTAGGATGAATAGCAAACTTTAAATGGTGTGCTTCATCCAATACTGCATGTTTGAGGTAAGGATCCTCTGGAACAACCAATCTCCCTTTGTAAAGTAGGAACCCTTCGGGCTCAATCTGTCATCCATCTAGTTGTTTACCATTTTGTATTTGTTCCTTGATCATACGTAATCCTTCATCGTATCATTGTCCTTGTTTCACTTGCTGGATTAATGTAGGAGTTGCTATCACATTGAATAGGAAAGCTCTTTCATCACCTTTATAATATTGCAAATTAAAGTAGGCGATAGTGATTGTTCGCCTCCAGTGCTAGACTGGCCATAATTCTATTGTTCTTATGACTTAGAGCATCCGCCACCGCTTTTGTTTTTCTAAGGTGGTATTGAATGTTAAAGTTGTAATCCACTATGTATTCAATCCATCTTCGTTGCCTTAGGTTGAGATGTTTTTGAGTAAATAAATACTTTAAACTTTAATGATCTATATAGAGCTCAAGCCTTGCGCTATATAGATAACATCTCTAAATCTTGAGCGAGAAGGCCATAACAACAAACTTAAGATCATGTGTAGGGTAACTCCTCTCGTGGGGCTTCAGTTAGCATGAGGCATAGGCAACTACTATTCCATGCTGCATTAGCACACAACCCAAACCATTTCCCAAGGAATCAGTGTACACAGTGTAAGGCTCCTCGTTGTTGGTTTTGATAAGCACAGGTGCACTAGTGAGTATTCGCTTCAGTTCCACGAATGCTTCTTGACATTTATTGTCCCACACAAACTTGACATTCTTCCTTGTGAGTCTTTTCAATGGAGAGGCAATCTTTGAAAAGTTTTTCACGAAGCGCCGATAGTATCTAACTAATCCAAGGAAACCTCGAATCTCTGACACGTTCTTAGCTTGTTCCCTATTTAGCACTGCTTCAATCTTGGAAGGGTCCACTGAAATGCCTTCTTTAGAGACAACGTGTCCAAGGAACTCAGCCTTGTCATCCAAAAGTCACATTTCTCTCTTTTCATAAAGACCGCGTTCTCTCAATGTTTGTAGAGCAATCCTCAAATGTTGAACATGCTCTTCTTAAGTTTTGGAATAGATCAAGATATCATCTATGAAGGCAATGATAAATTAATCAAGTACGGCCGGAAGACACCGTTCATCAAGTCCATAAAAGCCACTGGTGCATTGGTCAATCTAAAAGGCATGACAAGGAATTCAAAGTGACCGTAGCGAGTCCAAAAAGCCGTCTTTGGAATATCCTCTTCCCTTATCCTTAGTTGGTAATATTCAGATCGTAAGTTAGTATTTGAGAAATATCGAGATCCTCCCAATTGATTGAACAACTAGTCAATTTGGTAGAGGATACTTATTCTTGATAGTCAGTCGATTAAGCTAGTGATAATCGACATAGAGTCTTAACGATGGAGCTCCCCAAGGTGACGTACTTGGTTGAATAAATCCTTTCTCCAGTAGTTCGTCTAACTACTTCCTTAATTCCACCTTCTCAATAGGTGCCATTCGGTACAGAGCAATAGAAATAGGTGCTGCTCCTAGAATTAATTCGATTACAAACTTAATTTCTCTATTAGGCAAAAATTTGAGCAATTCATCTAGAAAAACATTTGGAAATTCGTTCACCATAGGAGTGTGAGAGGATGGATCACTCCTCTTTAGTTTTACCTTCGAAGCAGAGATTGTCTCAAGATTAGTGAAATTCATTCGTCCTCCAATGCAAGTCTTTAGCACATGAGCCAACGTCACTGCCCCTTTCCTTGTTTGAAATTCGATTACTTGACCATTCTTGGTGACGAATGAGACACGTTTTCGATGACAATCTATTCTGCTTGAAATCTATCAAACCAATCCATTTCTAATATTACCTCAAACTCCATCATGCTAATTACATATAGGTCAGCTGATAACTCATGTTATTCTATAACAATACACACTGATTTATAAATTATGAAAGCTTTAGCTACCCCACCCTATTATGTACTAAGGGTTAGTGATTAACTACATGTCTCAGTTTCTAATTACGGTACATAAGCAAATAACATAGATATAAATGAATGAGTCGTGCCAGTGTCAAACAATATGTGAGTCCAAGAATGAGACACATGAATCATATTATCTACAGGAGTGATCAGCCTGCTTTGCTTATCTAGTTGTAGCCATAACTGCATAAGCTTGAGCTGGTGCTTTCCCCTTATCACTCTTTCCTCGGTTTCCTTGGCTACTACTTGTATTATTATTATTATTCCTTCCAGGGAAATATGGTGTTTGATTCACCAAACCCTAAGGGGTCGGTTGAAAATTCTAATTGGCATAGAAATTGAAGCCCTGTGACCGCTGTTGCTAGTTGTACGGGGGTTGGAACCCTCGAGGTTGAGTTACTGAAACTTGGGAAGCTGGAGCGTTTTGCTGAGGTGCTCTTCAGTTTTGACTCCCTCTCCATACAGTGGAGCCAAAAATGACTTCCTTGCGATCTTGGAGCAAAAGATGACGGTGTAGGGCGGTTAGGGCAATTTCTTCTCAAATGTCCCACTTGTCTATAGTTATGACAGGCGTACGGCTGGAAACGACCGCTGCTAGAAGATCCACCACTGATAGTCACTCCATTATGCTGAGTGACCTGCCCTTGTGACTTCTCCTTCTTGCTTATCTTCTTTTGACGCCCACCAAAACCCTTATACTCTCCATAGGAGTTGTTCAGTTCTGTGTCTACCTGTTGGGCCGTAGCTACAAGTTCAAGAAAGTCTGCTGATGGAATAACAGCTATCATATGTCTGATTTTTGGCCTCATATTATTTCTAAATTTCTCGCACCTCGCCATTTGATCCAATACAGCTCTAGGATTGTAGCAAGAGAGTTCTATGAATCGAGCTTGATATTTTGCTACCGTCATATCTCCTTGTACCAAGTTTTCAAATTCTCGCTTCATTGCTTGCCTATGGCTCTAGGGAATATAAGTATTGCAAAATTTGGCTTCTAATATGGCTAGAAAGTTGGTCTCTTGACTTCAAATATGGCTAGAAAGTTGGCTATTTTGGAAAAGTTTTGCTGTGTATGTTATTTCTAGGAGAATGAGGAGAGGAGAACGCGGAAGACGTGAGGAAGAGACAGGGAGAAGCTAAATAAAATGAAGACAATTATTGAGAGAGACAAGTTTGAGTATAGCATAGAGGAGTTGGTAGAAAAATCAAAGTAGTTGGGGTAATGATGCAAGAATTTGAAAACTTGGTGAAAGGAGATATGACGGTTGTAACGCCCCCCTTACGGACGTCACAGATGTCGTTACATTCATACATTGTATACTTATTTTAGAACTTTAAGATAAACTTTAAGTACAAAACTTATTTGAAACTTTAATTGTAAATGTAGTTAAGGAAAACGTAACCAGGATCCATACATACACATTTCTTTTTCTTTTTTTTTTACAACATTCATTCACTTAATCCATACTATTAATAATTCAATTGAATATTAAATTGATCATAAACTTCCTTTAATAAAGTAAATATACCAAACAATAAAATCATAACTTATGAAACATCACATCATTTAAAATTATTTGCTCTCACAGTTCGACAAGCTGAACTGGAGACTTCGACAGGCTGAACATGGTCGGCAAGTCGAAATCGTCAACCGGTAGGCCAGGCAAAGGCTCTGCAAAACAGGGCTAAAAAACTTTCAATGTTCGGTAGACCGGAAGTGAGATCGGCAGGCCGAACATTCTTATATCGGCATGCCGACCAATGATGATCGGTAGGCCGATAGAGCCAAAAACTTTAAGAAAACTTAATTTTAAGACAAATACAACTTTTCAAAATGCGGAAGATCAAATTCTTAAAATGATAAAATAAAATATTAAAACACAGTTCTTGTATTCTTTAAAACTTATCATAAAAATATGTTCAAAAAAATAAACCATAACTTAAATCATAAAATTTGCTTCATTGGCATTCTTTCAGTTACAATTCATCTTTCTTATGCTCACACGCCTTTCCATGTCCTCCACCTACTCCATGACTTTCTTACCCTTATCTGTAACATGATATAAACTTGAATAAGCTAAAGCTTAGTAAGTACAAATATTTCTCACAATTTTAAAACATTTCATAAACATCATCATCATCATCATCATAACATAATAGTGCAGTAAGCACATATTCATAGAAACATATCTTCCATTACATTGACAATATTAAAACTTATTCCATTTTATCTTAAGGGCCCAAGTGTTGCACCATAATCATCATCGTAGGACGCGCCGTCATAAGAGGAGAAGGGTAGCTAATCTTAAACCAAACATAACATCTTATCATATCATATCATAACATTTGTGTGCAACACTTATTAGGTGATACATATATATATAACTTTCATGCTTTGAAATTTTCCATAATCAAACATGCATAACTTTAAATCATGAAAATTTTTCATAAGAAATCCTTTAAGGAAATCAACATAAGATCATTATAAATATCATTATGAACATAACATCAAACCTTTTAAAGCACATCATGTTGCAGGTGAGAATGTACTTACCTTAGAAGCTAGCTTACTTAATCTTATATGTATTGGTGACGATGCCGCAGTCTCAATGTGCTCGTTCCTTGTGTGTTCATGCCATTTATCCATTCAAAGATACAAAATAAAATTAATACTTATTATCATAGAATAAAACATCCATTCATATTACATCACATATACATTCATCTCATACAAACATAATTCATAACATGCATCCATAACTATAATCATCAAAACATAAAATCATTATCACATACACTTCACTGACCTACATGGATTCAAGACTTAAAAACTTAATATTCATACATACTTTAGACACCATACTTAATAGGGGTAAAGTTAATACACAAATATATTACCATAATTTTTCTTTAGTCATAAAAATTACATTGAGTATCTAAAAACAACCCATACATTTCAAACATGAAATCTGCCAACAATAATAAGGTAGTGAGTGATCTTTTGAAAACATTTGCTAACAATTAAAACTCATATAGTTTAATTTAAAAATTCATACTAACATATATTTCAATTTCATAAAATTATTTCATCATCAATAAAATTATTTAAACATATAAAACTTCACATAAAACAAAAGTCCAGTATTAACATTGTTAAAACAGTTCCTTGACCTAGTCTCAATAGAAAATTCATAACATATAATTCACTCATTAAAACATTACCAAACTTTGCAGTCCATAATATAACATATACATGAACATTCTAGCCTAATTTTATAGCAAACAAAGCACGTTTACCCCTTGAACGAAAATCATATTTTCATGCATCATAACCAAACAACAATATTTTACTGTAAGTGGTAAAGAATAGAAAATTCATAACTTGATTTAGAAAAATCAAAATTACTTGAAACTTGAAAGAACATTAACATATCACACATGTGAACATCATATTAAAAATTCAGAACAAATAAAATAACTAGACAAAGTTACGACAGACAGATTGAGGAGGGGAAATGCTTTTCAGAATTACCAAAAAAAATGAGTTCTTACCATAAAAATTTCTTCTCAAAATCCTTGAACTTAACCCCAATGGAAACTCAATATATTTTTCAAATAATAACAGAGGAATTGAGAGGAAAAGGAGGAGAAAAATGTGAAGAAGAAGAGATAAGAGAAAAGAAACGTCTTAGAAGATTAAAGAGAGAGAGAGCAAGCATTTACATGAATGAGGATAACGTAAAAGAAAATTTCAATGCCCTCAATTATGTCAGAAATTTTTTGATTAATCTTGGATTAATTCATGTGAAGAATGGACAGAAAAAAGAGAAAGTCAAACAAATCATCTCCTCTTACCATAATTTGCCCTCTAAAAATAGGAAACCATTAACAATTACATTCAATCAATAAAATTCAATGATTTCATTTCCTTAAATGAGGAAATTAATCCATAAATATGCCAATTAACTACGTTAAACCATCCAATCATCGTAATCATCTCAATTACAAATTTGGAGAGATTTCTGCTGACTGCTCGTCAGCTATCATCGGTCTGCCGATTCCCCACATCAGCCTGCTGATTCTATAAAGTTTGGCCTGCTGATGGTTTCCATCGACCTGCCGATTCTTAGAAGACTTTTTGGCCTGCCAAACTTGAAATTCCGGCCTGTCGAACTGTCCTTAAAATACAATACATCAACATCATAGCATTCAGGTCATCATTGGATCATAAATAAACATACATTAAAATTAACATGAACAATTGAGCACATCGATTTCTTGCGATCGTCACCTGTCATAACACTTGGAATAAATAGTTAGTAACATTAAAATCATAAATCATAACATATATCAATAAGAAAATTACTTAACGTCGTTACTAACTTAGCATAATCCGTTACATAAAAATAGGAGGGTGTTACAACGGTAGCAGAATATCAAGCTCGATTCATAGAACTATCTCGCTACAATCCTAAAGCTATATCGGATCCAATGGCAAGGTGCGAGAAATTCAGAAATAATTTGAGGCCAAAGATCAGATAAATGGTAGCTGCTATTCCATCAATAGACTTTCTTAAACTTGTAGCTACAGTACAGTGGGCAGAGACAAAACTAAACAACTCCTATGGAGAGTACAAGGGTTCTAGTGAGCGTCAAAAGAAGATAAACAAGAAGGAGAAGTCACAAGGGCAGGTCACTCAACACAGTGGAGTGACTATTGGTGGTGGATCTTCTGGCAATGGTCGTTTCCAGCCGTACGCCTATAATAACTATGGACAAGTGGGACATCTGAGAAGAAATTGCCCTAACCGCCGTGCACCTTCAACTTTTTCCCCAAGACCACAAGGAAGTCATTTTGGCTCCATTATATGGGGATGGAGTCAAAACCATGGAGCACCTCAGCAAAACGGTCCAGCTTCCCAAGTTTCAGTAACTCAGCCTTGAGGGTTCCAGCCCCCGTACAACTACCAAAAGCGGCCACAAGGCTCCAATTTCTATGCCAATTAGAATTTTCAACCGACTCCTTAAGGTTTGGTGAATCAAAGACCATATTGCCCTAAAAGGAATAATAATCATAATGCAAGTAGTAGCCAAGGGAACCGAGGAAAGAGTGATAAGGGGAAAGCACCAGCTCAAGCTTATGCAGTTATGGCTACAACTGGACAAGCAAAGCAGGCTGATCACTCCGTTGTAGATAATATGATTCATGTGTCTCATTCTTGGGCTCACATATTGTTTGACACTGGTATGACTCATTCATTTATATCTATGTTATTTGCTTTTGTACTGCAATTAGAAACTGAGGCATGTAGTTCACCACTAATTAGTACACCAATGGGTGGAGTAGCTGAAGCTTTCATAATTTATAAATCAATGTGTTGTTATAGGAGAACATAAGTTATCAACTGACCTATATGTAATTAGCATGATGGAGTTTGATGTAATATTAGGAATGGATTGGTTAGATAGATGTTAGGCAGTAGTAGATTGTCATTGAAAACGTGTCTCATTGTTCAACAAGAATGGTCAAGTAATCAAATTTCAAGCAAGGACAAGGGTAGTGACGCCGGCTCCAGTGCTAAAGACTTGTATTGGAGGATGAAGGAATTTCACCAATCTTGGGACGATCTTCGCTTCAAAGGGAGAACTAAAGAGGAGTGACCCATCCTTTCATACTCCTATGGTGGACGAATTTCTTGATGTTTTTCCATATGAATTGCTTGGACTTCCACCTGATAAAGAAATCGAGTTTGTCATCGACTTAATTCGAGAAGCAGTGCCTGTTTCTATTGCTCCGTACTAAATGGCCCTTGCTGAGATGGTGGAATTAAGGAAGCAGTTGGACGAACTGCTAGAGAAAGGATTTATTCAACCAAGTACGTCACCTTGGGGAGCTCTAATGTTATTTGTGAAGAAACACGATGGATTGTTGAGACTCTGTGTCGATTATCGCTAGCTTAATCGACTGACTTTCAAGGACAAGTATCCTCTGCCTTGAATTGATGAGTTGTTCAATCAGTTGGGAGGATCTCGATATTTCTCAAAGATTGACTTGCGATCTAGATATGACCAACTAAAGATAAGGGAAGTGGATACTCCAAAGACGGCTTTTGGACTCGCTACAGTCACTTTGAATTCCTCATCATGCCTTTCGGATTGACCAATGCACCAATGGCTTTCATGGACCTGATGAACGATGTCTTCTGACCGTACTTAGATCAATTTATCATTGTCTTCATAGATGATATCTTGATCTATTCCAAAACTAAAGAAGAGCATGCTGAGCATTTGAGGATTGCTCTACAAACGTTGAGAGACCACAGTCTCTATGTAAAGAGAGAGAGAAATGTGACTTCTGGATGACAAATGTCAAGTTCGTTGGACACGCTGTCTCTGAAGAAGGCATTTCAAGGGACCCTTCCAAGATTGAAGTAGTGCTAAATTGGGAATAACCCGAGAACGTGTCAGCGATTTGAAGTTTCCTCAGATTAGCTGGATACTATCAGCGCTTCGTGGAAAACTTTTGGAGATTGCCTCTCCATTGACAAGACTCACAAGGAAGAATGTTAAGTTCATGTGGGACGATAAATGTGAAGAAGCATCTGTGGAACTGAAGCGAAGACTCACTAGTGCACATGTGCTTATATTACCTAACAACGAGGAGCCTTACACTATATACACTGTCACCTCGGGAAATGGTTTGGGTTGTGTGCTAACGCAGCTTGGAAGAGTAGTTGCATATGCCTCACGCAAACTGAAACCCCACGAGAGGAACTACCCCACACATGATCTTGAGTTAGCTGTTGTGGTCTTTGCACTCAAGATTTAGAGATGTTATCTATACTGGCGCAAGGCTCGAGCTCTATACATATCATCGAAGTTTAAAGTATTTATTTACTCAAAGAGATCTCAACCTAAGACAATGGAGATAGATTGAATACATGGTGGATTATGACTTTAACATTCAATTCCACCTTGGAAAAGCAAATGTGATGGAAGATGCTTTAAGTCGTAAGAACAACGAAATCATGGCCTAGCCTAGCGCTAGGAGGACTGGAGGCAAACAATCAACATCGTCAACTTTAATTTGCAATATTATGAAGATGACAAAAGAGCTTTCCTATTCAATGTGATAGCAACTCCTACAGTTAATCCAACAAGTGAAACAAGGACAATGGCACGATGAAGGATTACATATGGTCTGGGAACAAATATAAAATGGTGAACAACTAGATGGATGACAGACTGAGCCGAAAGGGTTCCTACCTTACAAAGGGAGATTGGTTGTTCCAGAGGATCCTTACCTCAGGCATGTAGTGTTGGATAAAGTACACCGTTCAAAGTTTGCTATTCATCCTAGAAGCTCTAAAATGTATATGGATCTAAAACAACAATACTGGTGGCGAGGAATGAAACGAGATGTAGCAACTTTTGTCTCCAAGTGCATGACGTGTCAAGAGGTCAAGGTGGAACATCAAAAGCCTGGAGGTGAACTAAGGAGTCTACCTATTCTAGAATGGAAGTGGGACTATGTGACTATGGATTTTGTAACTAGATTCCCTAGAACTCAAATGAGACATGATGCCATTTGGGTAATTGTAGACCGTTTAACTAAGGCAACCTACTTCATCCCAATCAAAACTAGTTATAATGTCTCTAAGTTATGCCAATTATATGTGGAAAAGATAGTGACATTGCATGGAGTGCTGATGTCGATTGTCTTTGTTAGGGATACATGTTTTACCTCGAAATTCTAGAGAGGATTGTAGTAAGCTTTGAGAACTCAACTGAATTTTAGTACAGCTTTTAATCCTCAAATAGATAGGCACTCTGAACATGTCATACAGATTCTCGAGGATATGCTTTGGGCTTACGTGCTGGACTTTGGAACCAATAGGGTTGTACAGTTACCATATGTTGAGTTCGCATATAACAATAGTTATCAGGCAAGCATTGGAATGGCTCCATATGAGCCTTTATGTGATAGACCTTGCAGATCTCCATTGTGTTGGGCTAAAAAGGAAGAGTGCTTGGAACTTGGGCCTCAGCTTATTAGAGAAACAACAGACAAGATACGAATTATTTGCAAATGCCTTAAGACAGTTCAAAGTCGACTGAAAAGTTATGTAGATAAGAGGAGATGACCTTTAGACTTCATGGTCGGAGACTTTGTGTTTTTGAAGGTAAAACTAAAATGTGGTGTATCTCGATTTGGTGTTAAAGGAAAGTTAGCACCAAGGTATACAAGACCGTTCGAGATTGTAGAACGGATTGGAACACTGTCATATCATTTAGACCTACCACCACAGTTGTCTCATGTACATAATGTCTTCCATGTATCAATGCTGAGATAGTATGAACCTGATCATTCACATATGATCATGTGGACAAATATACCAATTCAGGGAGATACGACTTGTGAGGAAATTCCAGTTCAGATACTAGATCGTGAAGTAAAAAATGTTACATCATTGTGAAGTTCTTCTGGTGCAAGTGATGTGGCAATATCATGATGTAGAGGAAGCTACATAGGAACTTGAGTTTGAGATGAGAGAAAAATATCCATGTTTGTTTTAAGTATTGTAGATAGATATAGGAAATTTTGGGGATGAAATTTTTAAAATGAGGAGAGAGCTGTAATACCTGTTATTTTAACAGGTATAATTTATAAACGTGGCAATTAAAAATTTTGGTTGTGTCTAAAATTACTAAATTGTCCTTGGATGTTCCATGTATTTACGAAAATGTCAATTTGGCATTTTCTTGCTAAAGTCTCCAGAGGAGACATGGAAATAAATTACCCTAACTACTTCTTTGATTTTTCTACCAACTCCTTCGTGATATGCTCAAACTTGTCTACCTCAATAATTGTCTTCATTTTATTTAGCTCCTCCCTGTCTCTTGCTCACGTCTCCCACTTTCTCTTCTCCTCACACTCCTGGAAATAAAACACATAGCAAAACTCTTCCAAAATAGCCAACTTTCCAGCTATATTCAAAGTCAAGGGACTAATTTTGAAGCCTCCATTTAGCTATAATTCGAGGTTAGTGTTTTATGAACAAATTTAACCTTTTATTTGTAAAGTTTTTATATCCTAGTATATGTCTTGTTGCTATCTTGGTACATATGTATGAAAAAACTAAGTGTATATGTTGTAAACAGAGGCTATATTGTTAAACTAGTTTCATATACATGTTAGAAATATATTTCAAAGGTTCATCATGGATTTGATTGATGTATGAAAACGATTTCCAAAACTTTAAATGAGAAAGTTTGATATAAGCATGTTTTCACCCCTTTTTGCAAGAAATATTTGAGATATAGTTTGATGATGATATTGGCATACAAATCTATGAGAATATGTTTATTATGAGTATATAATGCATACTACATATTTTGATATGGTTTTTAGATTTTGTACAAGGATAATATGATTTGGTGTAAAAGGAAACTTGGTATTCCATAAACTTTGTAATACCTCTATGGGCAATGGCTCTTTCTTGAAGTTCTAAGACTAAATGAAAATTAATTTTGTAAATTGATTTGCATATTTAAAAAGTAGTCATCCTAAGCTTTCCAACGAGCTATCATGTGCCTAAATCAGAGTTTTATTTTATTTTCTATGAATTTTTCAATCTTCAGATTGGAAACTAGTAAACTTGCCAGTGGTAGTATACTACCCATTTACCTTAAGTAAACCTCCTGTTAACCCATGTGCTGATTGTAGATAGTGAACCTGCCCTTTTTGCAAAAGTATATCGCCAGTTTTCTATGGTATACCAGCTGCTAACCTAAACCAAGAACCCAACTTTGCTTACCTCCTAATCCCTTAATGTCTTGCAACCTCTCCAACACTATCCTAAGTGATTCATGAATCTTATTAGAGACTAAAACATATAGATTACTTGTATATATTTTATATTGTGTTTAAGACAAAAGTTGTTTACTTTGGTATTCAAAGAGAAATTGCATAAAAACTTTAATGGCACACTAATGAGATGGACTTACACATGATTTATTTATGCATGTGGTTATATGTTGTGCTTTAGTTTTAATTGTCCTTATGCACACCTTAGGATCAAGGGTGTGTAGAGCTAACGTCAATTGATTTCGAGATTAAAAGATTGTTGATAAGCTTGGAAGGTAGAGATTCTATTACTCATCTTTTGCGAGGTTTTGATAAATTAAAATTTGATTGTTTTATATTGCAAGATATGTATATGATATTTTGAATGTATATGATTATATCTATAAGATGATGATGTGGAACTCATCCTATATTATACAGCAAGGAACATAATGATTTGACACATGTTGTTGTAAATTGGAAGCATGATTAGGAAAACTAACTCTATAAATAATAATTGATTATAGAGGAATGCTGAGCGTGAAGAGGGCGGCGATTACGTCTTTGGGCATGAATACTCTAAAAGATAAAATAGGAGGACGTGATGACTCTCATTTCGATCGAAAGTCCTAGAGCGCACTATACAAGAATCGACTTGGTGAGGACTTGGGGCTTGATGTCCCCTCATTGGAACACCCTTGGAATGTTTGGAGGGTGGTCAAGCATGCCCATTTAGGTTTCGATGAGTTGAGTGATACTTTATTGAACGTGGATACCTACGAATAATGATGAATTGCAATATATATATATATATGTATGAAATTCAGTAATGATTAACTATGGTATCCATGAAATATGATCATAATAAATATCATAATCTGGATAATGATAAAAACAAACTAAACATGCAAATTTAATGTGGTAATGAATAAAACCTTAAGTTGAGTAATGGTTTTCCCTACTGGGCATATCGATGCTCATCCTTATTACATTAACATCTCTCAGATGGAATTCAGTGTAACCGGTCTAATGAGGACTAAGCATCTACACTATTGATTACGTGTTGGAAGAACTTTGTTTATTTGTAACTTGTCTAGACCACGTAAGATTCGTATTACTTTTGTGGTGGCTGTGTTAAGTTATTTGGAAAATTATACTATGATGATGATGACTGTGTTTTAATATTTGGTGCTATACTAAAACTGTGGTTTGTATTTACAGTTTATTTTTATTTTTTGTTTTTTTCGAAAGACCCATGGGCGATGTTTTGTTGTTTTGAAATGATATTATACTTAAATTTATTTTTATTTATTCAATACTGTTAACCCCCACATAAAGGCGTTACAATTTTTTCCCCTGTAAATTATCTTTTTCATTGTATTATTTTTATTCAATTTGTTTATATTGTACGTCATTATAGTTAATGTTTTAGTGTATGAAATTGTCCATTATTGCAAACTTATGTAATTAATGTATACATTAAAAAATTAATGAATAAATTACTGCAAAAAAATATACTACCATTTATATAAATGGAAAAAATATGTATTTTTTTCATTTTCAACAATTTTAAAAACAGTTTTTTTTTTCTTGTTCCAAATTCCAAACATTAGACAAATGATGATAATTAATAAATTATTTTGGCAATTTAACAAAAGTGTCAATTCAGTCACCAAAAAATAGGATGACCATAAAAATACAAATACAGGCAGAAACAAAATCAAAAGAAACCACAAAAGGCAAAAGTGGAAAAACACTAAGGACAAAAAGGGAAACCACTATATTATATACAGTGTATTCGTTTCACATTGTGCAGTGTAAGATAAGTCTTTTTTTGTGCAGTGTTAAATCACTCTTCTTTAGTATATAATAATAAAATAGAAAAATATTTATTTTTTATTTTTAGCAATTTTAAGAAATATTTTTTTAATTCCAAATTCCAAACACTAGACAAATCATGATAATTAATAAATTATTTTGGAACTTTTAAAAATGAAATAAAATTTCACTGTTTAGAAACTCAGTTATTAGAAATTTCCCTCATTAATAGCATCTTAGTAACCAAATATAAACAAAATCAACAAATAAAACTAAATTGTGCCAATTTGTGAGCAATATTATTACAATTCCATATACAAAAACTAACAAAAATAACACATAATGATGAAAGTAAATCAAAGAGGTTGTTGTTTCATCACAAAACTTATTGGACTTTTTCAAAAATTTTACACTATAAAATTATGTAATTAAAATGTAAATGAAAAGGTTACCAAATAATTATTAGATAATAATATGCTATCATTTATATAAATAGAAAAAATATTCCAACAATTTTAAGAAATGGGTTTTTTTAATTCAAATTTCAAACATTAGCCAAACCATAATAATTAATAAATTATTTTGATAATTTTAATTTTGAAAACAAAATAAAATTTCAATATTTAGAAATTTAATTATTAAAAATTTCCCCTATGATCTTTAATAATATCTTACTAACCAAACATAAACAAAATCAAATGAGAAAAAGTAAACTGTGCCAATTTATGAGCAACATTATTACATTTTAATACACAAAAATGAATAAAAGTAACACATAATAATGAAAATAAATCAGATAGATTATTCTTTCATCACAAAATTTATTGGACCTTTTCAAAAAATTTACAATCTCCTTAGCATTAGCTTTAACAAAAGTTAGGCAATGACCAAGTTCTTTAACAAATCTTAAATAGACTTTGCATTTTAAAATTATGGATATGTATTTATTGCTTTTTTCTCTAAAATTATTTTGAAAATTTAATATCTTAGAATTCTAACTTTCTTTAAATAATTATTGATCAAATCTAAATTTCTAAATTTTTTTTAAATGATAATCAATCTAAACTGCCAAAAATAATTATGTAAAGAATAAATTAAACAGTTCTAAAATATTTGGTTACAATAAATTCATTTATTTACCAAAATTATAGCTTTGTTTATATTTGAATTTTACAAACTAAAATATTTAACCGTCTATTCTTACTAATCTAACATTAATAAAATCAAATACTAAATTTATTTAAAACAAATATTAATTAATAATTTAAATAAAAGAAAAATGTTTCTTATTTAAAATGTTAATTAAGAATTTACCATGATATTTATATATTTATTCTATGAATTATTTTGTAAAAAAAACTACAACTTTTAATATCTTTAACATAAACAAAATTAAACAACTAACTTTCATCATACATTTACTTTTTATTATTTATTAATAATATCATCATATTATATTTCATAATATATAAATTAATTAAATAAATTTGTTTTCCTATGATATCTAAATAATTTCATTTTATTTTAAATAAACAAATCAATAAAAAAGAATGACAAAACAAATATCATAAATAAATTATTGGCTTAAGAGTTGTACCTTTTTAGACACAGGTCAAGATTTCATTATGACAAGATATAAATGTTGTTGGAGCAAATGCTTCTAGACCCATACTTGATACGATGTTGGGTTTTTTTTTTTTTTTTTTATAGTCTCAAAGGTAAGGATTTGAGGTAGCAAAATTATTAACTTCACGAAATCACAATAAAAAACTAATTTCCTAACCTATGATAAATATGGTATTTAATTAATTAAAAAACTTTTATATAACAAAAATACTATTTTTTATGTAATATATCTTTTCCTTTTCCATTTTTTTTGTAGGTGTTAGTGATAAATATCTCAATCTTGGAAATTGTTCTTACACCTATAATATTATGGTGCTCTTTTCTAGTTCAATTAATGAATAAAAAATAGCAATCCACCCAAATTTAATCTTTGTTGTAAAGACGGAAAAATTGTCTTGCCTCTGATAAAAAAAACTCCTCGTATATTAGATAACTTGATTATTATGGAGGACATATAAGTACACATTTCTAAAAACATATATGTACTTATAACTCGATGTTTGCATTTACATCATTCAGAGCCAATATAGAATCAAATACAAAAAGCTCAAATAAACCATATGTCTTTAAAATAAGTCAACAAATACAACATCAATGGGATCTCTATTGCCAGATAATAATAATCTCCAAAATGTGTACAACTTTATATATATGATACGAAAAATGAAGTTCAAAATCGAATGCCAACATTCTAATTCAATGATGTTTCTAAAAACTTTACTAAATCAATAACTGAAAATCTAATCAAATGATTGGCGAAACTAGCAAATTAACATAACTTTTTCAAATGATAAAAAATAGATACCAAGAACATGACATTCCTTCATTGAAATTAAGACTTATTGGTCGAGATATACAGATAGTAGCCAATATGAATTGCCCACTTTAAATGATATAGGTGGTTTAGTAGTTGGAGACATTGGTGAATATGAACAAGGAAGAGATTTTATAATCCAACATAGAACCAATACTTTACAAAGATTTATAAAATTACATCCATCTTATATGGTTTTGCAATATCCTCTGTTATTTCCTTATGGAGTAGATGGTTATAGAATTGATTTAAAATCAAACATAAATGACTCAAATGAAAACCCTCCAAAAAAAATAAAAGAATTTCTATGAGAGAATTTTATTACTATCAATTACAACAACAACGTCAAAACCAAGGCAATACTTTGTTCAGAGGCGGAAGATTATTTCAACAATATATAGTTAATACATATGCTTCTACAGAAGAAAGTTGATTAGATTACATTAGAAAGAATCAAAAAAATTTAAGATTTGAAATGTATCAAGGTATCCAAGATGCTGTTATTAGAGGAGACACAAATGCACAAATAAGAATTATCCTCCTTTCTAGCCACACAAGAAGTCTTAGATATATGCTTCAAAATTATCAAGATGCAATAGTAATTTGTAGACACTATGAAAATCCAAATTTATTTATAACATTTACATGTAATCCTAAATGGCCTGAAATTACTAGAGCTCTAACTAAAATTCTAGGTCAAAAACCTAAAGATAGACCAGATATTATTACATGGATTTTCAAAATGAAATTGGACTATATTTTATCCATCGGTAAAACTAAAAGAACATTTGCAACAATCATCACAAGTTAGTTTATTTTATAATTTTTCAATACTAATTTTATGTTATTAATTAAAAAAATTACTTTGTTTGTAATATAAACAAGAACTAACACAATTTTTTTGTTGTATTTTGTAGATCTATGTGTGGTTAAGTTTCAAAAATGAGGTGTATCGCATTGTCATTTTTTATTATTTTGGTTATACCCAAAAGAAAAACTACACGAACCACAAAAAATAGACAAATTTATTTTTGTAGAAAAACCTGATCTTGAAAAAAATCCATTAAAGTATAATGTCATAGCTAAATTTATGATGCATGGACCATGTGGCATTGCCAAAATAAATGCTCCATATATCAAAAACTCAGAATGCTCAATAACATTCCCCAAATAATTCAGAAATGAAACAACCATAAAAGAAAATAGATTTATCAATTACAAATGCAGAAATACAGATTTTTATGTAGAAAAAGAAACGATTAAATTAGATAATAGATTTGTAGTCCCTTATAACAAAGACCTATGTTTAAAATTTCATGCTCATATTAATGTTGAAGTTTGATCTCAATCTATGCTTATAAAATATTTATTCAAATATTTCACAAAAGGACTAGATAGAATCAGAGCAATAATAGAAGATAATATATGTACAGAATGGTCTAGAGAATTTATTTATCTAGAAGTAGATAAAATTAAAAACTATATTAATTGCCAATACATAACACCATATGAAGCTATGTGGAGACTATAGGAATATCCAATACATCATAGAAATCTTGCTATTTAACAACTATCAATTTAATTACCACATATGCAAAATTTAACATTTCATTCATATCAACAACTTACTACTATAATAAAACATTTAGGAATTCATAAAACAACTCTAACTGAATAGATGGAAATTAACAAATTAAATATCGAAGCTAGAGAACTTATTTGTATTGAATTTCCTGCTAAATATGTTTGGAATAACAAATATAATAATTGGACTTCATCCAAGTTCTGGAGAACCATATTATCTAAAATTATTGCTAAATCATCAAAAAGATATAACAAGTTATGAATCCTTTCAAACAGTTAAAAACATAACATTTTCAAAAAATCAGGCAGTGTGTTTTGCAGTAGGCTTACTAGAAGATGATAAAGAATAAGATGAATCAATATTAGAAGCTTCATTTTGGTAAACATCCAGCCAATTACGACAATTATTCATTATAATCTTATTATTTTGCAATGTCAATGATCTAATAAAATTATTCAAAAAACATTAGAAACTTATGACAGATAATATTTTATAGAAAATTAAAACTCTATTCAACAACCCAAATTTTCAAATACTTGAAATTGAATTATATAATTATGGTTATATGAATTAAAAAATTATTAAATCTAAATTCATCAACTTTAACAAATTTTAATTTGCCCCTTCCTACTGGATCATTAATAAATAATAAAGTTTTAAGAGAAGAGCTAAATTATGACATAAAAAAATTAAAAGACCAAATATTATATTAGTATAAAATTTAAACACTAAACAATAGTATATTTATCAACAAATTTTAGAATCACTTAATCATGGAAAAGACAATCTTTTTTTCATTTATGGCCATGGAGCTACTACGAAAACATATTTGTGGATGCAATTATTACTAGAATAAGATCAAATAATGAAATTGTGTTAGCTATCGCATCTTTTGGAATAGCATCATTATTATTACCAAAAGGTAGAACTATAGGGCTGTTTAGTATTATTTTCAAAATAAGTGAAATGTTTTTGTTTTAAAAAATGAGAATTTTTTAGAAATTATACTAAGAGTATTTTAAAATTTTTGCCTTAAAAATCATGCAAAAATATTTCTAAAAATTTTGAAAACAAAAACAAACAGGGCATACATATTCTAGATTTTGAATATTATTATCAATAGATAAATTTCCACTTGTCATATTAAAAAAGGAACTCGATTAGCAAAATTAATTGTAAAACATCGCTTATATTATGGGATGAAGCACCTATGAATAATAAACATTGTTTTGAAGCATTAGACAAAATGTTTCAAAATTTAAAAAATAATTTAGAACAACCATTTGGAGGAATGATTGTTGTACTAGGAGGTGATTTTGACAAATTTTACTTGTTATTTCTACAGGAACAAAAGTACATATAATAAATGCAAGCATAAATAATTCCTATTCATGGCCACATTTTTGAATTTTAACATTAACAACAAATATGAGATTACAATATAATAACATTATATAGGAAGAAAAGTTAGAAATTATAGAGTTTCCAAATTGGATACTAATTATAGGAAATGGCATTGTTGGCAAAATAAAAGATTTAGAAAAAAAAAAAAGATGCTACATGAATTAAAATACTAGAAAAATACATAATACATTATGAGTCAGATCCAATTGAAATATTTTAGCAATAATATACGGCAATTTCAATAATTATTGTAACAATATTTATTATTCAAAACAATAAGCAATAATAACTCCAAAGAATAAAATAACTAATGATATTAACAACCATATATTATCTTTAGTACCTACTGAATTAAAATCTTATTATAGTTATGACATAATAGCATCTTCATCAGAAAATATAGATGAACTTAATCTTTCATATCCACAAGAATATTTACATACCCTAAATTTCAATGGTGTACCACCATATGAATTAAACTTTAAAATTGAAATTCCTATTATGTTATTAAGAAATTTAAACCAATCAATGGGATTATGCAATGCAACAAGACTTATTATTACACAATTGACAAATAAAATTATAGAAGCACAGATCATACATTCAAATAATATTAATGAAAAAGTTTATATTCCAAGGATAGAAATAATTGTATATGAATCTTAATGGCCTTTTACACTAAAAAGATGACGATTTCCTGCGAAAATTTGTTATGTTGTGACAATAAATTAAAGCCAAGGACAATTACTAAATAAAATTGGTCTCTATTTAGAAAACGAAATTTTTACACAGGCAATTATATGTTGCTTCATTAAGAGTAACGACACCAAAAGGATTCCATATATTGATTCATAATTCAATTAATAAATATCCAAATCATATAAAAACATTTTATACAAAGAAATTCACAATCTTATATAAAAATATACATAATAATATTTTTATTTCATATAAAAATAATATATTATCAATAATTCATATACATATATTATAACATTTTTTATTCATTAATGTCTAAAAAATTATTTCTTATTTTTTTACCATAAAAAAGATGACAACACCTATTCATGCACCAAAACCTAATGAATTTATGGAACTATTAGAGCAAGAATTTGTAGATTATAGAAAAACAACAACTTTATAACAGTATGTCCAATCAATCTTGATTGGCTTATGGTTGATGAAGAGGTAATAACTTAAATAAATATTATATTGCATTACCTGTTATTTAACATTCAACTTTATTAAGTAATTAAAAATTTTCTCTCCAATTTGTAGCACAAGGCAATTGAAGAATCAATATGAGCCTGTGATTCTGAAGTAATTTCTAAAAAAATCCAATTGGGCGTAATTTATGATATCAGCAACTTTTTTGTAAATCAAAATAAACTAAAATACAAGTAGTACCTCACAATGCAATGCTACAATTTGGAACTCCAACATCCTTTGCTCTAGTTACAGAGGAGTTCCCACATATTCCACCTCACAATTCAATTTCATTAAATCTGATCAATTACAACAAAGAGTTGACAACAATGGACTTCTTAGTGGTAATTTTTTTTACTAACTTCAATCAACTATAATCATTATTAATTTATAAATATATGTTTATGATAATTTGAATTTATAAGTGTGATGACCCGCCTTTTTGGGTAGTCACTTTACTTACTTAAACATTATTTTGCAAACAGTAATCTTACTTACTTAGTAAGAAAAATATTGAAATAATTTTTTTTTAACATTCTTTAAACGTACTTAAAAATTGTTGCAACCTCTGTCGCCATTCATGTCAAGACCTCGCTCAACACTTGTCTTTAAAACCATTTCAAATCGTTTCTTAAAACTTATTAAGAATCATTTATTGAATCATTGATCCAAACCTAACTTTATAAGAAAATAAAACATTTTGTAGATGTATCGTAATACTTTAAATACATTCCTTAAAACTATGATTTTCTCAATATTTTGAAAACATTACATTAAATAGTGGAAAACCTTCCATTTGTGTAGCGGAAGCAAACTGTGATGGTATTCATACCCAAATCCTCACATTCGTCTTCCGCGACACCCAGCTCTTCTAACGGGTCAAACTGGTCGTCCACATACTACCTACAGCATGAAGAAACTTTTTATGAGCTTTCGCTCAGTAAGTTCAAACAAAATCTCACAAAGCATTTAAACATGCTTTAAAAACTATTCTCATGAAAGCCTTTCTCTTAAAACATATATCATTAATATTTTCCATAGACATTTATAAAAACGACTTTCATAAACATTCTTCATAAAACTTCTCTAGAACGTTTCTCATAAATGTTTTTTTATAAAACATTTAACATTTAGCAATCCTTAGAATGCTTTTCGTAAAACGTCATTTATAAACTTTTTCTGAAAACTTTTATCATAAACACTTTTCATAAACATTTTTCATAACATATTCCTAAAACCTTTCTTATAAACGTTTTCCTAAAGCAATTTCTATAAAGTTTTTTGTAAACGCTTTTCATAAAATATTTAACATAAAACAATCCTTAGATTACTCTTCATAACGTCATTTATGTTTTCATAAATATTTAATATAAAACATTCCTCAGAATGCTTTTCATAGAATAAAAATGTTTCATAACAAACAAATCAAGTACAATCACGATGCATGTTTTCATTTATGCTCAATTATGAACTTTCGATTATGAGCATCTTATGAACATTGTTTCTTACTTTGACTTTCTATCCTTGTTCCTTATCTTTTCTTATCTTACACTTTAACTTTCCTTATCTAACTTTAACTTTGCACCTTTTGTTCCTTAACTTTCTTTATCTTATAACCTTTAGTGTTTGTACCAACATCTTTAATCATGAGATCATAAAACGTGATGCTTCCCTTGTGGAAGACTTAAGACCATCGAACTTCGAGGTCGTGTGCCTCACATCTAGGAGGTTAAACTTTAACTTTACTTTCATTACCTCACAACGAGGAGGCTGGTACGGCGCCTTCTTTTTAACTTTACGTTACCTTCTATTAACCTTAGTGAGTACATCAAATGCAACCATACCATATGCAAATACACTTGCAAATCTTAGCTTGTACTATAAAATCTATTTCATAACAAATGCAACATAAAATGCAAACACATTTTGCTAATCATAATTTGTACTCTGAAACTTATTGCATAACAAATGCAACTTATTGCATAACAAATACATCATATAACGCAATCACATTTTGCAAATCATAACTTTTATTCTGAAACTTATTGCATAACAAATGCAACATATAACGCAATCACATATTGCAAATCATAACTTTTATTCTAAACATATTGCATACAAATGCAATATATTACGCAATCACATATTGTAAATCATAACTTTTATTCTAAAATATATTGCATATAAATGCAACATATTAAGCAATCACATATTGCAAATCATAACTTTTATTCTAAATTATGTTGCATACAATTGCAACATATTACATAACAAATGCTTCATAAAACTTATAACTCAAATTATAACACATTATGCATTGTCGAAATGCAGGACTTATACTAATCCTATTTCAATTCTAGGTTGCACATCTGCATCTAGATCATAATTTGGTACATAAACACTAGCCAGCAAGTTCATCTTTTTGTTGTTCAATCTATAGGTCTTTTATCATCTAGTCATTCCATACTAGTGATAATGATTATCTAAAACATGTTTACGTACTTGTCTGAAAACTTCTAAGGGTAATAATAGAGCTTAACTTTTCATATCTCTCTTGAACATGTCTAGCCTTTCCTTGGGGTGCGGAAAAAGGAAAAATTAGCTCTTGTTTGTTTTTTTGTATTCGTAGAGTCTCTCTCTTGGCTCTGCTCTTGTGACCTCTCTGTTGGTCACGAGAAATTTTCTAAATTATACTTGATTATCTAAATCGTTCTCACAATTTATAATCAAAGCTAGGGTGTCTTATAGTAGTTTTTCTAGTTTCCTATAGGCAAATTGGAGGTTATATCCTTAATGGGTTTCTTATGGACCTTATTGTGCATGTTCATTATGCACTACATGGTATTGTACTTATATACTCTATCATGTTATACTCTAGATAACAAGCATCAATTATAACATTCATATCCTTATCATTCGCTCGTATAAGTATCATACTTACATATCATATTCATAAACATATAATACATATACGTGTTATTCATATCATACCTTCACATATCATACTTTCACATATTACTCATACTCATGTCATTCATATCATACATACACTTGTCGTTCATACTTTCATATCATGGAGTTGCTATACATTTTTCTTCTTTGGATAGCAACTATTTCATATTATATTCATATAATACTTTAAGTCATGTCACATTTATAATACACACACCAATCATAGTTCATAACATTCATGCATATCAATATGCAAATAGGCTTTAAACATAACGGTTGCAAATTCATTGCAAATCTTATTTTATACTTTAGACCTTTTTTGCATAATAAATTCAGATATACTTTAAAAACAACTTGCATAATCATTGCAAACTCATTTACAAATGCATATGTAAGCATTTAAAAACTATTTACTTCATGCTGTAGGTGAAATTTGAACTTACCCGGACTATGCCCTAGCGTTCTCTATTTCGTTCCTTTCTCATTCATTTTCCTTCCATTGGTCGGCTTCTGTGTCCTGATCATATGACAGCCGACTCATTAATTAACCTTCTTTTTATCAATCCACTTGATCGACAATAAAACGTAAATATTAACTATTCGTTCCTTTTTCATAACTTGGTATACTATCGGTCTACCGTTCTCTTTACTCAACCTTATAAACCATCAGTTTACCTTTCCTTCACTTAGCCTTGTAACCCACTAGGGTTACTTTTCCTTTACTTAAACATCCCTTATTAAATCTCTTGTTACACTTGACGGTTACGTTACTTAACATATTACGGAACATTTTTCGTCTAAGAACATTATACTAAATCGGAGTGTTCGACTTCGTTCCAGCCATTTTCGTAAAAATGAAGTATTTTACCCTTTTTGGGTTTTTTGTCAACTCCGTAATTTTATAAAACTCATTGTTTAACTTTAACATCTCATTACTTACATATTACGGAAAAATCTCCACTAAGGAGCGTTTCGTGACATCAGGCATTTCGAGTTCGTTTTGGCCACTTTCGCAAAATGACCATTTTGCCCTTAACTCTTTTTCTTTCATTCATTCCTCGAATGAACTTTAAATCCTTAAAAGTTAGCATCTATAATACTTACTACCTACAGCAGTATAGAAAACCAATGTTCTATAGTGAAAACCCAGTTTTCACACAATTTACAGTTTTGGCCCCAACACAAAAATATTTGCATTTTTGGCCCGAAACTAAAAATAATCTTTTTACACTATTAGTCCCCATTTTTCATGAGGAACATTTTTGCTCAAAGTACCATATTCAAAATCCTTTCAGAAAATGACATTTTTGCCCTTTTAAAAATTTTCCCAATTTTAACAAATTCTTATAAAATAAAAATCTGACAAAGGGTAGAGATTTTTGACGAACTGTTCAAAATGCCTAACAGTTTCATCAAGATCTACAACTTTCGTGTTTTAACTTTTATGAAAATTTCATTATACAGGGGCGTTGTTGGCCATTTTTAATTCTGCTGAGAAAGAACTTTTTCTTTCAATTTAGTCCCTAGGGCATTTTTATAAAAATCCATTTCAAAATTACAAATCTACCCCTACAGAAACCGTTTCATGCCTTATTCAAATCATTCTCATGCTTAAACATCATTTTTACTAGAACTAACATCAAATTTACAAAAAAAATATTTTTTGCAAAAATTATCGTTTTGCACCATAAACCAAAATTTCACAACTGAAATATGCCATACATCACATATACATGAAATTTCATCAAATACATGCTCAAGAACCCACATGGGTTTAAAAGAATAAAAATCAAAACAAAATTCATAAAATTTCAAAACTTTGAAATCTAAAACTTACCCCAAATAGCACTTTTGATTTCTAGCCTTCAAAGTTCCTTTGAACTCCCTCATAGGCTTCATTTTCATGCAAAAACACTATGGATTAATTTCCCCTTTAACCCATGAAAAATCCCTTGAAAACTTGCTAAAAAGTTTGGGATTTTACTTTAAAACTTGATAAAAATCCTTGGGCTTTGCTTCTAAAACTTGTTTGGGGTTATTTTTGCAAAGTTTGGGGTTGAGAAAATTTTGGGAGAGCTTCAACCATGGCTGTCATGAGTCTTGGAGAAGAAAAAGAGATTTTTTTGGCTAAAATCAACATTAAATGCATACTTATCCAATGGGTAACTCATGGTAACCCATTCGGCTACCATGTGGCATGATGTGATTGGGCCACCTTTCATGGCTTAGAGGCCCAATAAAAAGCTAATGGGTGTCCACTTGGTGGGACCCAAAAATTTATACAATGTAATTTTTCACCACACAGTATTTTTCTTATGCTGCCGTAGTAAAATCAGTGCAAAAACATATTCCTAGACTGTGTAAAATATTTTACTTGCCTCTGGTTAATTTTTGGAGGCCGAGCATAACATTTCTTATTCCTCTACATTCTCTAAGCAGTATTATTCCTATACTGCTTTAACTTAAACAGCCTAATTTTTGTACTACGTGACCTTAAACAGTCTAATTCTTTCACTGTATCACTCTAATACTGTATCATTTTCTATGTTATTATACAGTTCTCCTTAAATTGCATTTTTCGTCTTAATATAATCCTTAACTTAATGTATTTTTTAATGTATTCGAAATCTCGGGTGTTACAATATGTCATCAGATGTTAATGGTGTTCTAACAAGTGTTCAATCAATCAAACAAACAAATATCAGCAACAAGATAGCCCCAAGATGTACCATGATGATACAACATATAAGGTAAGTTAATTTTTAATATATTTTACTTTAATTATATTAAAATTTATTTAAACAATATCTAAGTATTTTTATATCATATAATTGTTTACTCTAAATTTTTCATTTTATATTAACAAATGCAAATAATACTTTGGGGGAACAAAGCAAAAGAATTTAATGAAAACATTTTGAAATCATTAGATGGACATGTTGTAACTATTTTTGCAGCAATGGTAGTGAAACAATATCTATGTAATTTCTCACAATTTTATTTGATAAATCACATAGGTAAATACAATTAATAGAATGTAATACTAATCATTTTAATGTTAAAAGTATAGGAAATTCATATGTTTCAAGCATCGCAGCAACTATCTATTACATTCATCTAGATATTTTGGAAACCAAAACATTAAAGACAAGGTAAAAAAATAAAATCATATTACTTTGAAAAAATTATATCTTTCATAATTAATTTTTTTAAATTCCCTTATCTAATTTTCTAAATCTTTGCATATATAGATTCTCCCACCAAAGTCAAAAAATTGATTATATATCAGCATCAACTACACCAATGAAATCAATTGAAGAACAAAAATTAGAGAATAGAATAACAATCAAGGACTTTAAACCAGTTAAATCTAGAAAATAATTTGGTTAATATTAATTAAACTTAATTTAGTAATTCTACTGCTCAAAGTAATTATTTCTCTACATTTATACAGGTTGTAATAAGTTAATTCTCCACAGATCAAGGCTGGTACTACAATTCATGTCTCAGATGTTATCAACAAGTAAAACAATCAGGAATTGGATGGTGTTGTGGTAATCACGACAATATAAACACAACACCCATGCCATGGTACTATACAGTAGTTACAAATTATTATTAAAATTTTTTTATTCTCATTAATTATAATAACTAAATTACTATATTAATCATTTATTATAATGTCTATAAAAAGTATAAATTAAATACACAAATTAGGGACAATACAACAGACATGATGTGTATTATATTTGGACAAGCTGCACAAACGCTTATAAAAAAAAAAAAAAAAACCATGTTTAGCATTAATAATTGATGAAGATTTTACTAATCTGTCTATAATGCCACCAATTACTGATCAGCTTGGAGGACAACGAAAGATATTTCAAGTTTATTTTCAACCAAGAGGAGCATCAACCAAGATAGTCATTACAAAAATTTTTAATGATATCCAGCCTTCAGCATCACCCCCACAACTACAAACTTTTTCAACAATAGATCCAAAAACACCTAATCCAAAGAAATTAACTATCAGGTAAAATGCAATTACTTATTTATATTAAATCTTTTAAAAATTCAATATTAATCTTATTAAATATATGCTTTGATAGTATTTTATGATTTCAATTCCAAGACAAAAAACAACAAAATCCTCAAGAAGACGTCCAAGGCTTAAGTAATATAATTATTCTTAATATATTTAATTAACAATATATATAATGCAACATTACTAACTATTTTATGAATTTAGTTTTGCAGTGAAGAAGAAACAAGGAAAAAAGTAAAAAAAAAAAAAGAATAAAAAATAATAACAAACTTTTAATTACAATATTAAATAAACATATGCATATATATGTGCATGTATATATATATAAACCAATTTTAATACTGTAACAATTTTTACTTTTCCAACAGCAACACATAAGTTTTTTTTAGAGTTGTATATATATTTAATATATTTTGCGATGTTAGAATTTATATAATTTGCCAAAATATTATTATAAATATTTTTATTTTATTTGAATATAAACTTTACCTAATTTTTTTCATTACATAAATCCATTTCATTATTTCAGTGTCAAATTAATGTTAAATTTTATATACATGATCATATATTAATATAATAATAAGCATGATAAAAACCAAAACCTTTGATATCAAGAAAAAATGATAAATTAACCAACTTAGTAATAGGTTATCCACTTATACAAAATAATACTAAAATTAAATAAATTTGAACTTTTTAAAAATTATACTCAAAAGTGTTTATTTTAACAAAAAAAATTGATAAAACAAATAACACATAAAATTATGTTTTTTATATCCAATTTCTTATGTTTTCATTTACAATAAAAAATTGTATTAATATTTATATTATCTTATGATAGATTCTGCTATTATTAATTTGTGTTCCTAATTTTGAATATATTTGTACTTCTGTCTTGGAGTTAATGTTCATTTTTCTCTTTTCAAATTTGTTTTAATATATTTTTTTATAATATTATTAATATTTATTGAATCCTACTATAATATCTTCTTTTTTTCTTTTTTTGCTTTTCATCCATTGACAATAATTATTATGATTGAATATAAGTATTAATCAAGTTTAGATCATATTTAACTTTAATTTTGTTTATGAATCTTTCCAACAAACTTAATTTTTTATTCTCTTTATTTAATAACTACTTTAATTATATTTAGAATCATTTTAAATATATATTTAGAAAAAACATTAGATACATTATTTTATTTTTAAAATTATCCAATGTTGACAACCTTATCCATTTAGAACATATTCTATTTCTGTCTTGGAATAAATATTTATTCTCTCTTTTTAAATTTGTTTAACTATATTATTTTATTATGTTATTGATAAATTTTGTTAATCTTTGTAAAATCTTACTATAATGTAATTATTATTATTTTTTTGCTTCTTATAAATTGACAATGATTATTATGATTAAAAATAAGTATTAATCATGCTCAGACTATGTTTAACTTTGATTTTATTTTTGAATTTTTCCTACAAACTTAGTTTTTTCTACCATTTTTATTCCATAACTATTTTAATTATATTTAAAAGCATTTTAAATCTGTATTTACAAAAAATGATAGATAAATTAATTCCTTTTAAAAACTCATAATTATTTAAACATAATATTAATAAAATAATTATTAAGCAAAAAAACTCATAGTTAATAAAAAGCTCGAAATATATCTAATCAAATATATTACAAATACAAGTTCAAAAAAAAAAAAGAAAAAACATCGGACCTCATGATCTCAATACATTATTAAACCTCAAGTAGGATGCGTTTCAAAAGTAATAAATACTCTGTAATATCAGCCATCCTAGTACTAGCACTAATGAATCTAAAATTTTTAAGAACAGCATGCTACAAAACAAATAAACAAACACATTAAAGATAAAATAAAAACCAACATCACATAGACAAAAGTGATTATTCAAAGCATATAAACATAAACTTTGAAAATGTTGTATAAAGCCAAAAGATCACAGATGGAGGTGCAAATATAATGGCTACTTCCTACTGTCTTTATCATAATCCAGCTTCGAAGTTGCAATGTTAGACTCTAGATGAATAGCATACATTTTCTCCAACAATTCTTTAGTAGTTGAAGCAATAACCAAAATTTGTCTCCCTCCCTATTGAATAAAATTCTCTTCCATAGCATGATCTAAAAATTTCAATAAACCATCATAAAAACCATTGACATTCAAAAGCCCTAATGGTTTCAAATAGATATCCAACAGTTTCTTACTAATAGCTACAAATATTCCTTCAAGGGTGCAAATGACACCGATAAAACTATAAAAGCATCAGCTATATTAATCATGGCTTCATGCGTTCACAAACACAGCCAACTTTTTTCCTCTATACTTATAGTCTTACCTTAAATATTGCCCTAATAAAAGACTTTAGACATAATCCCCAACACTTGAATACTATTAGATTGCGCCATAGTTGAAACAGTCCCATTAACCCTAAACTATATCACCCATAAATTAAATTAATCTTCCTACGTGCTAAAACTTGTCCTAAATGCTCTATGGCTTCTAAATAAACTCTATCGTTTCTAGAACTAGAACCACCAAAAAACACAAACAATTTCAATTTTTCTAGATAAATAAGAGGAAGACATATTTGTCTTTATTCTTTTTTAAAAGTTTTTTTTTTAGATTTTTAGCTTTAAGTTCGCTTTGCCTAAACTCCTTAAGTCTTGAATGGGATCTTAAAAGAAATAAAAATGTACAAAAACTAAAAGGTCAAGCAATCAAATCGTAAAAGCAAAAATAAAAATCCAAATAAGATACGTACAGGTAATAAAAGCAAGAAAATGTTTTCAAAGATTTACTGAACAACTCTGCAAAGTTTGAGAAAAAGGACAAATAATTACATAAATTTTTAAAAATCAGGATAAAACTGTGCAGCTTTTGACCTTGTCAAACAAGTCTAAATAAATCAAACAAACAATAAATTAAATGTTGTAGACTTTTTGACTTTAAAAAATGCAAATCTACAAAACTAATATAAAAGATAGTATAAAATATAAAACAAAATCGACAAATCACTATTGAACATTTGACAAATGAGACACAAATCTTGAAACATCTATATAGGATTCATAAATTTCAAAAAAATTTAAAAACAGACTAATACTAAAAACACAAAACACATTTTCTTTCCAAAAACATTCAAACAACAACTATAGATACAAATTTAATCCACATCCAATTTCCTTATGAACTAAGAAATAGGATCTTTGAAAGCCAAATTCTTAAGGCGATGTCTTGTGCATAAAATTTAGGCCAAAGTTTTGAAATTACACCTTAAACATATCCGCTAGGATAACTCTAAAGAGTAACTTGGAGATCATCTAAGTTCTCTTTAGAAAGACCATTTTTGCAAAAATTGAATTTTGTCCTCCCTATTTACTGACACAAATCCAAGTGAACAACACTTACCCTCATAAATCTATCGCCTGCATTGGTTACATTTGGACTCAATAGCACGAGCTCTTCTTCTCATGGCACCACGACCGGTACCCATATCTAGAAGACTAACACTGTGATTAAAAATGACACGGATGAATTTTACCTTCAATCAACATCCTTACATCATTGGGAATACCAAAACGCATAAAAATCCATAATCGAATAATTCTAGACTTATATTTCTATGTAAGAAACTTCTAAGAAAGTGATGGAAAATATGTTTTTCAAGTGATAATATTGTGAATTAATAAAAAACACAAAAAAAAAAGAACAAATGAATAATACGAGCAAAAAAAAAAAAAATCAAAGGTCTTAGATAAGATTTAAATCCTTAAAAAGAAAGAAGAAAAAAACTAAAAAACTAAGAAGAAAAGAAGAAAAAGAAGCTCCAAATTTTAGAGAGAGAGAGACAAAATCCTAGAAAGAAGGAAGAGAATTTCACAACTAAAAAAAGGAAAAAGTGTAAAGAAAGAAAGCTCAAAAATCATATCTTTGATACATAGTAATGAAATTTATAAATATATCATAGGAGTCTGTGCTAAACATGTGTTAAATACACGAGTGAAAAATGGACTGGGCTAATGTAAACCAAGCCAACTATTCTTAATCGAATTTAACTTATATAATCACAATGAGGCCCATATATTTTAAATTAATTATTCTTTGACACATTTTAAATAT
This sequence comes from Artocarpus heterophyllus, assembly GCA_025403435.1. Classification (NCBI taxonomy): domain Eukaryota; kingdom Viridiplantae; phylum Streptophyta; class Magnoliopsida; order Rosales; family Moraceae; genus Artocarpus; species Artocarpus heterophyllus. The sequence continues at coordinate 22,139,487 of CM046338.1, forward strand.
GTTCACTATAATATATGTATATATATAGTATTAAAATTTCCATCTGCCAATACACCATAAATAAATTTAATAAATCAATACTATTCATAAATATAAATATATTAACTAACTCTTATATAGCAAATAAATTCAATAAGTCAATACTACTACATAAATATACATGTTAATATAATTTTATATATATAAACTGTCCTTATATTACAACAATTACTAATTTTTTGTATAACACAATAGTATTTCCCACTGCAACGCGTGAGTTTTCCTACTAATAGGAAAGTTAAATTTTTGGACAAACTTGAAGTTATTATTTAAAACTTTCCTACAATGTCTATATGATATACTTTTATTTATTAGTGGACTAAATCAAATTAATAATTATGTTAATCTAGAGGGTGAATTAATTGAGTATTAGTTGTTGAAATTTAAATTATATGAATACGGTGGATCCACTTGGTCCGCGAGCTAGTTCAATTATTTTCTAATGAATTAATAGAATTTTCTTAAATATTTTTAGTCTCACAAGATTGTGTAAATATGGTCCCCAAGGCGTTAGAAGTATTGCAAGAGGTGTATAGATCCCTTTGAGATTGTATAGTGCATGCTCACCAACCACACCAATATGATTTTGTGATATTTCATTTTTAGTGCTAATAAAAATAACTCAATATATTAATATTTATTTTCAGTGTTGAGATAAATATGGTGTGTGAAATTACTTATATTAAGTGTTAAATAAATATAGCCTTTATGAAAATATTTTTTTATTCTTAAAATAAACCTAAATTATGAAGAGGAATTGAAAAGTTTTCTTTTAAGAGAAGGATTTGGAAGTTTTTGAATGTTCATAGGGGAGAGGAATCATATAGAGAATTGGGGTTCAAATTCTTGAAGTGTTCAAGAATTCCCATAATACTTGACTATGCTTAAACACTAGTTAATTCAAGGAATAAGAAATAGTAAAGAAGATCAAAAGTTTGAGGAAGGCTTCGATCGTCCAAAAATTCGCAGTAGGCAATAATTATCATAATTTTTTAATGAAATAACTATCACATTTTATATAAATTATGAGATAGATCTTGTTTTGAGAAAAATAAATACATTAATTAATAAATCCAAGTGCTCTTTCACTATTGTTCCAACAATGTGATTATCAATGTTTCCAGCATTTAAGAAATCTATTTTGAGCTTTTGAAAAAATTTTTTCACATAATGAAATAGAAATAACAAAATGGGTCAAACGTTGTGGACTATCACGACCACAACACATTAGTGCTTCTGCCATGACACAACACAAAATGATACAAAACAAGCTTGACATAATTAAGCTAGATGCCGCAACCTTTTATGTATGGATTGATTTGTGCCACACTAAAAAAAAAGCTATCTGATTTAATGCCATATGGTTGAATAAAAATTAAAATAAAGAGACGAATATACCCTCACTTTATATTAGGATTTTTTTTTTCTGCTCCTTCATTTTTCTATTTCTTCTCTCTTTTGTTTAGCACTCTTCCTTCTCTCTTCGAGAAGTTCACATAGGGAAAGGCAATCACTGACCAGATCCATGTAATAACCATAGCGACAAGGGCAATCACTAGTAGGGGATCGGGGCACGAGGAACACATATTCATCTCCTTCACGATTGCGAAAGAGATCCCTCCGCTCGATAGGACCCATTGTGGCTTAAAGACTTGGTGTGGATTTTTGAAAACACAAGTACAAGTCATCACAAACAAGTAATAAAGAGTGAGTAAAGATCATTCACTTGAGGAAACTTTGTTTATTAATTACCAAAGTTTATTAATTCTAATTTTTTTAAGTAAATGTTAATTCAGAATTTTTCAAAATTTGAAAAGACAAATTCTAAAAGTCTAAAATTAAAATATCACAAAATTTTAATAGTTTTCAAATTTAATCTGAACAAAAATTCAATAATGAAAGGCTGCTGGAATTATGATTTTATTAAGTTAATCATATTTCTTTTAATTAAACATATTATTATGATTTTCTATATTATGCTAATGGTCAAATTCCCTATTGTTTTATATACTCTTTCTCAAGTTATACATAAAATAGACTTAAGCATAAAGCGCACTATATCTTTATATAAATTTATTATACCTAAGTTCATTAAGTTTCATAGTAACTCCAAAATGACCACATCAAACAAAAAGGTAGATCTCTATCATTCCCTAGAATTATGGTATTTATTTCAATGAGCTAAGTCACAAGTATCTTCTTTCGGTTTCAATTTGACCCTTATTTAAAAGTTGATCAAGTTTTGGAAAGCGTTAAGTTTAGAAATAAATACTCAACATAAATATGAAAATCATAATAACATAATCTTAACTAAATAAAATATTCATAATTTAGCTACGTCATAATTCTAGCATAAAAAAATTAGTTCATAGTAAAAAAAAACAACAACAACAACACACAATAATGCATACATTATAGCAACAACAAAATAAGAGATAGATTTAAAATGAATTTGTTTAACAAAATAAATCTACTGAGTCCTTCCTTCAAACAGTTCTATTCATCCTCCCCTTAGAAGTTACAAGGAAATTACAAAAGATTTTGTTAGAACTGCTCTAAAATTCTAATAGCTGCATCACTTGTTCAGAAATGAAGTGAGTAAAGAGGATGCCATGAACGTCCTTGAAGCAGGCTATTTATAGCCTTGGAAAGATAAGGTTTTGGAGTAAAAAATTGCATACAATTGGGATCTGATTCACTCTCTGAAACCCAAGTGCAAACTGTGTAACATAGCACAATATTTTTGTTAAATCCAAGTCATGTGCACAAAGGAGCATTTTTGGACTCATTTCACCAAAGAAGGGTGCTAAAACAAGATTGGGAATGCACAAAATTTGACCAAAGGACCCACGGATTTCTCGCTTGATGCGTCTAAGTGTGTGCGTGTTGTACGCGCACCACATAGATTGGTTGGAGCAGCTGCGCATACTATTCTGGTGGGGCCCATGTTTTGTTTGGCTGCATAGTACCCTGTGGGGCACTCTCCTTTGCTTGCGCTTGTCATGCATGCGCTAGATCTGATTTAAAATTTGATTTTTATCTGTTTTCTTTTTCTTTTCTTTTCTATATCCAAACCCAATTAATTTTTTATTACATTTTTACCCAAATCTTACCTAATTAAATACACACTTAAGGAAATTAAATATGAAGGGGGAGAAAAATATTTGTAACACATTAAAACTATATATAAATTAATTCAAAATACAACAAAACAAATTAAAAACTAAAATAAACAAAATTAATTAAAAGAAAACAAAATAAATTAAAAATCTTAAGGACAAAGCTAATTTTACACATAAAAATGTGGTAAAATAACTCTGTTTTATGGACTTATCACACTCCCGAACTTAAGATTTTGTTAGTCTTCAAGTAAAAGACAGAAAACACAGGAAATTAATGAACATATCTTGGAGAAAATACAAATATTGACTAAGTATTATAGTTAATTCAAGAATTAGTCCCTTTTACAGTTGGATATTCCGTTTGTATAAAAATATTTTCTTTTTTGATTGAATGCAATCCGGATTGGTTCGTGCAAATAATGGGCAAGTGAAGATATTCAGTGATGAACAATTTCCATAGGTTTATTTTTCATTTCTCTCTTTACTAATGTAGACAATCACACACTCAAGGACTATTAGGATTTTATTAGGCTTGTAATGTATGGCTAGGTAATAGGTAGGATATTTAGATACTGATGTAGTTCAAATCACTCATAAATTCTTGCATTTATTTACATACCTTTTAAGAGCACAAGTCAAAATTCTGATTACATAACACCCTCAAACTTGAATACTGTTTTTTTGTCATCCACTTTTATTCTTTTATATATAAATATATATTTTATTTTTTCTCTTCTTTTTTTACTCTTTTTTTTTTTACAATTTATATATATGTACATTTTTTTGTTTTTTTTCTTCTTTTTTTAACATATATTTGATATCACATAATACAGTGATAACAAAAATTAAAAACAAACTATCACAACACCACTCTTCCTCCTATACACAAGTAATGCCCAAAATGTTTCACAGAGTATCTAACATGCTTTATGAGTTGCAAATGAAACAAGAAATTTTTAGCTAAAGTAAAATTGTGGGTGATAAAGAAAAAGGAAAATTAGCTCAATAGAGTGACTAAGGATAAATATATATACAAGGGTATGTACAGAAAGGCTCAAACGATCAAACAATGACCTAAATTATGTTCTAGATTAAGATTTCGCCTTGACAGAAAATCAAACAAATTCTAGGATTTAGGAGTTTTTAAAAATTCATATTTACATAAACTTTCTCTAAATATGTATTAAACTTCAAAGATCAAGATTTACTACTCAGGTTTTAGAATATCACAATGTAAAATGGAACTAACTCAAAAATAAATTATATAATTAGAGAATATTTACATTTTTCAAAACATTATGTAAATTAAGCAAACTTTATTTATTTTTTAAAGAAAAATCACCAATAAGTAGAAAATACCTCTAACTTTTTTAGTTTTTAATTTTTTTTGTTTTTATTATACTTTCTTACATTTTTTTGAATTTTTACAAAAATGACACACAACACAAACTTATGATATTCCTCCCTGACACTTAAACTCACATTGTCCTGAATGTGCACTGAAAAGGTAAGGAAAGAAAAGAAATAAAAATACTCACTTGACTTTGCAACTCGATGTTGTTGGACTTGAGAGCAGATTCTTCCTTATTAATTTACATTTGGAAAGCACAAAAGCACACAAACATAAACTTAAATTACTTAAACAAACACAAATGTAAACACACAAAAATACAATAAATGGACTTAGATTGCCTCCCAAGAAGTGCTTAAATTAAAGTCTTCAGCTTGACTTTCAATTTCAGCTTAGGTAGGATTGGTGAAATCGATGGAGGTCTTTTGTCTTTCAAATTCATCCCCCACGTAATGCTTCAGTGGTTGTCCATTAATTTTGAATGTTCCTTTGCGTCATCATCGACCTCAATGATTCTATATGGAATGACCCTTGTAACAGTGAATGGGCCTAACCAACAAGATTGCAATTTCCTTGGAAAGAGACAAAGACACGAATTGTATAGGAGAACCTTTTGACCAAGTTTGAAATCGCGCTATAAGATGTACTTATCATGCCTCTCTTTTGTTTGTTCATTGTGAATTCTAGCATTTTCAGAAGCTTCATTTTGAAACTCTTCCATCTCATTAAGTTGTAATAGCCTCTTCTCTCCACAGCTTCAAGATCAAAATTCAACTTCTTGGCAGCCTAGAATGCTTTATGCTCAATTTCAATGGGCAGATGACAAGCTTTCCAAAGATTAAGTGATATGGCAATATCTCAATTCGTGTTTTATAGGCTGTGCGAGAGGCCCATAATGCATCTTCAAGCTTTTTCGCCTAATCCTTGCATGAAAAACTCATTGTTTTCTTCAGTATCTGCTTTACTTCCCTGTTCAACACTTCCACTTGACCACTAGTTTAGGGATGATATGCTAGACCAACCTTATGGGTATTTGGCCAATAAAGCTTTAAATTGGTAGTTACTAAAGTGTTTATCTTCACCGCTAATGATTGCTCTAGGTGTGCCAAATCTAGTTAAGATGTTCTTTCGAATGAAATTAAGCACAACCTTGGCATCATTCATAGGTAAAGTAACGGCTTCTTCCTATTTAGAAACATAGTCCACAACCACCAAGATGTATTTGTTATTGTATGACGATGGAAATAGACCCATGAAATCTATACCCCAGATAAACTTCAAAAATGTTGTTGAGGGGCTTCTCATTCCTCCGAGAAATATTTCCAATCCTTTGGCAACGATCACAAGCAACAATGAATGAATGGGCATCTCTAAACAAGTTTGGCCAATAGAATCTAGATTGAAGTACCTTGGTTGTAGTCCTAGTTCCGCCAAAATGCCCTCTACACTCTAAAGAATGGTAATGCCTCAAGATGCTTTTGATTTTTTCTTCTAGAACACATCTTCTAATGATTTGATTAGAGTAATCCTCATAGAGATACGGATCATTCCATAAGTAATGCTTTACTTCAAAAAAGAATTTCTTCTTTTGCTGATGTGTCAAATTAGAGGGTTCAATGTTGCTTGCCAAAAAATTAACAATGTCCACATACTAAGAACTATTGATTACTTGTAGAAAAAACAACTTCTCATTAAGAAATTCTTCATTGATTGGTTGAACATTTTTTTTTTTTTGCTTATTCTCTTAATTCTAATCGAGATAGATGATCTGCCATAAGATTTTCTAATCCTTTATTATCACAAATCTCTAAAGCAAATTCTTGCAATAGAAGGACCCATCGAATCAGCCTTGGTTCTTCACATCCTTATGTTGAATCAAGTACTTTATTTCTGAATTATCAATGTAAACAATGACCATAGTACCTATCAGATATGAACAAACTTTGTTAAATACAAAGACAATGGCCAAAAGTTCTTTAGCTGTTGTTGCATAATTCAATTGCACATTAGACAATGTCCAGCTTGCATAATAAATTACACGCAACACTTTATTTTTTCGTTGGCCCAGCATAGCTCCAATTGCATAATCACTTTTGTTGCACATGAGTTCAAAGGCAAACTCCAGTCAGGTGCTGCAATAACAGGAGCTGTGGTCAGCTTCTTTTTTAATAAATTGAAGGCTTGTAAACAAGACTTATCAAAGTAGAATAGGATATCTTTCATCAATAGATTGCATAGAGGCTTAGTTATTTGAGAAAAATACTCTATGAAGCAACGATAAAATCCTGTGTGTCTCAAGAAACTTCTCAAACCTTTCATAGAAGTCAATGGTGGCAATTTTTTGATGATTTCAATTTTTGCTCTATCTACTTCAATTCCTTTAGCTGAGATTCGATGTCCAAGGACAACACCTTTCTTTCACCACGAAATGACACTTTTCCTAATTTAAGATCAATTTTGTCTTTGGATATCTTTTAACACCAAAGCTAAGTTTGACAAACAATCATTAAAGGGGGTCCCAAAAATAGAAAAGTTATCCATGAAAACTTAAATGATTTTCTCCATCATGTTAGAAAAGATGGACATCATGCACCTTTGAAATGTTGCTAGCGTATTGTAAAGACCAAAAGGCATTCTCTGAAATACAAAAGTGCCATAAGGACAACTAAAGGTAGTTTTCTCTTGATCCTCAAGTGTTATTAGAATTTGATTATATCCAAAGTAACCATCAAGGAAGCAGTAGTATGGATGACCAGCAAGTCTATCCAATATTTGATCAATGAATGGCAAGATCCTTTCAAGTAGTTTTGTTCAATTTCCTATAGTCAATGCATATTGGCCATCCTGTGACTGTTCTTATGGGAATGATTTCATTGTTTTCATTTTTCACACAGTCATGTCTCCTTTCTTAGGTACTACTTGTAGTGGGTTTGCCTAAGGACTATCAGAAATTAGGTAAATGATTCCAACATTAAGCCATTTGAGTACCTCACCTCTCATGACTTCTTTCATGTTTGGATTTAAACGACGTGTGTGTTCCATTTCCTCCATCAAAATTTTGTGCATATAGATTCAAAGTCTTATTCCTTTGATGTCAATAATAGACCATTCTAAGGCAGTCTTATGCTCTCTCAAAACATGAAGCAACTTCTCCTTTTCTGATTCACTCAAAGATACTGAGAGAATGACTAGAAATGTAGAAGAATCCCCTAAAAAAGCAAATTTAAGATAAAGGCAATGGTCTCAGCTCGAGATTGGGTGGCTTTATGATTGAAGGAATTGTCTATGTTTGCCCTCTTCTAAGTTCTTTAACTCTTTCCTTGTTGAAGAAATTAGCAGTAAGAACTACTTCCAACAAGGTCATGCATTCTTTGATTTCTTTATTCTCCAAATCGACATATTCTCCTTTGACAAAACAAGCTTCAAGTGGATCTTTTGGATGAGCTTTGAAAAACTTAATCATGAATCGATCAATGATGTCCACTTGGAAACAACTTTTAGATTCAGATGGAAATTTCATTACCTTGAAGACATTGAAAGTGACTTATTTATCTTGGACTCTTATGGTTAATTCTCTTTTTTGGATATCAATTAGAGTCCTTCCTGTGGCAAGGAATGGTCGACTAAGAATGATAGGAATGTCTTGGTCTTCTTCCATATCCAAGATAATAAAGTCTGCAAGGAAAATGAACTTGTCAACTTTGACGAGCACATCTCCAATCATGCCTCTTGTATATTTGATCGATCTATCAGCAAGTTGAAGTGAAACCATAGTAGGTTTTGCTTCTCCTAACCTGAGCTTCTTGTAAACCAAAAGAGGCATTAAATTGATGCTTGCACTTAAATCACACAAGGCTTTCTCAAAATAGGAATTTCTAATCATACAGGGAATGGTGAAACTTCCTGGGTCTTTGGTGGCAGCCTCTTTTGCAAGATTGGCTGCATTCTTCTTTCAATGCCATCATTTCATAGTCTTCCAACTTCTTTTTGTTGGATAGAATCTCCTTCATGAACTTCACATAGCTAGGCATTTGCACCAAGGTATCAGCAAAAGGGATGTTGATGTGTAACTTCTTAAAGACTTCAAAAAATTTGAAAATTGCGTATTGGGGTTTTTCTTTCTAAGCCTTTTTGGAAATAGAATGGGTAGAACATAAGGTGGTGGGTTGTAAGGACAAAAGCTTTTGACTTTGGTTCTTCAACTTCCTTTGGAGGTTTAGATGGTTTAGGATCAACAACAACTTCTCTAACAGGATCTTTCAACTCATTGCCACTTCGAAGAGTGATTGCTTTGACATACTCTCGAGGGTTTATTTTAATAGTACTTGGAAATGTTACTTGAGTTCTTCTAGCGAGAGCATTAACAATTTGACCAACTTGTGCTTCCAAACTTCGAATAGTGGCCAAGTGGTTTTGAAAGGTTTTCTCAGTTTTAGATATGAATTGATCAGTCTTGGAAACAATTTGATTGGTGGTTGCAACAAGTTGAATGATAATATCCTTTAATGAAGGCCTTTTCTCTTGCGATTGTTGAGGTTGTTGGAATCTAACAGGAGGTGACCTCAAGACATTTTGGTTGCTACTCAATGAAAAAATTGGATGATTTTTTTCATATGGGATTATAAGTGTGAATTGGGATTATACAGATGCCAGTTAAAGTTGGAAACAAAATTTGCTTATTCTGGCTGAGTGGGAAATGATTCCACTATTTGGTAGTCTATATGAGCATGGCAATCACCACATGATTTATAGTTTTGGGAAGAAGTATGAATAGCATTCACCTTCAAATTCCCTAATTGTTTGGTTAGAGTAGCTACTTGAGCCATCAAAGCTGTAATAGCATCTAACTTATGAACTCCCATGGTTCGCCATTGCAACAATCGCTCAGAAGGCCATTGGTAATCATTTGATGCCATCTCTTCTAGTAGTTCGTATTGTTGGAAAAAAACAATGTTTGGTGTGTAGCAGGAATTTTAAAAATTTTAACATCAGAGTATTTTTCCAAAACACAAGTTTGACATGTTATATGTATAAATTAAATAGATCTTACTAACCGTTGTGTGCCGAAGAACCTCTGCAACTTGTGAAGAGAAGTAACGTTCCAAAAGAGCCTCAATCAACTAGTCTTCTTTGCTATTCTCTATCCACGATCGGAGTGAGTGTGGGCTCACACGTACAGCTCTTCCACCGGTGACTCTCCTTCCAACCAATCGAGAGAACCCAAAACTAGTGTTCGTGATTTGTGAACAAAAGCTCTCAGGGAGTTTTCAGATGCTCGCCAGAAGAGTATCACTCTTAATCTCTCAATTGATCTGAGTAACTCATGAGACTTACTCCCTTTATACAGCGATTGGTCCTGGGGTCAGTCCTTATCAGATTAGGTCTCAAAAACTTAAAACAGACTCAAGTTCGGATCAATATCTAATAAGATCCACGTGAAAACGTGTAATCTTATCTCTCGCTAATTGGCAGACCGAACACCCAGATCGGCAGGCTGAACAGGCCCCATCGACAGGCCGAACTACCGCGTAAATATCTCCACGAATCTTTTATTTTCCACCCGAGATTTTATAGGATAAAGTCTCAGTTTTGATTCAAATAACCCAATAGAGAAGTTATCTGATCAAAACAAACTTTATCAAGATAATCTCTAAGAAAATAAATCAATTCACAATAATTCTACAAGTTTATCTTGATTTGATTTATCCAATTAAATCAATCGATAAACAGACAAGAATTATCCGATCCCAATAATTCAACAAGTTTATCTTAAATTAATTATATTACAAAATTAATTCAACCAATTAATAGACATAAATTATTTGATTCTTTCAAATTTTAAACCAATCCGATAAATCCGACATAAGTCACCAATTATTGAAAAGCACGCCGTATCGTTACAGGATTTTATGAGCTAGCAAAGAGGACCAAAATGGACCTATAAAGTTCAAGCTCAAGATAATTATAAAACACAATATCCCATATATATATATATATATCACAATTATCAACTATAACGCTACTCCACTAAAAGCTTGGAGCTGCACTCTTGAACTTTATAGAATTACGAAGCCCGTACAGCTAAGTCTCCATGACATATCATAGTGTATCGTATCCCCATATGATAATCTATGATCAGCTTAAGGACAAGTTCTATCTTACCTTCCCGATTCTTTTTATCTTACATTCCATTATCTCACCATTAGAAAACTTACCATCCAAAGATAGTATACCATTCGGTTACACCTATGTATCCAAATGGTTGAGCGCTCTAGTTTTTTAATTACAAGATAACGCATATAAAAGGATATCATTACTCCTAAAGAGGAGCTATGGATTCCATATCTATGAATAACAAGTCTACGCCATCAAGAGTCATGCCTCCAACGTATCGGTATGCATACCACTATTGAGATGTGGGAGTCATCCTTTGGTACATCAAAAGACACAAGTTGAGACAACAGGCCCACTATCAGTCGCAGGATTAAGATACAATACAAATGATTGTCTAAAGTGAATCGATTTGCCAAGACAAAATTATTAATCCAAATCGATTCACTTTGTGTACCGATCCAACACATCGTCACCTATGACAACGTGCCAATGTTTCTAATCACAGAATCCAACTCTGATGGTCAAGACAAACCATCTCCCAATAGGGATATAGACAACATAACAATCTTTGCATGAATAAAGTGCCCAACTTTATTCCCTAGATTGCGGATCATGTGTTTTAGACCGTCACCTTAAGAATTGTGTCTTCCGCATAATCAGTCCATCATATGCCCAATTCTTAAAGGTTTAGACCTACAATCTCAGACTCCTGTTTGCTTAACATACATTCAACAAATATGAACGTAAAGATGACAAGATTTTGGTATATGTAAATGAATAAATTCTTTATTGATAAAAATGTCTCCAAAAACGTATTACATTTTTACTCCTTAGGGCATACATATCTAACAATCTTCCACTTGCACTAAGTGAGTAAATACAACAAATCTCGCATCCCCATAGCTTCCACATGCCTCTCGAAGACTCTCTCAGTAAGTGTCTTCGTAAATGGATAAGCTAAATTGTCCTCTGACGCGATCTTGCACACCGTGACATGCCCGCCCTCAACAAAGTCCTTTATCACATGATGCTTCCAATCAATATGCTTACTCTTCTTGTGAAATCTTGGTTCCTTAGCATTAGCTACCACTGCACTGTTATCATAGTTTAGTGATACCGCCATATCCATACTAGGAACTACCTCAAGATCCCCAAGGAACTTGCAGAGCTACACTGCTTCTTTCGAAGCATCACTAGCTGCCACATACTTGGCCTCCATCGTTGAATCCAAAGTGCAATCTTGTTTCGTACTTCTCCAACCGATGGCACTGCCGCCCAGAGTAAACATAAACCCCGAAGTCGATTTCCTAGAATCCAAACAAGATTGAAAATCTGAGTCAATGTATCCTAGAGGAGTCAAGTCCTCACTCGAATACACAAGAATATACCCTTGAGTCCTTCTCAGGTACTTGAAAATATGCTTTACTACAACCCAGAGGTTTAGTCCTAGATCTGCCTGAAATTGACTTACAATCCCGACCGCATAACTTATATCTGGTCGTGTGCAAAGCATGGTATACATGAGACTACCCACTGCCGAAGCATAAGGCACATTCTTCATGTATTCTCTTTCATCATAAGACTTTGGGGAGTCTTTCTTAGAAAGAGTAATTCCAGACCTAGATGGTTGCCCACCTTTCTTAGAACCTGTATTGCAAACCTCTTGAGAATTTTATCTATGTAGCTGGCCTGAGACAAAGCTATCATTTTGTTCTTCTTATCCCGAAAGATCTGGATAACGAGCACAAAATTAGCCTCACCCAAGTCTTTCATGTCAAACTGCTTGGTCAACCATAATTTGACCGATGACAACGCCCCAACGTCAGTGCCAATTAGCAGAACGTCATCTACATAGAGCAGTAGAAAAACCACATTCTCATCCTTAATGTGTTTGTAAACACATGGTTCATCCACATTTTGTGAGAACCCATAAGTCTTGATCACCTAATCAAATCTTATGTTCCAAGAACGAGAAGCCTGCTTAAGTCTATAAATTAACTTTAGCAGCTTACAAACCTTACCCTCTTGACCTGTGACCTTGAACCCGTCTAGGCTGTTCCATATAAATGGACTCATCAAGATAGCCATTTAGAAAAGCCGTCTTGACATCCATCTGTCAAATCTTGTAGTCGAGAGCAGCAACTATGGACAAGAGAATCCGGATGGACTTAAGCATGGCCACAGGCGAAAAGGTTTCCTCATAATCGATTCCTTCCTTTTGCATATAACCCTTAGCTACCAGTCTAGCCTTAAAGGTTTCAACCTTTCCATCCACTCCTCTTTTCCTCTTGTAGATCCACTTACACCCTATGGGTTTTACCACTTCGGGAAGATCCACAAGCTCCCAGACCTGATTAGTCTCCATAGACTTCATCTCTACGTTCATGGCCTTTGTCCTAGAGTTTTGAATCAACATCCTCTATAGCTTCTACGTAAGTATAAGGATCCCTGTCATGTTCATCCGGTTTAGCCAATAAGACCTCACCATTGAACATATACCTTTCAGGTTGACGCCCGATCCTCCCACTACGCCGAAGCCCATGAGATTATTGTTAAAGTTTGTTTGGTTTTTCTACATTGATCGGAACAGTTTCATTCAAAACCCCCAGAGTGATTTGATCACTCCTTAACTCCTCAAGCACCACTTTGCTTCGAGGTTTAAAGTCGTCCATGTAACTCTCCTCAAGGAAAGTTGTATTAGCAGTAACCACGACTTTATTTTCCTTCGGGTTATAAAAATAACCCCCTTTAGTCCCTTTTGGATATCCTACAAACATGCAAACTTTCGAACGTGCTTCCAACTTATTCGGATCCTTAAACAGGACATGAGCCAGACATCCCCATATGCGAATATGATTTAAGGATGTCTTTCTTCTTGTCCACAACTCGTGAGGAGTTTTAGGGACCGATTTTGAAGGCATGTTGTTCAAAAGATAACATGCAGTTTGTAGTGCATATCCCTAAAAGGATAAAGGTAATGATGAATAACTCATCATGGACCTGACCATGTCCAACAAAGTCCTATTTTTTCTCTCCGCTACGCCATTCTGCTACGGAGTGCCCAGCACAGTCAAATGGGATAAAAGTCATTCTCTAACAAGTGTCTCAAGAACTCATCAGAAAGGTATTCTCCACCTCGATTGGATCGAAGTGCCTTTATGGGTCTACCCAATTGCTTTTCCACTTCAGCCTGAAACTCCCTAAACTTGTTAGAAGTTTCGCTTTTGTGATGCATCAGGCACACATACCCATATCTTGAGTAATCGTCAATAAAAGTGACGATGTACTCATACCCTCCTCGTGCCCGGATGTTCATCGATCTGCAAACATCACTATGCACAAGTTCTAGAACCCCTTTGGCCCTATTGCCTTTAGACCCGTATGGTCTTTTGGTCATTTTACCCTCCAAACAAGATTCACATTGAGGTATAGATTCTACCTTTAAGTGACTTAAAGGTCCATCCCTTACCAACCTTTGAATCCTATTTAGGTTAATGTGACCAAGGCACAAATGCCAAAGATAAGTCTTATTAGAGTGAGAAGTTTTAAGTCTTTTAGAATTATTATCATTCATCTCAGCATTAAGCAATAAGTCCATCTTAGGTTTGATAAAATATAGATTATTTTGCATCCATCCAAAACAGATAAAAGATTTGTTTTTACGAATCACCACTTTTTCATTAAAAGATACCACGTAGGATTCTTTAAATAAACAAGATACAGAAAGTAAATTCCTTTTAAATTTAGGAACATAAAAACAATCTTGCAAAAATAAATTCCTATAGTTGTCAAAGTAAAGATGGACGTCTCCCACTGCTTCCGTTGAGACCAAGGATCCATCGCCCATCCGAAGCATGAAGTCTTCATACAGCAGACTTCTCGTTTCTTTGAACCCCTGTTGAGAAACACAAATATGATTAGTTGCACCAGAATCTATGACGCAAATGTCACTAGATTCCTCAACCAAACAAGTTTCTAAATACAGAAGATCACACCTACCTCCTTTGGAAAGGAAGTCCTTGCAATGCTTCTTTATATGCCCGACTTTACCACAGAAGAAGCACTTAAGCTTCTTTGGGTTCTTCTTCTTCTTCTTCTTCTTCTTGCTCTTGGTGTTAGCAGGAACAGAAGACTTCCCATTCTTGGCCCGTTGCTTCTTTCCATTCCCAGAGTTAGGGTTGGAACCAAAAGCAGTTACCATGTTGGCCTCACCACCCGCAGGAGACTCCCTGATCAACAGTTTAAACTCCTGTAATTGTTTTATTAATTCTGTTAAGGTCATATCCCGTCTATTGCTTAAATTAAATGTAGCTCTAAACAAAATAAATTCCTTAGATAGAGTCTCAAAGACCATAGTCATCTAAGTTTTAGCATCGATGTTGGCTCCATTGGTTTGAGCCTCAGCAAGGTAACCCATGACCAACATCATATGCTCCTTTACAGATGTCCCTAGTCTCTGTCTATAGTTTAAGAGTTTTCGAAGCGCCCCTTGCCGCTTTGTTATGGCCTGGCCTCCAAACATGTCCTCAAGATTATCCAAGATCTACTTTGCAGTCTCATAATCTTGATGTTGAGCCTACAGCACATTATTCATGCTGGCCATAACATAGCAGCGGGCTTGATCATTGGTATCTTTCCAGCTGTCATACGCTTGAAATTGCTCATTAGATGAGTCTCCCGTAGGCTCGGGAGGATAAGGGGTTGTCAGAACATATTTCAGTTTCTCAAAGGACAGGACGATATCCAGGTTCTGTTTCCAATCATTATAATTCTCACCGGTTAATTGGTTTTTGCCAAGTATCGATGATAAAGCATTTTTAGACATTTTTGATCTACAATAAAGAATCATATACCAAACATAAGCAAACATATCATAATAATTTAGTAAGATAACACAATCATGTAAAAATATACAAATGTGTTTATGTTTTAAAACCTTGAAAATATCACAACCTTACAACAATAATTCCCAACTCAGAATTCAACAAGCTCCTAGGGGAGTCATGCCAAATTCAATTAGGAACGTGGATCCCCTCCTGATTAATATATGCCATCTAGGACCCGTATGATCCAGCATATATTAATAATCGCTTATTTGGCCATTAATTTTATTAACAGAGCTCCTAGGGGAGGTTATTAATAAAATTAACGTTAGTGTATAACCATTATTTTAATATTTTATCCATGGTTTATAATCACCACCTACGGGTGTGCAATCATAAATCATGCTAAAATACCTTATCCTCTTAGAGATCCAATCTGGTACATGATAGAAATCCCTTCTTAGGGGTCGGGACCACCATATTCTTCCTATGGACCAACGATGGAGGCCTTAGGTTCTCTCTTCGAAAACCTTCTCCTACTCAATCTTTTGAAATCAAGGTTTTATTTTAAAATTATGCATGAACAATTTTAATATGAGCGACACTTCCTATTCTATATGACATGTTATCAATATACATAGCAAATCATATTATAATGCAGATAAGCAAAGCAATCAAGCAAAGCCATAAGCAAAATAATAATTACCGTAATATTATGGCTCCACCCTAGAGAATAAAAATTTAAGATTACAAGAGAATAATCGAGTCATTTATCGATTCTTCATCCTTGAATCCTCAAGTTGTATCCTTCTTCATGTGATTCCCATCTTCAAGTCTTCAATCCCGTATAAATCAAATACTTCATATTTCCAGTCATATCCAAATTTAATGTTTCTCAAAATCGTCTCAAAAATAAAACTAAAACTGCATCGCAAAATTGTACATTTTTTGAAAAATTTGCAGCTCTCGGTCGACAGGCCGAGCTGGGTGATCGGCCTGCCGGTCATGCTTCATCGGTCTGCCGATCGAAATGATCGACCTGCAGACCCATGAAAGTTCGGCATGTCGAACTAGAAGTTTGGCCTGTCGGTAGAGCCAGCCGATTTCTACCCCACTGACGACCTGCCGAACCACACGTCCGGCCTGCCGAACTGTGATGTTCGGCATGCCGACCGAGCAGAAATCTCTATTCTAGAAAATACAATTTTAATGAAATTCATCAATTTTATTTTCAACAATTCAAAAACATAAAATTAGAGACTCAGGAAATACCTGGGTGCGCCAACATCCATCTTCTAGATCCGCCTTCTAGATCCATCTTCTCCGAATAATTATTTAATTACAAAATTCTTATAAATTTAAAATTAAATAACAATTCCTAGATGGAGATGATAGTCTGCCATCTAATTACATGAAAAACCTAGATACATATTCTAACATCTAAGGAACCATAACCGGCATTAATTAATTAATTAATAATTAAATAACAATTTAATCAACCATAATTAATTAATGAACATTCACCATATAATCCATAACAACATATAGTTATATAGAAACCTAGAGTGTCAACTCTCTATAAAATTAAATTCAAGCATAGGAGAAATTAAGATCATAAATTTATACATATAACATGATCACAAACTCGTAAATTATGTAAAAACCAATGGCTCTGATACCAATTGTTGGAAAAAAAACAATGTTTGGTGCGAAGCGGGAATTTTAAAAATTTTAACATCAGAGTATTTTTTCAAAACACAAGTTTGACATGTTATATGTATAAATTAACAGATCTTACTAACCTTTGTGTGCCGAAGAACCTCTGCAACCTGTGAAGAGAAGTAATGTTCCAGAAGAGCCTCAACCAACTAGTCTTCTTTGCTATTCTCTATCCACGATCGGAGTGAGTGTGGGCTCACACGTACAGCTCTTTCACCGGTGACTCTCCTTCCAACCAATCGAGAAAACCCAAAACTAGCGTTCGTGATTTATGAACAAAAGCTCTTAGGGAGTTTTCAGATGCTTGCCATAAGAGTATCACTCTTAATCTCTCAATTGATTTGAGTAACTCATGAGACTAACTTCCTTTATATAGCGATTGGTCCAAGGGTCAGTCCTTATCAGATTAGGTCTCAAAAACTCAAAACAGAATCAAGTTTGGATCAATATCTGATAAGATCCACGTGAAAACGTGTAATCTTATCTCTCGTTGATCGGCAGGCCGAACAGGCCCCATCGACAGGCCGAACACGTAGATCGGCAGGCCAAATAGCTGCTAAATATCTCCTTGAATCTTTTATTTTTCACCCAAGATTCTATAGGATAAAGTCTCAGTTTTGATTCAAATAACCCAATAGAGAAGTTATCTGATCAAAACAAACTTTATCAAGATAATCTCTAAGAAAATAAATCAATTCACAATAATTCTATAAGTTTATCTTGATTTAATTTATCCAATTAAATCAATCGATAAGCAGACAAGAATTATCCGATCCCAATAATTCAACAAGTTTATCTTAAATTAATTTTATTACAAAATTAATTCAACCAATAAAAAGATATGAATTATTTGATTCTTTCAAATTTTAAACCAATCCGATAAATCCGACATAAGTCACCAATTATTGAAAAAGTACGCCGTATCATTATAGGATTTTGTGAGCTAGCAAAGGAGACCAAAATGGACCTATAAAGTTCAAGCTCAGGATAATTATGAAACCCAATATCCCAGATATACATTTCACAATTATCAACTCCAACGCTACTCCACTAAAAGCTTGGAGCTGCATTCTCGAACTTTATAGAATTACGAAGCCCGTATAGCTAAGTCTTTATAACATATCATAGTGTATCGTATCCCCATATGATAAGCCATAATCGGCTTAAGGACAAGTTCTGTCTTACCTTCCCAATTATTTTTATCTTACGTTCCATTATCTCACCATTAGAAAACTTACCATCCAAAGATAGTATACCAATCGGTTACACCTATGTATCCAAATGGTTGAGCGCTCCAGTTTTTCAATTACAAGATAACGCATATAAGAGGATATCATTACTCCTAAAGAGGAGCTATGGATTCCATATCTATAAATAACAAGTCTACGCCATCAAGAGTCGTGCCTCCAACGTACCGGCATGCATACCACTATTGAGATGTGGTAGTCACCCTTTGGTATATCAAAAGACACAAGTCGAGACAACAGGCCCACTATCCATCTCAGGATTAAGATACAATACAAATGATTGTCTAAAGTGAATCGATTTGCCAAGACAGAATTATTAATCCAAATCAATTCACTTTGTGTCCCGATCCAATACATCGTCACCTATGACAACGTGCCAATGTTTCTAATCACGAAGTCCAACTTCAATAGTCAAGACAAACCATCTCCCAATAGGGATATAGACAACATAACAATCTTTGCATGAATAAAGTGTCCAACTTTATTCCCTGGATTGCGGATCATATGTTTTAGACCGTCACCTTAAAAATCATGTCTTTTTCATAATCAGTCCATCATATGCCTAATTCTTAAAGGTTTAGACCGACAGTTTCAGACTACTGTTTGTTTAACATACATTCAACAAATATGAATGTAAAGAGGACAAGATTTGGTATACTGTAAATAAATAAATTATTTATTGATAAAAGTGTCTCCAAAAACATATTTTATTTTTACTCCTTAGGGCATACATATCTAACAATCTCCTACTTGCACTAAGTGAGTAAATACAACAAATCTCGCATCCCCATAGCTTCCACATGCCTCTCAAAGACTCTCCTAGTAAGTGTTTTCGTAAATGGATCAGCTAAATTGTCCTCTGACGCGATCTTGCACAATGTGACATGCTCGCCCTCAACGAAATCCTTTATCACATTATAATTTCGATCAATATGCTTACTCTTCTTGTGAAATCTTGGCTCCTTAGCATTAGCTACTACCGCACTGTTATCATAGTACAGTGATACCGTCATATCCATACCAGGAACTTTGTTTATTAATTACCAACATTTTTTAATTCTAATTTTAATTTGAGTAACTGTTAATTTAGAACTTTTGAAAATTTAAAATGACAAATTCAAAAATTCAAAAATTACAATATCACAAAATTTGAATAGTTTTAAAATTTAACTTGAACGAAAATTCAAAAATAAAAGGCTGTTGGTTTAATGAATTTACTAAATCAATCCTATTTCATTTAATTAAACATATTATTATGATTTTTCATATTATGCTGATAGTTGAATTCCCTATTTTTTATGTACTCTTTCTCAAGTTATACATAAAATATACTTTAGCATAAAATCGCACTATGTCTCTGTGTGAATTTAGTGTACCTAAGTTCATGAAGTTTCATAGTAATTTCAAAATGATCACATAAAACAGAAAGATATATCTTTATCCTTCCCTAGAATTATGACATTTATTTTAATAAGCTAATTTAGAAATATCTCCTCTCAGTTTCAATTTGATCTTCAATTCATTCAAAAATTGATCAAGTTTTTAAAAGCATTAAGTTCAGAAATAAATGCTCAACATAAATATGAAAATCATAATAACATAATTTTAACTAAATAAATGTTTCATAAATTTAGCTACGTCATAATTCTAGCATAAAGTAAATTAGTTCATAATAACAAAAATAACAACAACACATGATAATGCATATATTATAACAATAATAAAATAAGAGAAATGCTTAGCATGAACTTGTTTGGCAAAATAAATCTATTCAGTCCTTTCTTCAAACAGTTCCATTCCTCCTCTTCTTAGAAGTTAAAAGAAAATTACAAAAGAAAAATACTTACAAAAAAATTATAAAAGATTTTTTTAGAGCTGCTCTAAAATTGTAAAAGCTAAGTCTCTAATTGAGAAATGAAGTGAGTAAAGAGGATGCCATGAGCGTCCTTGAAGCTGGCTATTTATAGCATTGGAAAGATGAGGTTTTGGAGTAAAAAATTACATACAATTGGGAGCTGATTCACTCTCCAAAAACCAGGGGCAAGCTGTGTAACATAACACAATATTTGTGCTAAATCCAAGTCAGGCACACAGAGGAGAGTTTTTGGATTGATTTCACCGAAGAAGGGCGCAAGAACAAAAGAATGCAAAGTCTTATGTTGAGAGCAGCTTTATATGCTGTTCTAGTGGGGCCCATGTTCCGTTTGGTTGCACAGTTCCTTGTCGGGCACTCTCCTTTGCCAGCGCTTGTCCTGCACATGCCAGATCTGGGCCCAGTGCTTCATCCAATGGCTGCAACAAATTCTGATTTAAAATTTGATTTTATTTATTTTCTTTTTCTTTTCTTTTCTAAATCAGAACCAAATTAATTTTTTTATTACATTTTTACCCAAATCTTACCCAATTAAATACACACTTGAGGAAATTACATATTAAAGGGGAGAAAAATATTTGCAAATTAATTCAAAATAGAACAAAATAAATTAAAAAACTAAAAATAAAACAAAATTAATTAAAACAAAATAAAATAAATTATAAATCTCAAGAACAAAGCCAATTTTACACATAAAAATGTAGTAAAATAACTCTATTTCATAGAGTTGTCAACTGTAAAGGGAGATCTCTCCCCGGACAGGTGGTTCCCTTTGTACAATGTGAGATCTCTCTTCATCGTAACTTCAGTACAAAGGAGATCCATCAAAATCGCTTCTTCATGTGGGTGAGGATCTCCTTCTCGTCTCAGTCGCTTGGAGGACATCCCTCTCCACCATGATGGATCTTCCCATGGACAAGCATAGGTGATCCTTACCGCAGTTCTATTGCATCGAAGAGATTTTCTCTGCAAGGAAGGATCAGCCATCGGATTAATTGATTCTTGTATTTATTGTATTTGGTGTTATTTCTAGATTTAGTTGATTTTCTTTTGTAGATATTTGGATTTGGTTATCATTTTGTTTTGTTTTGTGACTTTTTTAGTTCTAATGGCAGCATGGCTGCCATTGACTGCTATTTTTGGCTGGTTCATGACGGTGGTTGGTCGGTAACCGCCTAGTATCATAGTGGATACTACCAGCAACCAGCTGCTATCATAGTGAATATCAGTTGGATATTGACTGAAATCTTGAGAACATATTTGGTATTCCAAATATAGTGTAATGATGTGGCAATGACACTCTCGTACAAATATTTTTGTTTGGTGCCATAGATCAATCAAATGCTTAAATATGTGGCATATTTGCATAGTCCCCAACAAGCTCGGCCTGACAAATTTATTAAATGGGTTGGACTTGGTGTAGGTTTTGTACACAAACACGTTATACATTAAAAGTCCTACATGAGAATAATTTTATCATGTGATTTTATTTTCTAGTGAGATTTACAATATACTGCTCTTTTTCTTAGCAAGATTTTATTCCATTTGAGATTTTTTTTTTTTTAAGGCTTTTAATGTTGCATTTGTTCTGATAATATAAAATTTTTCGCTTCCTTATTTGTTTGGCAATTTTCTGTTTAACCACGTTTAGGAAGTATTAATGGATTGTGAACTAGCCTAGACATAGTGCTCTACATCATAAAAGAGGGCATGACAAGGACCTCATACGCTAATAGCCAAATAAATGGGCTAGATTAATATGACATAACCCATTTCACAATCCTATTCCACAAAATTGTTATCCTTGAATGTGTGTCAGATTGGATTAGATGAACAAATCTTCATATAAAAGTTGGGAGCATATAAGTCTTTTCATTGTGGAAGAAGTGAAAGAACCACAATTGAGAGCCATGCGCACGAAACCATCCAAAATTAACGAAAGATGACGATTTTTCTTCAATTGCAAACAACTTAAGAATCTGAGAGTTTAGATTACCAAAATTAAAAGAACAAGTACCACATTGCCGCCTACAAATCAATTTATGATGAATGGCTTCCATTAACTTTATCAATTTTAGCTATGAAAATAACGTAATTTGAAAAATACAAGAGATATGAGATAATATTATTACATTGTTTAAAAAGAAATTTGTGATCATGCTAAAATTAAATTATTCTTGGCCGAAGGATCGACATGCTGCCAAGCCTTAAGCAACCAAATTTATTTTGTAAGCTCACTGTCTGATATTAATTTCACTGTGGAGCTTGTGCTACCAACGGAGGATGGTTGCTTGATTGAAGTAAAGGTAGGTATGAGGTGGTCATCAATCATGAGTCATTTTTGGGTGCTTGGTTTGCAAGAAGAGGGCGTCGTCTGGTGGTGCGCACATGGTCCTTCCCTGTCCTCGGCGGCTCCAACTACTCGCTTTTACTGTCATGTTCTTCTGTTTGCTTTCCATGGTGTTTGATGTCTTTGACTTGTGGATTTTTTTTATCTTCGATTTCTAACAATGGTGGTTTCTACATTAATTAACTTATGTCATTGCCTTGTTTGTTTAGTGTATGGTTATGTTTTTATCCACAAGATTTATTTATTTATTTATTTGTCTCTTTGTGTAGGCTTGACGCTAATGTTTCTTAACATTATTTGATCAGAAAAATTTTCCCATAGACTATAAAGGATCTATTAAAAAGACCTGTGTGCTGAATTTTTGGTATACCTTTTTTTAGAGTTTTTATTTGTAGAGTCTAATTTGAGATTATTAATTGAATCAGTCCATTGGTATTGTGTTTTCTTTAGTAGGAACCCATAGTTTGTATTGTATTTCCACTCATGTGGATGCATTTTTAGTCTCCATACATGTCTTTTCCATAGTCTCCAATCCGGCACCGGATTGGAAACGACATGTGCATGACATTACTTTTGCATCATTAAGATGAATAATATGAGACACGTGACTTGAAAGTAGTGGTTGCAATCTAAATGTGACAGGTGGACAAGGTTTTATGTTTGCGCTTGAAAATAATATTTAATTAGGGTCATGGATATAATGGTAACTTTGACTAAATTAAATAACAAAATGGGGGATTGAAATATTTTGCATGCTTTTAAAGGACAATGTAACTAATGCATATCAGTGGGAAACACAAATACAGAAAATGTAACTCAACCGTACTGATTCCTAACTCAACTAATTTTTCATGTTTAGGACGTATAATGCTTGTTATGCCCTATTTAAAGTTTCAATTAATCATTTTAATTTAAAGATGATAAAAATTGACATAAGAAAGAGAAGATTTTAAGTTCCGGTGGTTACAAACTAGGCACCAATGTATATCATTGGTGTAACCAATAAGAAGAGGTAATATAACTATGAAACACATATGGTGTAACATCGAATTGAAAATGGGATAACTATCCTTTTATGTCCTTTTGTTATGGATTAATTCAAAAACTATTCCTTCTGTTTTATTATTTCATTGAATGTATACCTTCTGATTAGATTTAATACATAAATTTTACTTTACCTCAGTCAATAATTAATATCGACATTTAAAAAGAGCAAGTTATCTTTAAGCAAAAGAGAAAAAGAAAGTTAAAACTTTGAAAAAAAAAAAGAAGAAAAGAAAAACAAAAACATTCATTTTTGAAGTTATTATATGTTTTTGAAGTCAAAAACCTTAGTATAAAGTTCAATTAAATTTTTAAAGTTCTCTTTTTTTTTTCAATTAAGGATATTCTAGGCAATTTTATAGGTCAAAATTGAAGATTGTTCATAAAAAAAGTATAAATTTGTGTATTAAATCTAATTTGAAAGAACATATTCAATGCGATCAAAAATCAAAAATAAAAAATATAGTATTTAAATAAACTTCAAATACAAGGTATAAAAAAAAGTAAATAAACCAATTGCAAGTGATACACGGAGTAAAAAAAGAAAGAAAGAAAGAAAGAAAGAAAATGTTCAAATAGGTTGAAAATAAACACACTACACGATCTAATGGAGGAAATTTTTTTCCACTTCAAGTTTATCTCTAGATCTCTAGTCATGATAAAGAGGCCATACTTTTGATTGCGTAGGAGTTACATTCTCAACTAAAAAGGTTATACAAATGGTGGCTTTCCTTGTACTTGTAAAAACAATACCTCGCACATCGTTCCGGATTCGACCAAATCTCCGTAGGAAGAATTTCCAAAATGCCGACATCCAAGATGCCCAACTAGAATGTCATGTTAGAATAAATTTGTTATGAAAACCATCATCACTCAAGATCGTTCATGTCAAATCATCAAGAATATTAATAAGATACGGAAGCTAACATGAATCTATGAATTGAATATGATTCTTGAGTCTGTAGGTTGAGGATCTTTCAAGTCAGGTACGTAAATCCTCCTTTTTAGAATGCTTTATAATTTCTCTGTAGATGGGAACAGAAAAATAATGTATGTACTGACTTGGGGACCACAATCCCTTTATATAATTGCTAAACCTTAGCAATTATCCTTAATTATCAATTTAGCCTATCATAAAATTAGTAATTATATTTTTAGTCTCTACATATAGGAAGCCCACACTTAATGATGCATTAAAAGCCCAAAACCTAAATTGATCACTTTTAATTGGGCAACCTTATTGATAGCCTTTAATTCACATTTATTTAATATATTAGCCCATATATTGGATTTTGATCCAACAATCTCCCACTTGGGTTATATATGAAACTTTATAAATGTGAATTATACCTTATGAGCTCATGAATTTTGCTATTAAAAACTTATGCACATCAACAATCTTGTCCATTAACCATATAAATATAGGACCAAAGCGACTTTCGTTATATATATCGTAACTAGACCCATCAATGATCATATATACCAATACAACTAATGACAAGATCAAGCATGGATGCATAGTATGGAAAATTTCATGCAATGTGATCTTAACATGCCTATTTCCAACTGGTCCACCTGAAAACCTTAGTGAGATCAAACCATACCAAAATCAGAGTATGGATAAACTGAAAACTTTATTTCTGCAGAAAATAACCTTAAATATCCATAAACTGAAATAACTAAAAATGTTTATATCATAAGAGCATTTAAAATTACAAACTCCCACTAAAACTAAATATCCTAAAATGATATAACACCCATACGAGTAGTGTGCTCATGAAACATTTTGGGTGGCAATCCCTTAGTAAGCGGATCTGCAATTATGGAGTTTGTGCTGATGTGCTCTATAGACAACTGTCCACTCTGAAACTCTTTCTTTCACAACCAGGAACTTGATCTCTATATGCTTTGACTTCGTTGAGCTCCTGTTGTTGTTGGAATACAAAACTGCTGACTTATTGTCACAAAATAGCTTGAGTGGTCTTTGAATACTGTCCACTATGCGCAGCCCTGTGATAAAATTTGGCTGCCATATTCCATGATTGGGTGTCTCATAACACGCTATGAACTCTGTCGTCATCGTAGAAGATGCTATAAGTGACTGTTTAGCACTCTTCCAAAAGACAGCACCTCCAGCCATAAGGTAGACATAGCCTGACGTAGATTTCATACTATCTTGGCATCCATCATAATCTGAGTCAGTATATCCAATGATCTCTAGCTGTTCCAACCTCCAATACGTGAGCATGTAGTCCTTTGTTCTCTGTAAATACCTCAAGACTCGTTTGGCTGCTACCCAATGATCCTTTTCAAGATTGCTTAAGTACCTACCCAACATCCCTGTAACGTACGCAATATTCGGATGCGTACAAACCTGAGCATACATTAGACTCCCTACTGTTGATGTATAAGGAATCTTCTACATTTCCTTAACCTCAAAATCATTCCTAGGGCACTGATTGAGGCTAAACTTGTCTCCCTTAGTCACAAGGGTATCACCTGGTTTACAATCCTACATGCCATATCTCTTGAGAACCTTTTCGATATAGCTCTTTTGTGATAATCCTAAAATACCCTGAGAGCGATCCTGGTGTATTTGTATACCCAGCACAAAAGAGGCATCACCAAGATCCTTCATCTCAAATTTCTTTGATAGAAATCTATTAGTTTGGTGCAATAAGCCTATATCGTTGCTGGCAAGCAAAATGTCATCGACATGTAAAACCAGGAAAATATACTTACTCCCACTGAACTTATGGTATACACAATCATTGACCAAATTCATTTCAAAACTGAAGGAGATGATAACCTGATGAAATTTGTAACACCACTGACGAGAAGCTTGCTTAAGCCCATAGATGGATTTCTTTAATTTGTAAACCACCTTCTTTGTACCTCCCAACACAAAGTTTTCTGGTTGCATTATATAGATTGTTTCATCAATGTCACCATTGAGAAAGCAGTCTTAACATCCATCTGATAAAGCTCAAGATCAAAATGAGCCACTAATGCCATTATAATCCTAAAAGAGTCTTTCGAAGAAACCGGAAGAGAAAGTCTCTTTATAATCAATGCCTCTTTTCTGTGTAAAGCCTTTAATGACAAGACGAGCCTTATATCTCTCCACATTGCCTTTCGAATCCCTCTTGGTCTTAAATATCCATTTGTAACCAATGGGTTTTGAACTTTCAGGCAATGGGACAAGATCCCAAACGTCATTGTCCTTCATAGACTTTATCTCTTCATTCATGGCATCAATCTACTCTTGAGATCTAGAACTTTCCATGTCTTGACAGAAGTTGATTGGATCATCTTCCACCATACCAATGTCATACTCATGTTTTTGGAGAAATACAATGTAATCATTTGACACCGTACTTCTCCTTTCTCTAATGGATCTCCTTAACGACATAGGTTCTTGAGGTGGTAGAGATTGTTCTTCTGGAACAATTTCTAGAGCAAGAGGTTCTCCGACATTGTCTTAATTTAGGTCTGCTTCTTGAACAATATCAAGAATAAGAACCTGATCAATGTTAATAACAGCTGTGGGAATATCAACATATTCCTCTTCAAAGACAAAGTCTCTAACCATATCCCCCCCGTAAACTCGACATCCTCAAAGAACCGGACATTTCTCATCTCAAATAACAATTTGGTCGTGGGATCATAAAACTTGTACCCCTGGATCTTTCAGAGTATCCAATAAAATAACAACTAACCGTCCTTGAGTCTAATTTCTTTTCATTAGGCCTATAAGGCCTTGCCTTAGCTGGACATCCCCAAACATGCAAATGCTTTAGACTAGGCTTCTTGCCCGTCCAAAGTTCGTAAGGGATTTTGGTAGTTGCTTTAGTTGGAACCCCGTTAAGGATATATGCTGTAAGTCTTAAGTGCTTCTCCCCAGAGTGATTCTGGTAAGGTAGAATGAGAAATCGTACTCCTCACCATGTCCTTAAGCGTTCTGTTTCGTCTTTTAGCAATACCATTCATAGTGGGTGAACCTGGCATAGTGTACTGTGGGACGATACCGCTTTCCTTTAGGAACTTAGCAAACTGGTCCTAGACGTTGTTCACCTAAACCGTCATATCTACCATAGTATTCACTACCATGGTCAAATCTGACGCTTTTAATCCTTTTGCTGAGTTGATTTTCAACTTCAGCCTTATAATTTTTGAACACATCTAGCGACTGTGACTTTTCATGAATGAGATATATGTAGCTATATCTGGAAAAATCATCTATGAACATTATAAAATATTGTTGACCATTCTAAGAAGCCGTAGGGAATGGCCCACAAATGTCTGTATGTATAAGTTCTACGACGTCCAAACTCCTGTTGGCTTCAAATCTCCTTTTATTGGTTTGTTTCCCTTTAATACAATTAACACAAATATCAAAATCTGTAAAGTCTAAGGGGTCGAGAATTTCGTCTAACACAAGTCTCTCTATTCTCCTTCTAGAGATATGACCCAATCTCTTGTGTCATAACACAACTGAATTCTCATTGATTAATTTTCTCTTTATACCTCGTGTACTTAATTGCAAGGATTCATTAAATGAAGCAATTGTATCAAGTAAATAAAGATTATCGTAACCTGATAAAGAACCGGAGCCAACTAATTTTGAATCATAACCAAACTAAATTTTCCATTTTCAAATGAACAAGAATAACCAGATTTGTCCAAAGCAGAGATAGAAATCAAATTCTATCTAAAAGATGGTACAATAAATGTTTCATCAAGATCCAAATAAAATCTAGTCTTTAACAATAATCTAAATTTTCCTATTGCTTTAACTTCAACTTTTTTGCCATCACCCACGTAGATATATCTTTCACTATCATTTGGCTTTCGGCATCTTAGGCATCCCTGCATAGACACATTGATGTGAGTGGTTGCACCAAAATCCATCCACCAAGTGTGTTCAGGTACCGAAGTTAAATTAACCTTAGAACAAACCAAATTAAGAAGCATACCATTTCTGGCATGCCAAGCGTGATAATTGGTGCAATGCTTCTTCTTATGTCCTGCAGCTCCATAGAAGAAACAACCTGTGCCTTTCAGGATCAATCAGTTTCTTTTGTTGTTTCTTTTATGGTGCCGTAACTGCAGCTTCCTTATCCTTCTTCCTTTTCTTCCCTTTGTCCTTGGAAGCACTAGCCAAGTGAGCACTTTCTGTCTTCTCTTGCTTCAACCTTTCCTCTTCTTGCACACAATGTGAGATGACCTCATTAAGAGACCAAGTCTCCTTTTGGCAGTTATAGCTCACCTTGAACTGACTAAATTGTGCAGAAGAGATACAAGAACCAAATGCACTAGCAAGTCCTCAGAAAGGTCAAGCTTAAGTGCTCTCAATTTTGAAGCAAGGTGAGACATCTCCATGATGTACTCCCTAATATTCCCCTTACCTTTGTATCTTATTAAAATGAGGCTTGCCAAAAGTGTACTAGTTTCAGCCTTTTCATTTTTGGCAAATCTCTTCTCAACGTCCTTGAGGAACTCTTTGGATGCCTTTATCGTTTCCGATATAGTGCCCCTGAATGCTTCTGGAATGGCCTTCTTCATGATCATCATACACATGCGATTTGACTTATCCCACCTTTCCATGTCTCTCTTTTCAGTCAGAGGAACTCTTATCTATAAAAGGTGCAGGAGAAGGAACCCTTAACGCAAGGTCGAGATCTATGAATCGGAGAACAATTAGGAGGTTCACTTGTTATGATTTGAAGTTGCTACCATTCAGTATAGGAATTGAATTGATGTTGGCAGTAATATTAGAGGCAGAACTAGTAGCTAAAATAGAGAACAAAACAAACAAACCCAAAACAAGCTCACATAAGAATCCATAATAACAATAACAAATCCAAATAAAGGTAACCCCATCTCAAGATATCAGGCACTCCATTAATATTGAGTCTTTGGACTAAAATATTAACTTGTAAGTGATATTTTGGTGTAGTAATCAAACACTGGCAATAAGAACATGCCAAACAATAAATCTTCCTTTGGGCCGATTTTTTGTTTACATGTAAAACCTAATAATCATCATGTGTTTATCACCACATGTGTACATGCAATTCTGTCAAATATTGCCTTCCTTTGGGCTGGTCAATATTCACATAAGTTGCATGAATACAACCGTTTATATTTCAAAACAAATTAATTTTCACAAGAGATGCCACTTTGGTGACATGTTGCTTCAATTAATTCATCTCAAAATATATATAAAATACCAATATTTGAATTTAAAAATGCACCAAAAATGACCAAAATTAAAAAAAAAATTGGTCAAAGTCAAATGGTCAAAGTTAACCGGTCAACATGACTAGTCAACATTGACTAGGTCAGGGCTAGACGAGGTCGGGTGGACCCAACCTGGCTCCTAACCCAGCCCCCCCTTTCTCCCTTTTTTTTTTTTGAAATTCAAGTCACCCGGGGGTTTAGCCCCTGGGTGAGAGCTAGTAACGAGCCCAGGCCGTGTATGCTTTCCTTTGTCCAGTCACGGGCCCAGTTGGGCCTGTGTATACTTTTCCCTTTTTTTTTTTGGTTAACTGGTAACCCAAGGGGTTAAGCCCCTGGGTTATAACTTGTCATGGGCCCGTGTAAAAAAAAATTTTCCTCAGGTCTAGGCTGAAGCCTAGACCCGCCCAAGGATGCCCTAGGGGTCTTTTGACCCCTTTGGGCGAGAATTGGTGCAAGCAGCCTGACGGCCTCCACTGCGTCTACTGCAGACGTCTCTGGCTGGCGCCTTAGGGCTGAAACCGGAAAGGGCCGATGCCCGCGGTCGTAACCCCAGCCATCGGCCAACGGCCCCATCATCCCCTTTCTTTTTTTTGTCCCTTTTTTTTTTTGTTCTTTCTTATGCTGTTTGGCAACATGCTATACAATATGAACAAGAAAAACAAAGGAAAAAAAATTTCTTCAAACTAAATCCATCATTCAACTGAATCTAAATATACATATATATATATATATACATAATTGCGCTACGAATGAAAGTGCCATGAACATTAATCAATTTTGTTTTTCTTTGGCAGCTTTGCTGCCGTACAAAACAACCCAAGAAATATATATGTTATACATAAAAAACAAATTGAACGAGAACCTGAATAACATATATTCGTATATATGTAATCGATTTTTTTGGAAACCGAATTGTATTCAATGAATAATTCAACCAAAAAAAAATTCAAAAACAATCGTTCTTAAATTCAATAATTTTAAATAACCATATATTGTTAAATTTGAGAATTTTCTATGAGAATCACATCTATAAAATTATTAATTCTCAATGATTCAACATGAAAAGGCTCTAGATACCACTTGTTAGAATAAAATTGTGATGAAAACCATCATCATCTAGGATCGTTCATGTCAAATCATCAAGAATATTAATAAGATGCGAAAGCTAACCTAAATCTATGGATTGAATGTGATTCTTGAGTTTTTAGGTTGAGGATCTTCCAAGTCTAGTAAGTAAATCCTCCTTCTCAGAATGTTCTGTAATTTCTCTATAGATGGGAACAGAAAAATAATGTACGTACTGACTTGGGGACCACAACCACTTTATATAATTGCTAAACCCTAGCAATTATCCTTAATTACCAATTTAGCCCATCATAAAATTAGTAATTATATTTTTGGTCTCTGCACATAGGAGGCCCACACTTAATGATGCATTAGAAGTCCAAAACCCAAATTGATCACTTTTAATTAGGCAACCTTATTGATAGCCTTTAATTCACATTTATTTAATATATTAACCCATATATTGGATTTTGATCCAACACATCGAATCAAGCATACCCGATGAAAAACACTTGGTTCAATCGATCGAGCACAGACACATTCTAACGAAATTCTTCCTCTAAAACCATTTGCAATTTCAGTCAAGAAGCCTTGATCCTCGGGATTGATTTGAAGTAAGAACCAAACTCTGAGAAAGTGGTGGAGTAAATGACCGAGGCTACTTGTTTTGTCCTAGAAATATATTAAAGTACATTTAGTTATTAGGGGTCATATTTTTTAATTGGCAGTTTTATTATTATAATTAGTGTTCGGGTTAATTTTATTTTTGGCTCTTGAACTACAAAATTTGTCTCGTTTTAGTCCCTGAACTTTAAAATGAAACAAGTCGCACTTTTAAACTATTCAACTTGTCTCATTTTGACCCCTTAGTTATTTTATCCGTAAAAGATTAATGGAATGAGCTAATAGTTTCACTTTTTTTCCCTAAATTATGCAGCTTGTCTTATTTTGACCTCCAAATCTAAACTATAACAAATCATACCCCTGACTTAATTTGTCATATTTTGGCCATTTAATTATTAAATCCATTAAAGATTGACGAGTTAAGCTATGTACATATGTATCTAATTGATTAATTATAAATCGACGGCCGACATTAAATCTTTAATGAATTTCAGACCTACAAATAAGAAAATTTCATATATAAATATACATTTTGTTGACTTAAAATTAATACGAATTTGAGTTTTTTTTTTTGTGATTATTGAGTCCAATTAAGCGAAGTATTCATTGTTATGTCATTTACATAATTGTCAACTCTAAAATTTAATCATAAAAATGTAAAGTAGGTTATACTGCAGTATCTATGCGTCATTTTTGTTAGGTACCTATATATTTAAGTATTTTTTCCTTATTTGTTCATTTTTTTATTTTAATTCATTTTAAATCATATGATGAAGAAAATTTGATAAAACTTCTTGAAGAAAAAAAGCAAAACTTTTATCTACAAAATTATAAAAAAAAAAGAAAAAATAGCAGAACTTATATAATGGATAAATAAAATTTTGATTTCAAAATATATGTTGAAAACATATATTGAGCTAAAATGCTAAAATGGTCATTTGTCTCGATTTGTTAATATTTAATAAACTTAGTGATGAAATGTTAAAATGGGACAACTTTCATAGTTCATAGTGTGATTTGTTATAATTTAAAATTTAGGGGTTAAAATGGGATAACTTCAATAATTTAGGGGCTAAAAGTAAAGTTAGTGGCTCAATTCTGTTAATATTTAATGGATTTGGTTGTGGAAGGGCTAAAATAGGGCAAGTTGAATAGTTCATGGGTGTAATTTGCTACGTTTTAAGGTTCAGGGGCCAAAATAAGACAAATTGTATAATTTAAAGGCCAAAAGTAAAATTAACCTTTATTGTTATTATTGTTTTATTTAAAAACATCGTCAGACTCAACCTACGTGTAAATAGTATTTATGTAACTTACATTTTATCTTGTTTAAGCCATTCATTTTTAATTCAAGGACTAAGAAAAATGTCCGGATGAGAAATGATACCTAACTGAAGACTCACCTTCTATTTTCTTTTTTTAGAAATTGTATGAAATAACATGTTTTCTAATCCTAATATTAGCAAATAGCATAATTTAGGACAAAGAAAAAAAAAAACACATTCTAAAAATTATTAATTTTTTATTTTTGTATTTTACTCTCATTTTCTATCCTTTTCTCTCATGGATATGATTATCTGGAATCTCTCTCCTCCCACCACCGCCACTAGCTACCAACTGCAGCCACCTGCTAACACATGATGTCTGTCACTGCGTACTCCAATGTGATAAGAAACTAGCAATCTATAGAATTCTGCCAACTGTTTGATGAAAATAAACGACGGTGGACTTCGACATGCCCATGCTATGGCGGTGATGCTCTATCTCTTATCGCGAGCTAGACTTCATGATTCTAGTCTCACGGTGTCATCCCGAAGATCTTCAAGGTTGTGCTAACCCCGTGAGATGCTGACAAGTGTGCACAAATAGAGAGGGGGAATTCACTAGCCTTCTAATTCCTTGCAATGAAATCACTGTTGCTGTCTAGCCACAAACTTGCCATCACCGCTAAGCCATCATCGTCGGAGAGAGAGGGGGAGGGAGAAGAGAGATAGTCTTTGTAATTTGAGGGGTCCAAGGTTTTCTAATTTGAGGCTTTAGGTTCTTAATGTTGGGTATTTTAGGAAATTTTAGAGTGTGATGAATTTGATTTTATTAAATTCTGCTATTTCCTATCTTTTTTTAAAATATTATGTTATTAATTTTTATTGATCCTTTAAATATATTAATCTATATATTTTATTGAAAAAGTAACAAAGTAAATAAAAAAATCGATAAACAACATGATTTAAAAAAATACTAAGCTTTTGGTGCACTATTCTACACTTGTCAAGTAGGGGTGAACGGCGGGCGGTTTGATGCTTTTTGGGCTGGTGCGGTGCGATTTTTTTGGATGGTGGGTTGGCGATTAACCAACCCGCAAACCACCCACCACATGGCGGGCAGTTTTGGTTTGGTTTTGGGTAGTTGCAGGCGGGTGTGGGCGAGTTGAGGCGGTTTAGACCTATGCTATTGCCCAATGTAATTTTTTGGACCTTTTTTTTTAGAAAGTGAAGAAAATTTGTAGAAAATATAAGATGATAATACATAAAGCATTCCCAACAAGTTTGATGCTTAAAGACAGTGACCATATTTAAAAGTATAAATTAAGAAACATAATCATTCACTGCAACAAGAAACATCAACTACATATAAAGTGGTAAATAAAGTCAAGAGTCCATAAAAATTAAAGCCTATTCACTGGGTTCAAAAATAATAGAATGCTACAAATGAAATGATGAACAAAGTTAAGTGTTCTTTTTCTTTTAGGGGTTTCTCTACTAATTTACTTGATTTGAATTTTGATCACTTCACAAAATAATAGGAGAATTTTCAATTTCTAATATGTCAAGAGGCAGCCGAGCCCATGCTTGAAGTGTTGGATTGTTCAATCATCTCTAAAATAAGAACAAAATCAAATAAATTATAAGTTTTTTAAAAAAAATATATAGGCGGGCGGGTGCGGGTTGAACCCGCCCTCAAAAACTTAAAACCAAACTCGCCCACCGAATATATAAACCCGCCCACCAGTGGGTTGCTAACGTAAACCCGCTTTTTTTGAGATGGGTGGGCGCGGGCGCAGGCGGTTGACGGGTGCGGGGCGTTTTTTGTACAGCCCTATTGTTAAGTGACAACCTCTTTATTTTCTTTTTCTTATACATTTTTTTTCACCTTTTGCTTTTCTTGTTTTTTTTTTCTTTTTTGCTAGAAGTTCCTCGCAATCAGGTTGTCAGGCTAATTTACAATATGACCCTTTTCTCTTAATTATTTCCTCTCTATTAGACTATTTTTTCCCTCTTGTTATTTCATTGTAGTAAACATAGTGCTGGTGTTAACTACATATTAACAACCACATAAAATCTTTATTGCTAAATAACATAAAAAAATAATAAAATAGTAACCAAAATTTTAAATTGCGATTGAACTTATAAAATTAGCCCTACACACTTTGCGTGTGGCACCGAAGCAGTATTTTAGTCTTTAAAATATATATAAAGTGAAAAAAAGTTTTACGTGGTGCTCTTACGATACTCAAAACTAAAAACTTTTCGTTGTTTCTTTTTGCAATTTTTTTTTAATTTTCTAGCCGAAACAATTTTTTCCCTTCTTTTGTAAAATATTTTTTTCTTTTAATTGTCTGAAACGTTTTTTTCTTAAAAAATATTTATTTTTATTTTTATTTTTTTAAGATGTTTAATACACTGGGTGTAGACGGTGTGCTTTTTTGACTAGTAAATAATAATAATAATAATAAAATGAGAAGGGGCTCATTTTCGTTTTTATGGAGGGGGCTGACGCGGACGCCGAGCCAAGAAGAAATGAGTTAAATAAAAAAGAGAGGGTTTTTGATTGATCGACTTACGATATAGTCCAAAGTACTATAAAGGAAAGGAGCTTTTTCCACAACCCAAATCTGATTTCGGAGTACAAGAAGAACAACAATGGCGGATGGTTCCTCGTCGCAATCTTCCTTCAGTTTGGTAGGCTTCAAGAATTTCTTAGCGGACAGGTTTTCGTTCATCGACAACTATTCCAGGTTCGTCAACCGTGGCCAACCTCTTCCCTCCTGGTCCTCTTCCGATGTCGAAGAGTTTATTGCTTCTGACCCCGTCCATGGCCCCACTGTGAGTTTTTCTTTTCCTTTTTTTAAGCTCTATTGATCTATTTATATCTACTCTATTGATTTGGTTTCTCGAGACCAACTTAATTTTTCGAAATCTAATCCTGATGATGAGATTTTTATAGATTTTAGCTCTAGGATGATATTATTCATCTGGGTAGTCTTTTTCTTTTTAATTTTTCCATTGTTGTGTTAATTTGGTTCGATTTTTGAAATTGGGATCTGAATATTTTTCTTGTGGTTGCTTTGTTAGCATTTTACTGGTAATAGAGTGTAAAGATTTATGTTGGGTTTAAGTTGAGATGCTGAGGTATGTGCTTCTCTAGTTATTTACCAGTATCACTCTGATATGAAAACTAGGCTTAAATTTTCCATCAAGTTGTATATTTCAATTCAAACTCTTCAGGAGTAGTATTCCCCTGACCACCACCCCCAACCCAAAAAAAAAAAAAAAGGGTTGTTTTCTCAAGCCTTCAATCACTGGATCTTCTTATTTCATATATAAAGCAATAACCATAACAGTAGAAGTTTTTAATTTATAATTTTCATTCGTTCATAATTCATACCATACCTTTTGATCCATAAAGGTTATCCTCCTGGTATCCAGTTTGGTTTGCAAATCAAAGTTAAGTAAGATAGATCCGCTGCAATTCAAGCTAATATTTTACCTATGCGTTTTTCGGCAAATTTGAAAGCCCTCTTGTAGCAAGCAATTTTTTGCTTTTCTGTTGCCATGTGCCAATGTCATATGGAATCTCTGTTCTCTGCTAAAGTTGGTTTTGTATATTGATAACCTTTTAGATTATCTTCTTTGCATACATGCATCTTTCTCCTTCACATCATGTCTTTTGCTACTAGAGGATCTGTTCACAAATCTACAGCAATTTTGCTGTCAATTTGTGTTTATTTCATTTCAATTTTGAAATTGAAATTATTAAACGAACTATAGCTTCTCCTTGTGTTTTCTGATGGTCGCTTTCTAGATAGACATTTTGGGAGGTTGTCATGGCTATCTTCTCTCATTTTCCTCTGAATGCCTACTTCTATGTTGCATTTATTAATTTGTTTTGAACAGACGTTTTGTAATCAACTGCTTTAGTTTTGTTGTTCAGAACAACGAATGCTGATTGAATGTGTGAATTATGGACCAGTCTTGACTATCACCAATTTGGTTTAAAGATCTTTTAGTTTGTTGTAATTAACAGCTTTAATTTGGTGTTCAAAACAAGAATGAGAAGTCCGCAAGTTTTAATTTGGTAGAAAGACATTTTAATATGTTGATCTTATATTATATCAAATCATGTATTAAGCCGCTTAAGAAAATAATATCCGCTTGTCAATAGTCATCCTGAATCTAGTTATGTCTTTCTACAAAGAAACCTCTACTAGGTATTTCCTGATGTTTCCCACCCTTTTACAGCTGAAGGCCGCAAGAGAAACAGTGAAATATGGTCTTGCAGGAAGTGTTGTTGGAGCAGTTTCAACTGTGGGAGTCACCTGGAAGTATTCAAGGAGTTTGCATGGTAATACTTCTGTGTCTTACCTTTCTTGATTTCTTCATAAGGACTCATCTAGTTGCTTGATATTTTTCTTCTCTAATTAAATGAAAATTGATAATTGCTTCTCAAGGGTCCTTTTTTTGTTTTTTTGGTTAAATTAGTTCCCTGCATTTTAAGTTTGAAACTATAAGCCTTTATTTTTCTCCTTGTGCTTCTTATGCTATTTCTCAAGGGTCTTTTTTTTTTTTTTTTGGGTTAAATTAGTTCCCTGCATTTTAAGTTTGAAACTGTAAGCCTTTATTTTTCTCCTTGTGCTAAAGAAAAGAAACAAAAGGATGATAAAAATCTTATCTGGGATAGGATTTTGTTGGAAAAAACAATGTGAGGTGCGCAACGAGAATTTTAAAATTTTTACATCAGAGTATTTTTCAAAACATAAGTTTATCATGCTATATGTATAAATTAAACAGATCTTACTAACCTTTGTGTGCGGAAGAACCTCCGCAACCCGTGAAGAGAAGTAACGTTCCAGAAGAGCCTCAACCAACTGGTCTTCTTTGTTATTCTCTATCCACGATCGGAGTGAGTGTGGGCTCATACGTACAGTTTTTCTATCAGTGACTCTCCTTCCAACCAATCGATAGAACCCAAAGCTAGTGTTCGTGATTTGTGAACAAAAGCTCTCAGGGAGTTTTCAGATGCTTACCAAAAGAGTATCCCTTTTAATCTCTCAATTGATCTGAGTAACTCATGAGACTTACTCCTTTTATATAGCGATTGGTCCTTGGGTTAGTCTTTATCAGATTAGGTCTCAAAAACTCGAAACAGAATCAAGGTTGGATCAATATCTGATAAGATCCGCGTAAAAACGCGTAATCTTATCTCTCGTTGATTGGCAGGCCGAACAGGCCCCATCGGCAGGCCGAACACGTAGATCAGCACGCCGAACTACTACGTAAATATCTCTGCGAATCTTTTATTTTTCACCTGAGATTCTATGGGATAAAGTCTCAGTTTTGATTCAAATAACTCAATAGAGAAATTATCTGATCAAAACAAACTTTATTAAGATAATCTCTAAGAAAATAAATCAATTCACAATAATTCTACAAGTTTATCTTGATTTAATTTATCTAATTAAATCAACCGATAAACAGACAATAATTATCCGATCCCAATAATTCAACAAGTTTATCTTAAATTAATTTTATTACAAAATTAATTCAACCAATAAACAAACATGAATTATTTGATTCTTTCAAATTTTAAATCAATTCGATAAATCCGACAAAAGTCACCAATTATTGAAAAAGCACGCCGTATCGTTACAGGATTTTGTGAGCTAGCAAAGGGGATCAAAATAGACCTATAAAGTTCAAGCTCACGATAATTATGAAACTCAATATCCCAGATATACATTGCACAATTATCGACTCCAACGCTACTCAACTAAAAGCTTGGAGCTGCACTCTCGAACTTTATAGAATTACGAAGCCGGTATAGCTAAGTCTCCATGACATATCATAGTGTGTCGTATCCCCATATGATAATCATAATTTGCTTAAGTACAAGTTTTGTCTTACCTTCTCGATTATTTTTATCTTACGTTCTATTATCTCACCGTTAGAAAACTTACTATCCAAAGATAGTATACCATTCGGTTACACCTATATATCCAAATGGTTGAGCGATATAGTTTTTCAATTACAAGATAACGCATATAAGAGGATATCATTACTCCTAAAGAGGAGCTATGGATTCCATATCTATGAATAACAAGTCTACGCTATCAAGAGTTATGCCTCCAACGTATCGGCATGCATACCACTATTGAGATGTGGGAGTCACCCTTTGGTACATCAAAAGACACAAGTCGAGACAACGGGCCCACTATCCATCTCAGGATTAAGATACAATACAAATGATTGTCTAAAGTGAATCGATTTTAAAGATAGAATTATTAATCCAAATCAATTCACTTTGTGTCCCGATCCAACACATCGTCACCTATGACAACGTGCCAATGTTTTTATTCACGGAGTCCAACTCCGATGGTCAAGACAAACCATCTCTCAATAGGGATATAGACAACATAACAATCTTTGCATGAATAAAGTGCCCAATTTTATTCCCTCGATTGCGGATCATATGTTTTAGACCGTCACCTTAAGAATCGTGTCTTCCGCATAATCAATCCATCATATGCCCAATTTTTAAAGGTTTAGACCGACAGTCTCAGACTATTGTTTGCTTTACATACATTCAACAAATATGAACGTAAAGAGGACAAGATTTGGTATATGTAAATGAATAAATTCTTTATTGATAAAAATGTCTCCAAAAACGTATTATATTTTTACTCCTTAAGGCATACCTATCTAACAGATTTTTCATTGAGCTTCTTTTAGGCTGGAGTGTTGTTTGAAATAGGATTTTTCGTTGGGATTCTTTAACTCTGGAATGCTGTCTTATTGTTTTGGGATAGGATTTTTCATTGAGCTTCTCTTCATTTTTTACGGCTTAAAGACTGTTAACTGCTAAGCCATTAAAATGGCTCTCTTTCTGCTAACTGCTAATGTGAATACTATGAGGACAAATTGTTTGATCATTTTTCTTTCTTGAGTTTCACTGGCCTCTTGAGTTTAAGAAAAAACAGAAGATGTCCCTCCTATTTTAAGTAATCGTTTTTTACAGCTTCTTTTATATTGTTCTTTTGAATTGGTCTTAACTAAAGGATGTAGCGTATTCAGTGGTAATTTTAATTTTAATTAGAATTGTTGTATTAGCAGTCGAATGCTCAATCCTATGATAAGTTTTGTAAATGTTTACAGCTGCAATACTCGTAGCATTAATGTGTGTAATAGATATTCAAACTCAGTTATCCAAAATAATTGTTAGCAATTACATGGACATATGGTATTTGACTATTTGTAAATTTAAATTCCTTGTTTGTTAATGAAGGGAAATCTGTCACATTTTTATTGGCACGTTAATCTATCATATTGTGCTGTATATCTTTGGAAAGAATATTAGTTTTCGTTTCTGTCGACTATATCCCATATTTGCTATGAGAGGAGTGAGGATGATACTTTATAAGTGTCTTAGCTTACCTTGTGAGCTAGGCTACTTTTAGGGTGAGTTCAGAATTCCAATTTTGACTTTACAAGGCACATGTGGCTCCTCTTCTTTTTTGCTAAGCAAAGAGAAAATTGGAAGGGATAAACATTGATGAGAAATCCTCTATGGTTTCATGCCATATCCCAACCGACATATTTGGAATGCCGTTCGCACACTATAAGAGGCCCACATTTCTCCTGTAGTCTTGAGGCCATTGACATAGGAACAAAATGTTTTTGTGATTTGTTTGAAGTGATGAATCTATTAGTAGTACACTTCTATAAGCATCTGAATGGTTGTAGTTTGCAATCTAATTCATCTGGTCATGATAAAATGGAACTGTGTTGTAATATTTTCCGATGGTTTAGCAGAAAATATTGTCTGGTATGGATGGACCAAAATTTGAAGTCCCTAACCTCTGTTACTGAATTTGGCAGGTACTGCATTGGCATTCTTAGGTGGGGGTGTCTTTGGGTATACGTTTGGTGCAGAAATTGCGAATCATGCATTGCAACTCTACAGGTTGGACACTGTGGCTGCACAAGTTAAGTTCTTTGAGTGGTGGGAAAACAAACGCAAGAGCGAGGGACATTCTTAAACTGCACCTGCTCTCGGGCAAGATGAAGGATCTTCTTCCTTTTTCTACAATAAAATTCCAAATGCTCCTAAGCTGAAACTAAGATAGTTATCTGCATTACCTTCTGGCCTTATGGTAGAATTTTGTATTTTTGAGTTATGGAGGATTTTCCTTTCTTTCCTTTTCAGTAAAAAAACTAGGAGATTGCAAACTCTTATTGTAACTGTTCTTCTGTTTGACTAGTGAAAAATGGTTTCTCTTCATGATGATTGTATGAATTTGGTTGGCATACACTGGTTTCAGAAAGCCCCTTAATTCGTTTGTCATTAGGAAAGCACAAAGCTAAAGAAGAGAAAGAAGTCCACTTTGTTCGAGTGAAAGTAATCCTTCATTGATTTACTCGGACAACATCTAAGCTTCAAATACATGATCTGGTTTGTAACTAATAAGCTTCACTAACTAATTTCAGTTCAACAGCCGTACAACTAAGTCTACAACAATTGCAACCAACTTCACTAACCAGGTAACTAACCAACCATTCTACTAGGCCACACCAAACAACTAACTTTATCATCGAAAATGTCTTAAAAGCCCCCTTTAAACTTATTGTAGACAGGTTTTCTACAGTAAGTTTGTCTCTTAACAAAAGGTACTGTGAATTTGAAATTGCCTTGATAAAAATGTCTGCAACTTGATCTTGTGAAGGGACATGCTCGACTTCAAGATCTTGTGAAGTACTTTCTCCCGTACAAAAATACAAATCAAGTTCTATATGCTTGTTGCGTGCATGAAGGATCGGGTTGGTAGCCAACATCACAGTATTGAGATTGTCACACCAGACAATAGGCTGTCACACCAGATAATAGGCAATCTTGTAGTTTCAACTTGCAACTCTTTAAGGACTGCAATCAAGTCATTTATGCAATAAGAGGCTAATACTAAACGGCTGACCTAAGGTTGAGTACCAAATGGTTGACCCAAGGCTGAGTACTAAACGACTGACCTCAAGCTAGTACTAAATGACCAAACTCAAATTGAGAACTAGATGGCCAAGAAGTAAGTGTCCTAAGAGGCCAAGTACTAAACGGCCAACCTTAGGCTGAGTACTAAATGGCTGACCTAAGGCCAAAAACTAAGTGGCTGAAGAGGTCGAGTACAAAATGGCCGAATAGGCCAAGTACTAAACGGCTAACTTAGGCTGATAACTAAATGGCCAAAGAGGCTGAGTACTAAATGGTGGACCTTAAGCTGAGTACTAAATGACTGACCTCAGGCTAAGAACAAGTGGAAAAAATGGCTGAGAATGTCAAATATTAAATGGCTGACCAAGCCTAAGTGACCAACAAGAATACTACCTTTGTTGGCCTTTAGGCAGCATCTCACTGCTAGAATCTTGAAACTTGTCACTCAGCCCAAGTGTCTTGTTATGGGCCAAACATTGGTCACATATGGATCCAAGCTAAACTCTATAAATAGGAACATCGACTCCACCATAAAAGTATGGGCATTCTTCCCTTGCCTACTCTACCTCTCCCCTTGCTCTTCCTAGTTAGAAGGCTAATTTGAGCATTGAAGTGCCCTTAGTAGACACCACATGGTGTTCCCTTATTTCGAGACCTTCTCTTCTCTTACAGATCAACCAAACTAGGTGGAGCGAGGCAGAACAAAGGACTTGACCATTGTGTGCCCTACACGCGATGTTGTGCAAGTCTCATGCATCAACAATTTACCGCTACAAAGATGGCACCGCGCTTTTCCAAACACCTCACCTCTCCCCCAAGCATTCTTAGGAATTTCAAACAACTAGAAGACAAAAAGATCACCTGATTAAGTGTTTGGAACCTAGGTAGAAGACCAAAAGTCTAACCACAGTTCCAACCAGGAGTAAGACCATAGGTTCGCTTAGGTCTACTAGGTCTGACAAAGAGCCAGACCAAGTTTGAACACGCATTCAACCACAGGTCCTACTAGGTCCACCAGGTCTAATGAAGAGTCTGACCAAGTCCTCAATGTGTGACCATAGGTTTGTCCAAGTCTAACCATAGGTCTGACAAAGAGTCCACAAGGACCACCAGGTTTAGCGAAGAGGCCGA
This sequence comes from Artocarpus heterophyllus, assembly GCA_025403435.1. NCBI lineage: Eukaryota > Viridiplantae > Streptophyta > Magnoliopsida > Rosales > Moraceae > Artocarpus > Artocarpus heterophyllus. The sequence continues at coordinate 22,182,486 of CM046338.1, forward strand.
CCAAGTCTAACCACAGAATTGGCCAAGAAGGCCATTGACCTCAAACCTAGTACTAAACGGCCAACCTCAAGCTGAGTCATAGATGGTCTACCTAAGGCCAAAGAGGCCGAGTACGAAATGGCCAAAGAGGCTGAGTACAAAATGGTTGACCTCAGACCAAGTACTAAACAGTCAACATCAAGTTGAGTACTAAATGGCCGACCTAAGGCCAAGAACCAAGTGGCCAAAGAGGCCAAGTACTAAATAACCAACCTTAGGCTAAGTATTAGACGGTTAACCTAAGGTTGAGAACAAAGTGGCCAATGAGGCCAAGTACTAATTGGCTGACCTAAGGCCGAGAACTAAGTGGCCGAGTACAAAATAGCCAAAGAGGCTGAGTATGAAATGGCCGACCTTAGGCTGAGTACTAAATGGCCGAACTAAGTGGCCAAAGAAACTGAGTACTAAACGGCCGACCTAAGGTTGAGTACTAAATGGTCGATATAAGGTTAAGAACTAAGAGGCCAAGTACGAAATAGCCAAAGAGGCCAAGTACAAAATGACCAACCTCAGGCTGAGTACTAAACAGCAGACCTTAGGTTTAGAACTAAATGGAGGACCTAGGGCCAAGAACTAAATGGCCGAAGAGACCAAGTACTAAATCGCCAATCTTAGGATGAGTACTAAAGTGTTAGACTAGGTGCCCTAAGGATTAAATGATGTAATTGTCTTTAAGACATTTAATCAATAAAGAGTTTAATATTTATTACATATATCAAGTATGTCTTTTTTATGTTCGTTTATGTTGAATGTGTGATAAGCAAAAAAAAAGTCCGAGACTGTCAATCTAAACCTTATAAGATCATGCATATGATGGATAGATTATGCAAAAGACATGAATCTTAAGGTGATAGTCTAAATGTTAAAGGTCTATAATCGAGGGAATAAAGTTGGGCACTTTATACATGTTAAAATTGTTATGTTGTTTACATCTATAATGGGAGATGTCTTATCTTGGTCATCGGATAGGACTTCATGAGTAGAGACATTGATATATTGTCATTGGTGACAATATATTTAATCGGGAAAAAAAATAAATTCATTTAGTTAATAATTCTATTTGAACAAAAGACAATTATATGTGTTACATCTAAATCCTGAAATGAATAAATGGGTCTTGACTTGTGTTGACCAGCCCTTGTTAGGTCAGCGATCCACATCTAACACGGTTTTAGCTACGGTAGTTGATCCTAATTCTAATTTTGAAGCGTAATGAAAAGAATGAGTCTCTATCTGACCACTATAAATAAGGAACATTTTCTCATGGTTTATAACTATAAGTGAAGTCACTTGAGAGGTTTAGAGAGAGATTTTTAAATGGAGAAATTCAGTCACTCTAAAGAATTATTGTTTGACATCTAGAACAATAATTCTTATTATTCTCTTGTGATTGTGGGGAGTAGTTACCAAGGGAAGAATTGATTGACGTGTCCCCACTCGCACTCCAGTCATGGAATAAATAATAACAAAGAAGACTATTTGGTTGAAGCTCTTTAAGATGCGATCCTCAGTAATAGTTTTGTTATACGATTTTTTGACATGAGTGCGATTTCGATTTTACAAGCTACAAAAAGTTGTTTTATTAATTTATCGTATAGAGCATGTTTAACTTATTTATGGAAAAGAGTTTCTTTAAAAACTTTTAAAATTCCACTGTATACTTGTTTTCTAACATAAAGGGTCGACCTAAGGCCGAGTACTAAACTGCCGAACTCAGGTTGAGTACTAAATGACTGATCTTTAGCCAAGAAAAGTGGATAAGGAGGCCGAGTATTTTAGGCTGAGTACTAAATGATCGACGCCAAAGAGGCCAAGTATAAAATGGCCAAAGAGTCCAAGTACGAAACAATCGACCTTAGGTTAAGTACTAAGTGGCCGACCTCAAACCGAAAACTAGATAGGCAAGAACAAGTGGCTGAGACGACTACGAATGTTGAATATTAATTGGCCAACCTAGGTTGAATTCCAAATGACAAGCCTAAGTGACCGACTAGGGTACTACCATGGCCGGGTCAATACTCACCCTCTAGGGAGCATCCTTCTGCTAGAATTTTGATACTTATCACTCAGCCTAAGTGTTCTATACAATTGTACATCTTGGTCACGGGCCAAACCCGGTCTACACCCAGATCTAAGTCAAACTCTATAAATAGGAGCATTAATTTCATCATAAAGGTATATGCATTCTTCCTTTGCTACTCTATCTCTCCCCTTGCTTTTTCTGAATAGAACGTTAATTTGAGAGTCGGAGTGCCCTTGACAGACACCACACTAGTGTCCCCTTATTTGGAGGCCTTCTTTTCTTTTGCAAATCCTACTAAACTAGGCGAAACCAAGCATAACAGAAAACCCGACCACCATATGCCCTCGCATGCAGTGTTGTACCTGTCTCAAGCATCAACCTATAGAGTTAGGGACTTTAAACTTTATTAATTCCATAAGTGGTCAACTTTAAACCGTGTATCGTCGGTGCATTAACTGATTGTGCATACTGCATCTCAGCTTTGTATACTTGGTTTGAGAAAGATGAAATCTTTAAGTAGTTTGAACTTGTGTGCCCAGGAAATAATTGGTAGGACCTAGATCCTTTAAAGCAAACTGATTGTGCATTCATGTAATCAATTCTTGAACAAAGTCATCATCACTTCCTATTATAAGGATATCATCTACATATACAAGCATATATGTACACTGCTTTTATTTATGTTGAAAGAAAAAAAATTGATCAGCTCAAGCAAAGACAACTAATTGACTGTAAATCCCTCTATAGTTTTTCAAACCAGGCCCTTAGAACTTATTTAAGGCCATAAAGGAACTTGTGTAATCGACTGACAAGATCTTTAAAACCTATTTGTTGTTGCACATACACTTCCTTCTATAATTCCCTATTGAGAAAAGCATTATTGATGTCAAGTTGGTGAGTAGTCCACTGTTACGTAAAAGCAATTGTAAGAATAACCCAAATTGATGTAGGCTTTTCTACATGACTAAAGGTTTCATTGAAATCAAATCCAACAACTTGATGAAAGACTTTAGCCACTAGTCTTTGCCTTATACTTATTCACAGTACTATTCAGGTTTTCTTTATTTTGAATACCCACTTACTGCCTATAGCTTTCCTTTCAATAGAGAAATCTACTAAATACAAAGTACCATTTCTTAAGAGTGCCATAAACTCCTTAATCATGGCTTGTTTCTAAGTGGAAGTGAAGCGTCGACAATAGTTTTTGGTTCTCGGCTAGCTAGAAACACTTTAGATTTGGTAGTACCATTCCTTAACCTATTAACCATGGGATGTACATTCTCAATGTTTACCACACGTCTTCTTTGCATAACTCTTTCTAGACCAATGGTCTTTTCTGATGGCGTAGCTAAAAAACCTAGATCTGCATAAGGTTCTAGACAAACAATACGAGTAATGACGTTATTCATATCAATGAGACCTACACATAATAGACTGACCAGAAGGAACAGAAGGCAAAGCAGGAGAGGAAGGAGGTTTGACACACAAAGGGAAGAAAGATGTAGAAGATGAGAGATTAGGCAAAGTGGATGAGGTGGTAGAAGAAGAACATTGAACGAAGGGAAAATGTTGTTCATTAAGAACAACATCACAAGAAATATAAATGTGACCTTCACTTGCTAAGCATTTGTAACCTTTACGTCTAAGAATATAGCCAATGAAGTTACAAGAAATCGAATGATATGGAAACTTATGAGTGTTGTAAGGATGAACATTGAGAAAACATAAACAACCAAAAATTTTGAAAAAATAATAGTCTGGCTTGGCATGAAAAAGTGTTTCTGCTGGAGTTTTACCTTTGAGAACAATAGTTGGCAAAGATTTAGACAAGAAAACAATAGTATGAAAAGCCTCATCCTAGTGTTTGAAAGGCATAGAGGACTGAGCAAGAAGGATTAAGCTATGTTTAACAACTGTTTCATGTTTATGTTCGTAATGAGTGAGTATTTTACTCACAAATCAAATATTTATTGAGCTTAAATATTATGCGAATTTTTAAGCATTTGTAATATTTTGATGTTTTTAGTGTTATTTTAGAGGAATTTAATAAAATGAGAATTTATGGATTTTACGACACAAAAAGAAAAGATCTTGGAAGGCCCCTATGGGCCACAGCCCATCAGGTCGGCGTTGCAGCAACGAAAAAAGGCCGCCACAGTGCCAATTGAGTGCGCTACCATGTGCTATATTACTCTACAGACACATGTGCCAACTGAGTGGCCGTGTGTCCTTGAGGCCTCCTAGCATGCTTCATGAGTTGATTCTTGTTTTTTTGGGCAATCTTGGCGTCAAATTCTTTATCCAAGGGCTAAAATTTGATGCTGAATGGTCCCTAGCCACCTTAAAAACCCTAGTGCCCTTATTTTTCAAAGAGTGGAGGATTTGGGGGGAGAAACTCATGAGTGAGAAGTTGAAATTCTAAGGAGAGAAAGCATGAAGTTGAGGATTCTTATAGTTTGATTTGGATTATATTAGATTACTTATTGATATATTTTATGTTTCAATTTCGTTTATATTTCTTTATGCTTAATACTTCTAGTTTATTTTGCCAATGAATTAGTTAATGCGATTTATAAATTTCAATGTTTGGGAGAGATTGACTCATTTATCATTAATTGGGAAACATAGTCATTGTTATTGTTGAGACCCAAGAAGGCCAAGAACACCTAGATAATCAACTTGCGAATCTTGGTTTTTATGAGACCGGGAGGCGATCAATATCTTGATAATGAATTTAAGGATTAAGCTTGATGAATGTATAGGTAAACAAGTTAGATAGGAATATCAATTAGAGGATTTACGCATATAATCTCATTTAATGCTTAGAAGAGGTAGTAAGGTGAATTTAACCCTAGATTAATGAATTGGATAGAATAAAGTTAATAATTATTAAATAGAAAGAGCATAGGAAGAATTGAATTAAATCAAGTCCCTAGATACATTATACATAGATTATCCATATTGTAAATTATTTATTTTGTTTATGGTTTTGTTTAATTAGTTTAATTAGTTTTATTTTCCTTTAAATTATATTTTCCTAAATAAAGCTCGGTCATTGTAGTTACAACACTTAGCTAGTTTTTAGATTTCAATCCTCGTCGGAGATGATAACCCTTAACTCACCAATCTTATACTAAAATTTGATCTCATGCGCGTGCAAGTTAGGTAAAAAGCTTTAAACAGTTCAGCCAAACCATTCTGCTCGTTAGTGTATGGACAAGAATTACGACGACTAATGCCCTGAGTTTGAAGTCAGCCAGCAAAAGTGCGATATTCTCCTCCCCATTCACTTTGGAGAGAGAGAATCTTATGCCTTAATTGAAGCTCAACTTGATTTTTGAAAATTTCAAAGGACTATAATACTTCTGTCTAAGCAGGTAAATCCAGGTAAAGTGTGAGAAGGCTTTAGTAAGATGAGCATAATACTTATAGCCATTAGAAGAATTCTGGGGAGAATGACCTACAAATCAAAATGAACAAGATGTAAAGGTTTAGTATATTTTGTAACAGAAAAAGGAAAAAGAAGTTTATGTAATTTTTTCTTACAATAAGCATGACAAACGGAGGAAATTTTATTATTTGGACATTTGATGCTACACAGTGGCAAAACAGTATTTACAACCTTCTCTGAGAGATGACCTAAGTGCCTGTGCCGTAAATTAAGATCTTTATTCTCACGCAGTGAATCATGTACAAAAGAAATAGCACTATTTGAACAAGCAGAAGCTACAAGATAATAATGAGAAAAAAAGGACTCTGAAACGCAGTAGTAGCAGTTGAATAAGAAAGTTCAGACAATAAAAAGGTGAAAACAAAATGCTCGGGCTTTCTTGAAGAAGCTGATTGTTACAAAGCAAGACTCTTGAGCTTGGAATTTTGAAGATGTAAGAGTTGGATCTGTGAGGATCAAAGATATAGAGGCTGTCTTTAATTGTCAACGCCCACACATGGTAAGAACTCTGATCCTTCACAGAACAGGATGAAGTATGGAACTCAAAATAAACATAATTATCTAAAGCAAACTTTGAGACATTGAGTAAATTCTCAGTGATTTTAGTAACATCAAGTAAATGAGACAAGGACAGAATTTTGGAAGGAAGTAAAAGAGAAGAAAATGCAGCTTTACTAATACGTTTAACGGTTAGACCATTACCATTGCCCATATGCACTTGCTTAGTCCGAAGTAATTCAGATTTGCTCATTAAATTGGAAACGTCGATGCTGAGATCATTCGTAGCCCCAAAATCATGATACAAATTGTCATCTTGCATAGAATCTGGAGTTGCAGTCATTGCCAACATCTGTTGTTCTTCATTAGCAAAATATGGACTCTGGTGCAATTGAGATGGACCCTAGAACGAATGGTCAAAATGATAGTAACAGCCTTGGACAACGTGTCCAAGACGGCCATAGAGTTGGCACTGAACTTTGTATGAGACCAATTTCCTTGACCATTGAGCTGAGATTTCCATCCATGAAACGAACCACGACCACCAAAAAACCCTCTTTGACTACTTGAGAAGGGCGAACCAGACCCTAATCAAAAGAGGAATTAGGAAAAGAGGAATTGAAGTGATTAGGATACCCAAACTAAAAATTAGGGCTTTTCTTTCTATTGGAATTAGGGGCATAATGTGGGAAGATTTTGATCAAAGGACCTCCGAAAAAAGTTAATTGGATAAATAAGCCTTTTTTGTTTGGCACCAAAAAAATGATGACATGTATCCCATTTGGTCTTATTCATCCACCTCATTTATCCACGGGAGATTCCACTCAACTACCCAGCCCACTCATTTATCCATCTCAACAAAATCTTCCGCCTCTCATCGCTCCATATCTCCCCAAATTAAATCCCGAAACATCCCTGTCGTCTTCCTTGTTTTTGTTTTTGCCCAAAATCTTCCGTTGTTCAGTTCCTTTGAACTGAGAACTCCCCAAAAGGAAAGGAAACATCTTCTCGCCCTCTTGCCCTTCTTCTTCTCGTCCAAGAGCAAACAGAGGGCTTTTATCAAATTTCCCCCAAATTTTCCTCTCTTCTCTCTTGGCTCCCCTTCTCGTCCAGAGCAAGCAACCCGTAAAGGATAAACGCAGAGGGCAAAAAGATTGGCAGAAAGAGTCTGATCCATTTCGAACCACCCTCCCTCTCCTCTGCCAAAAACCCCCCAGCCCTCTCCTCTCCTTCTCCGGCCAATCTACGGTTGTGGTCCACTGTCGTCGCCATTGTCCATAGTGCGCCGACATCATCCGTCTGTTCACCATTTGTCAGTCCAACCACGGTCCCTCTCCTCTGCCAAGAACCTCCCAACCCTCTCCTCTAATTCTCCGGGCAATCTGCAGCTATCGTCCACCATCGTCGTGGTTGTCTGCAGTGCGTCCGACATCTCCGTCCATTCGCCATTTGTTTGTCAACGCTGCTACAAGGTCAGTATAACATGCTTTGTCTGCTATTGCTTGTGAATCGTGATTTATGGAGTAATTTGATAGTTAAAAAGCCTAGAAAGAATGCTAGGTCAGTTTTCAGGATTGGTATTTTGATGGGATTTTGGATTTGAACCTTGTAAAAGCATGATATGTTTAATTTTGAAAATTTGTGTAAATTTTTGGCTGTGTAAGTTGGAAGAGGTTTAATTTATTTTTTACACTCTGTGTAAATTTCTACATTCAATAAACAAAATTAAAAAAAGTAAAGGAAAAAAATATAATTATCAAGGAAAAGAAAAAGGGAAAAAGATAATTGAAAGAAAATGTGGTCGGAGAATGATGGGGGTGTGATTGATGACATTTATTTGGTAATGAGGTATGATTTATGGCATAGTAATGCTTATGCCCGCCTTAATAGTCAATACTCCAAAGACATCAATGTGAAATTTTAGAGTAGATAGTGGAGGGAATAGTTAAATGTGAGTTCAGTTATCAAAGTGTATGTTACTTACTCCAAATGCAGCAATTTGTATTGGAAAAATGATGGTTGTATCTGTTTAGGTTGGAAAACTATAGGGTATATTCATGTTAGGGATATCTCTATGCAAGAACTAGAAGGCATCAATTTTTAGTTCAACTACTACAGTTGGTTGAAATTTAAATTTTGTTTCCTGCATATATTAATTTGGTAACTTATAGATATGGACTATTTGGTTGCAATTTATATGGGATCCAAAAGCATATGACTTACACATATTCCTGTCTCTTAGTCTACGGTTTTTAACTGTAGTATTGTGCACTGGATTTAATTGATTTTCCTTCTCAGGATAAAGCAGATATTGGTTTTAAAATACCAGAGGCTACCTCTACTCTAATGTAAATTTGTGAACACATCTATTCTATATGTACAAACACTATATATAATGATATCTAAATGTTGCGGGTCTTTTAAAACGTAAAAATTGAGGCTCTTTTTATATAATTTCCTTTGCTTTTAATTGGTATAGCTTGATAGTGTGTCATAATTTCCTTTGTATTTTGTTTTCTCTAATTCCTATCTACGTTACTTTTGCCGCCGAAAATCTTTGGTGAGTTTTTGCCTACAAATCAAAATTCTCATACTATTCTGAAACGGAGGGACAACTCTAATTATTTGAGTTCGGAAAAAAAATATACATATAATTTTGTTTATTGAGGATCATAAAAATTAGACATACATTTAAAATGGAAAAGACAAAGAAAAATCAACAATGAGATGGTTTAAACGAGGCAATTATGTGGAAGCTGACAAATTCAATCACTAAAATATATTTATTTGCCTGCGTAATTATCAAATCTTATATTTGTATGCATTTGACGCATTAACATATCAACATCTTTGCATGCCTAAAGTAGCATATGATTCTTTCTTTGTCCATTGAGCTTTAAAGAGTTATTGATGCATGGTAAATATTTTCAGCATGGTTGTTTGCAGGAATTGTTTTTTGGAATGAGTTGTTTTTAACAAGTGATCACTAAGTTTCGACAACTCTTATTTTGTTAATATGTAAAGAAATCATGATGATGAAAATAAAATGAGATAAATTTTTGAGATGTGGTAATTTTTATATAGGATTGTAATGTGAATTTTCAAGGTTTTCGTTTGTCTCTGTGTGTGCTAATAAATATATATATATATATTTTGGTGTAGAAGTTTTCGTTTTCTATATAAAAGGAAATGCAACCAATAAATTTTTTTACCATTGGGATTATGATCGCTTAGATTGATGTTAGATAGGAGGTATAATTTTTTTTGGGTTATCTTCTTGCTGTATATCTCAATTTTTGTGTAAAAGAAACATGGTTTTTAGGCCTTGTTGGTAGGAAGAAAAGTGCGAAGAAGATGTTGATGAACTGATGATGTTGTTGGTGTTCGACTACAATAAAGTACTATATTATCTAACATCTCTACGTACTGTATGTTCTTCTTTGTTTTTCTCTTTTCCCCTTAAATCTGTCTAACTTTAAAAAAGAAGAAAAATAAGAAATAACAAGTTTAGTGAGTGATGAGTTCGCCAGCATTGCCAAATTTTAGTCAGAGTGCATGCTTGCTTTGATGTGTTGGAACAAAATGAAGTTGCTTTTTGTCATGTAAATTCTTGCTTTGACATTTTGCAGTTTTGAGGGAACTTGAGAGAAAACTCTCTTTGCTGTGTAATTCTTTTTTGCCGTCTATCTCTTCCACAAATCCTTAACTTTCTTCTCTTTCACTTCTTCTACCCACAAGTCAGAAGCCATTTGAATTTGCTTAAAGAGCTGAAGGCATTTTGGAATTTGTGCTTTGGTTGCTAGCTGGCAAATAATGGTTAGTTAAGTTCCTAAACTTTTTTTCCTTGCTTTTCTAGCTTTGTTCCTACTATTGTTGGTTTTTAATTTTTTTTTCCTTTTGTCGTATGATGGTGTTTGTATTATCTCGTAAGATGAACATCTCCGTCTGATAAACATGGAATCGGCCTATCTTTATTTTAATTGATCTTTGGTGTTAATTCTGTTGTAAATGTTATGTAAAGTTGTTTTGAAATTTTTATTAAATTTGTTTTGTATATTGAACAGCCTCTAAGACTAGATCCCGTGTTAAGAAGTGAGGAGCATTACGATTGTAAGGTGCCGAAGAAATCAAAATACGAGCAATATGCGAAGATCATTACAGATAATCTGGATCCAGATGATCTGCAATGGTTCAGAGGCACCCAATTTGGCCATGTGTTGGACGTGGCTCCAAAGTTTCAACACTCTGGCCAGTTGCTGTGGTCATTGGTTCTTCGGATGGCAGCAGTTGACTCTGAGAATGAATTTTGGATGGTGGTTAATTGTGTTCCAATTAGGTACACATTAAAGGATTTTGCCTTGCTAACAGGGTTGTGTTGTGGTGATGAGTATCCTGTTATTGACGAAGCAAATGAGGATGATAGGGATGAGGAGGATGATGATGATACTACTCCACCCTTTGTGCATAGGCATTGGCCGAATAACACAGAAATTTCCATCTATGATGTTATTGACAAGATGGAACAGAATTCTGAAGATGTAGACCATTTAGAGAAGAGGAAGATGGCGGCATTGATTTTTGTCGTTGGTGTTTTGATGGCTAACGACAAAAATTTCATGAAAATCAAAGCACAGTTGCTAACTTTGATTGATAACATAGATGTTTTCTGTGCCTATCCTTGGGGTCGAGAGTCTTTTAAGTATTCAATTAAGCAGCTAAAAAAGGATATAAAGAGTAAGTGCGGCTCGAGTAATGCAACATTCACTTTCAATGGATTTATATATCCATTTGAGGTAATTAAACATTAGTAATTTATACATTAGTTTGTATTTGATATTGCATTTATCGTTTTATATTTGATATAATATTTGATTAAATTTTTTTTTTTTGTTATAGGTATTTGCTTATGAATGCATCCCTGCGGTAGCAAACAGATTGGCTAACCCCATCCCGACAGAAGATCCTGTGCCCCGAATGTGTTGTTGGAAGACAATAAAGTGGAGGGGTGCAACCAATTCTTCGAGGGTGGAGATAAGCAATTTAATAGAGCGGTCACAGGTCAGTGTCTACGTATTACTCATGTAATTATTTGTAATAAGTAAAACGAGCATGGTCTTAACAAGACACCGTTTTAAAATTTGTTTTGCAGGATATTCATAGCATGTTGTTTGCTACGAATGAGGAGATGAGAACCCGATGGATGGTCAATTATAGGCCTTTTGTGGGAAGAAATGTTGATCCAATTGTAAGCCAGTTGAGCGAGATTCTTGATCAGGGAGAGCGTGTAGTATTTGGCCATGACCATCCAGAGCATGTTTTCCCCTTCGTTGATCAAGATGCACCCTCAACTTCCGAACATGAGGATGCTCCTCTGAGAGTAGTGCGACTTGAGAAGGAGGTCCAAGCCATCAGCAAAGACCAAGAAGCCATGAGAACAGAAATGGCATTGGGGTTTGAGCAGATGAAACAACATATTTCTGACCAATTCAAACATTGGTCAGAAATTATGTTGTCAAGGGGACATCAAGAGCATCATTACAGTGAAGGTTATGATGGGTTTAGTACGCCTCAGCCGCACAGTACACCCTTGCATGAGGAAGGATTACCAAACATATCTCCCTCACCTCGTCCTTGTCCACGCACTACGGGTCAGCCTCATACTACGCCTTTCGCTGAAGATGCATCACCTGTTGTTTCCTCTCCTCGCACTACGGCTGTGCCCGATATATGTCGCACACCATCTGTTCCTTCCTCGCCTCACACAGCACCCTCGCCTCCCTCACCGCGTCCTACACATGGCACTGATATAGTGGTATACGATGAAGAACCACAACCCCTACAGATAGAAAGACCGCAAAGACCACGGAGGATCAGAATAAGATCACAATATATGCGAACTCCATATACTGATCCTAGAAGAAAATGATTAAAGTGTTTGTCATATGTATGGCAGACAATGTACTTGTTTCGGTTTTCTTTGCAGGCATTCTAGTGTTCTGGATTATGTTCACAGGTTTTACCAATGTCTGGATTATGTTTGTAGGTTTTATAATTGTCTAGATTGTATTTGCAGGTTTTGGATATTGTTTAATATAAGCTGTTATGCTGTCGAATTTTTTTTTTTTTTTTTCACAAAAAAGACAAAGCAACTTTTCCAATAATTTGTGTAAACGGTTATGGGGAATTGACAAGTTGCAGCTTCAGAGCGAAGTCTCTGTGGAGTATGTTGAATAAATTCCTGGATTTTTTTTTAGAAAACAGACTAAGAATAATATATATGACTGAAATAATATTTTGTTCATCTGGAGCTTCAAAACAGTTTTAGGAAGACTGACTAAAAGTCTATGACGAAACTAAGTCCAAAAGTTTGCTATAAAAGCTTCCTTCGAAGGCTCACAAAATTAAATAATTTTGTGCAGATGGTTTATTTCTTGGCTGACGAACTTTTGACTTGTTTCTCATTGGTTGCATGACATCCACGTCTTTGTACTCAACTTCAACCCATCATAGATATAACCTGCCTAACAATTCAGATTTTCAAGAATGATATTTTTCAAGTTTAAATGGATTAATATTTGAGAGCATTTCATGGTTTCAAATTGAGTTCCTTTGCATATTTATGGAATATGATCCGAGGTCGACATGGGTCGGCATGGGGTCGACATGGGGTCGACATGGTAGTCGACCCCATGTCGACTCGTGTCGACCTCGGTGTATTTTTGGAAATGGATATAGGCAAAGGAACACTATCTTGTGTTGTTTCCATGTGCAACATGAGAATGGAAATAGGCAAAGGAACACTATCTTCCTTATATTGTTTAATGTTGAACCCATGCGAGGATGAGAGTTCACACATGAAATTAAAAAATGTACAAAGACAACATGGGAGATGGACACGTCAAGTGGGGGTCACTTTAAATACGAGGTCGACATGGGGTCGACATGGGTCGACTACCAGGTCAACCTCATGTCAACCCCATGTCGACCCATGTCGACCTCGGTGTATTTTTGGTAAAAAATTCACCCCATCGTAGATCACTACCCCCTTGTATCATATTTAAAGAGAAATTGTGCCTGTGGGATTTCTCTACATGTTTCCATGTGCAACATGAGAATGGATATAGGCAAAGGAACACTATCTTCCTTATATTGTTTAATGTTCAACCCATGCGAGGATGAGAGTTCACACATGAAATAAAAAATTGTACAAATACAACATGGGAGATGGACACGTGAAGTGGGGGTCACTATAAATCCGAGGTCGACATGGGTCAGCATGGGGTCGACATGGGGTCGACATGGTAGTCGACCCCATGTCGACCCGTGTCGACCTCGGTGTATTTTTGGTAAATTTTTTTCGATGGGGTAGTGATCTACGATGGGGTGAAATTTTTACCAAAATACACTAAGGTCGACACGGGTCGACATGGGGTCGACTACCATGTCGACCCCATGCCGACCCATTTCGACCTCGGATTTAAAGTGACCCCTACTTGACGTGTCCGTCTCCCATGTTATATTTGTACAATTTTTAATTTCATATGTGAACTCTCATACTCGTGATGGGTTGAACATTAAACAACATAAGGAAGATAGTGTTCCTTTGCCTATATCCATTCTCATGTTGCACATGGAAACATGTAGAGAAATCCCACGGGCACAATTTCTCTTTAAATATGATACAAAGGGGTAGTGATCTACGATGGGGTTCTTTTTTTACCAAAAATACACTGAGGTCGACACGGGTTGACATGGGCTCGACATGGGGTCGACACAGTCGACCCATGTCGACCTCAGATTTAAAGTGACCCCCACTTGACGTGTCCATCTCCCATGTTGTATTTGTACAATTTTTTATTTCATGTGTGAACTCTCATCCTCGCATGGGTTGAACATTAAACACTATAAGGAAGATAGTGTTCCTTTGCCTATATCCATTCTCATGTTGCACATGGAAACATGTAGAGAAATCCCACAGGCACAATTTCTCTTTAAATATGATACAAGGGGGTAGTGATCTACGATGGGGTTCTTTTTTTACCAAAAATACACTGAGGTCGACACGGGTCGACATGGGCTCGACATGGGGTCGACTACCGTGTCGACCCCAGGTCGACCCATGTCGACCTCGGATTTAAAGTGACCCCCACTTGACGTGTCCATCTCCCATGTTGTATTTGTACAATTTTTTATTTCATGTGTGAACTCTCATCCTCGCATGGGTTGAACATTAAACAATATAAGGAAGATAGTGTTGTTCCTTTGCCTCTATCCATTCTCATGTTGCACATGGAAACATGTAGAGAAATCCCACAGGCACAATTTCTCTTTAAATATGATACAAGGGGGTAGTGATCTACGATGGGGTTCTTTTTTTACCAAAAATACACTGAGGTCGACACGGGTCGACATGGGCTCGACATGGGGTCGACTACCGTGTCGACCCCAGGTCGACCCATGTCGACCTTGGATTTAAAGTGACCCCCACTTGACGTGTCCATCTCCCATGTTGTATTTGTACAATTTTTTATTTCATGTGTGAACTCTCATCCTCGCATGGGTTGAACATTAAACAATATAAGGAAGATAGTGTTGTTCCTTTGCCTCTATCCATTCTCATGTTGCACATGGAAACATGTAGAGAAATCCCACAGGCACAATTTCTCTTTAAATATGATACAAGGGGGTAGTGATCTACGATGGGGTTCTTTTTTTACCAAAAATACACTGAGGTCGACACGGGTCGACATGGGCTCGACATGGGGTCGACTACCGTGTCGACCCCAGGTCGACCCATGTCGACCTCGGATTTAAAGTGACCCCCACTTGACGTGTCCATCTCCCATGTTGTATTTGTACAATTTTTTATTTCATGTGTGAACTCTCATCCTCGCATGGGTTGAACATTAAACAATAGAAGGAAGATAGTGTTCTTTTGCCTATTTCCATTCTCATGTTGCACATGGAAACATGTAGAGAAATCCCACAGGAACAATTTCTCTTTAAATATGATACATGGGGGTGGTGATCTACGATGGGTGTCGACCCCATGTCGACCCGTGTCGACCTCAGATTTAAAGTGACCCCCACTTGACGTGTCCATCTCCCATGTTATATTTGTACAATTTTTAATTTCATGTGTGAACTCTCATACTCGTGATGGGTTGAACATGAAAGAAAGTCGAAACCATGTGGACCCATGTCGACCCTATTCTTTTATACTTGTACATGTCACTCAATAGCCTTATAAGGAGGTCGATACCATGTAGACCCATATCGATCCCGTTAAATTTTTAAGTTTTGTAAATTTTGGCAGCATAACGACTTAATTTAGTCATTTTCTAAGGAAACCTGTATGAAACAATACAAAAAAGGACAATAAGGATATTGAATGGAACAATTAACAATAACTTCATCGAAAACATAAAAAGTCATTATCTCTTAGCAACAATTTTTAATCAAGAAATTGGGGCATTCGTGCAAGTCTTTTGATAATGCCCGTATTGTCCGCATCTAGCGCATCTGTTTCTTCTCTGCTTGCTGCTCTCGCCTGTACTTGGAATTCTTTTCTGTTTTTTCCTACCGCGTCTTCGCTTAATATTAGGTGGTAAAATGCGCATTTCCTTAACATCATCGGGAATCTCCCATTGGGACAAATCTGGTACAGGATAAAGTGTCTCTGCATATGCATTAACCAATGTATCCGTCTTGTAATAATGTGAGCATAATTCATAAACGAATGTTTCTGCCCTCCCACAAGCTGCAATTGCATGTTCACATGGCATTTGATCTACGTCAAACACGCGACAAGTACAAGTTCTCAATCTGATGTTCACTGTTGCAGAAACCTCTCCACCTACAACATAGTACTCATCAATATTTAGCTTATTCACTGTTAAAAATCCAGCTCTGTCATACCTGTCATGGAGTATTTTCTCATTCGTCGGTGTCAAAACTGAGGTATTAGCAATAGTTTATGAGGTTAATTGCATGCTGACGAGCCATCCAACCTTTGTAGTAACTAAAATCTGTTCCAAATTCGCTACGAACATAATTCCGTATTGACTTAGGCCGTGGACCTTGTGGTACACCTACAAATTGACTTTTGATGCACTCCCCAATAACAGAGTATG
The DNA here is from genome assembly GCA_025403435.1 of Artocarpus heterophyllus. NCBI lineage: Eukaryota > Viridiplantae > Streptophyta > Magnoliopsida > Rosales > Moraceae > Artocarpus > Artocarpus heterophyllus. The sequence continues at coordinate 22,198,630 of CM046338.1, forward strand.
ATGCTTGCCTGTGTTTTGATGAGCGTTTTTCTAGTGAACAAGAGTGAATTCTGACATACTTACGAATAATAAACATCTCTGACAATGACAACTTACATGCCCGAACACGCCATTTACAATTTGGATCCACACACTCCACTACAAGTACATTTTTGCTTGATTTTTTTGTTAAGAACTCAAACCTTCCTTGTAAAGCTATAACATGAAGTTTTGTCTTTAACTCTCTCTTGCTTTTAAAGTGGTCACCAACTTGTAAATTAGACCCATCATTGAATGTAAAACTATTCAAAGCTGAGGATGATCCGACTTCTCTTTCATTTAAAATCATGAGTGGCTATGGAGGAGGCAGTGGACCCATGTCAATAGGAACTAAGGCATTATCGTCTAAAGCGACATCAACAAAAAATTCATCATCAGGCGGATTTCTCTGAATTTCTTCTTCATTAGTAGGAGCTGAGGCAATCTCCTCTTGAAGTACAATATCCCTTCCAAAAGAATTCATATCTTCTTCTTCTTCCACCTGAACATGCAGAGGTATTGCGCTACCACTTAACTTAACTAACCCCATAAAAACTAACAGGTCCTCATAATCAAAAATTCTAATTGGCTTCATCTTATCAGACTGTTTTGGCAGCATGTAAGTTATCTTCAATGACTTATTTCCACATTCAATTCCAGCTTTCGTACAAATCTTGTTAATTAACACACTCCAATTAGGACTCTCCTCTTCTAACATTATTCCTCTCATTTCACTTTCCGCCTGACACCACACCCGACAAGTTTCCACCTCATTCCAATGTCCTCCAACGTCAAAATAAATTGGTAACGGAGCCATTTAGTTATCGAACTGCAAAACCAAAACAAATTATTCAATAATGACTTTTAGGAAAATCTTCAATGCTAGTTCAATCAAAAAGATGCTACTAACAATTCCAACCCAAACAAAACAAAGCAGCATTGTAAGATTAACAACTAATGCTATTCACAATTACATAGATATAGATTGATGTTAGTGATCAAATCTCTCTCCTCTGAGTTATATCTGTTATTTTTTTTTTTCAAACAAGAATATCACAACCAATTAATCTCATAATCTACCTACCAAAAATGGTTCACCCACAAAAAATATAAAGCAAAATGCAGTGATCATAAATTATAAATCTCATAATATATCAATAATCCAATATTTGACCTTCCGCATGGATCAAATTCACACTGTACAAATTCTACTGTAAGTGACCAAGCCTTAAAACACAAATCCGTCTCTTTTAGCTTTTGAGAGTCTTTTTTTAAAAAAGGAAAGATAAAATATTATGCTATAGCACTAGTACTACATCATTATACATATCACTTTCAATTTGACCTCTTTATGATAGCAAAACATTATACATCATTTCAAAAAAACAAAAAAACTAAACTAAACAAAAACAAAACAAAAATAGAAACAGAAACAAGAACAAAAACAAAACAAAACAAAACAAAACAAAAACAAAAACAAAAACAAAAACGAAAAAGGACCAATGAACATTCACATAATCAAACAAGTAATGCAAACAAGTAATGCAAAATGCAAAATTTCATGTCTGATTAATAAAAAGAAAAAGGACCAATGAACATTCATAATTAGTGGCCTTTTATACAATCATGCATAAAAATTGCAACACTTCCTTTGGTTTAAGGTCTGACTTAACACTAGCATAAAACAAGCTTTTTTCTAATATCTTGTCAACATCCGCCTCTTTGAAAATTCAACCAAAGTTGTACCATAGAAAAACCATTTCTCAACAACATGACGAGGAAGCCCCACACTGTTAACCTGAAATAAGACAAACAAAGCCCTTACACTAAGGATGCGAGGACCAAAATAGTTATTCATGTATGGAGAGTGTGATTACAGTTTACTATACTACAACATCATGTACCAACATCCACGATATGACAAGAGAATTGCAATTTCAGTCAAACATTAAAATGAAATTACTGGCAAGCCAGTTTACCGGACAAGAGACAAGGACATAATTTTGTTTGGCTGACACATTGGGGAAATGTTGTTGTGCATGTGTTGGTGTCGAATCCAACAATTGATTTGGTTTGGCTGACACATAATTTGGGTAATTTAATTTCGCTGACAGAAATGATTTTAGTCAAACATTAAAATGAAATTACTGGTAAGGCAACTAAAACCAACAAAAGTAAGTACCTAAACCAATGGGTATGTATATTATATATATATATGAAGTTCCTTTTGGGTTTTACTTGCTTATTCTTTAAGACTTATGTTCCAACAGTGGTACACAAAGATTTGCATTTAATTGAAAGACCTGCCCTTTCATCAATATTTTCCAATAATTTCCCCGGCAATTTCTTTGGTGGAAACTGAAACATATACCTATTGGTAGGTTTTTATTTTTAAATTCTCAAATCTATAGATAAATAATTTTTATTGGATTTAATAATTTCAAAACATGTACCATTTGTAGAGATTCCCATTAGAAAAATCCCTAATTTCCTATATTGTTCTATCACTTAAAGGTTTCCTTGAAAGAATAGGACATATGATTCCTTAAATCACTTTATGACTCAGAGTTGGAAGGAACTCAAGGCAATTAATTAATTCAACTTTCTTGGGGAGCACCTTCATCAAATTTCTACATTCACAACTCAGTTAATAAACAAACAAAAAAAAGGCCAGAGCAAGCTAAACTACCCGGCTATATTACCTGCACTAGAATTGACAAATAAATTCTCAAGAGGACTGTAAAACGTGCAACATTGCAATACTTAAGGTGCTCTTTTGATGGAAGAATAACAATGCTCTTTTATCAAATTTTCGCAGAATAAACATAAATACAGTTCATGAAGCTTACAAGGGGGCGCAGAAGCACGGAACCTAGCCTAACTTCGGTTCCCCTAACTTCTCTTTCTTTTCTTTTCTTTCTTTTTCTCCTTTTTTTCTTTCGTTTTTGCTTCGGTCAAAAACCAAGAGTTAAGTTACAATTCACATCTTCTCCATCTACCTTCATTTTCAAATTCCAAACCCAGTAAAAAATTTCTGTACATATCAAAAGTAAGAAGCAGATATACCTTGGCATATTGATTAAATAAAGCTTCCAGATCTTCAATTCCTTTAATTCAAGTTTTAGCCGAGCACTTTCCTCAAATTTTCCCTCGCACTTCACATCATACTCAAAGGGCGACGAAGCGGGAGGCAAATTCTTCCCGACGAAGCAAAAGACGGTGGTCGACCACGAAGTTTGGTGGAGAAGATTTGAAGAATTGAAGAAGAGTTGAAGACAAGGGAAGAATTGGGGGAGACCTGCTGCCTAAGCCCGCTTGCTGGCTGGAAAAATTCCTCCCGCTGGCTACACGCGACAGAAAAAGAAACAGGGATGGCAAGGCAATTTGGGGGATTTTGAGAAAGAAAGGGTTTCTCGGGTTGGGGTTTCTCTCGTTTCAGTTTTTCTTCAATTCTCTTCCTGATTTTTTTTTTTTTTCAATCAAAATCTTCCAAAATGTTCCCTCGGTCGGGTAGCTACTTAGCTGGCAAAATTTTTTTTTGCCCTCTATGATGACATGGCATCTTCCAAACCATTTAGGTCATTTATCCAATTATAAGATTTTTTGGTTTACTTCCCAAAAAACACTTCTTCTTTAAGTCATTTAGCAAAACCTCCCCATAATGTGCAAGATTCATTGAGGCAATGTCTAGAGATTTAGTATTTCTCTCAATTCTAACTTCTTGAGCTAGCAGCAAAGCTTCAATTCATCAATTGCGTACGGTTGAGAACGTGAGTTTATAGAAAGAATAAAAGTTACCTATTCTGTGGCAAGCCCTCAAAGATCGCATCAATATGATCTTTTGTTGTCAGATTATGACCAACGAGAGGCAACAAATCAACATAATAACAAATTTTGAGAAGGAATTCATCGATTGTCATAGATCCTTTCTTAATGGATTGAAGTAAGAGTCTTGAACTGAGTTGCCTCCATTCAGATTTGTTGAGCAAACTAAATTTCTAGGGTTCACCAAAGGCGTTGCGTTGTTTTGCAGTTCACAGTTCTGATAAGCATTGATTTGGTCATGAAAGCAAGAAGCCTCTAAAGAACTAGTTGATTCTGCTGTTCCTAATCCAAAAAAATATGGATTAACCTGACCAACAATCTCCTCTCTAATAGCAAGAAACTTTGAAGGAGGTGGAATTGTACCAAAAAGAAAATCCTGAAAGCAATGACCGTTGATTGCGGCGAGAACTTGTTTTCTCTAAACTAGGAAATTATTCTGATCAAGTTTTGAAGACAGTGGATGATTGAATGAAACCAGTATGAAACGATTCACAACCAAGAAAGATGAAGAGGAAAAATCCCCCATTGCTGCGCTCGATGAAGAATTTATGTCTGCTATTGCTGGCTCCGATACCATATAAAGAAAGCACAAAACCAAAAGAAAGAAAGATAGCTTGAGTGAAAATAATCCTTCGTTGATTTACTCAGACTAAAGCTAAGCTTTAAATACACGACCTGGTTTGTAACTAATTAGCTTCACTAACTAATTATTGTGTGACAAGTGTACAACTAATCTACGATAATTAAAACCAGCTCCGGTAACTAACCAACTAAGCATGCTGTTACAAAACTGAAATACACTAATCAACGAACTTTATTATCAGAATTTTACGTCTTAACATTTGTCGTATCACTTTTTGCTGCCCAAATACAAAGGGGCAGTGACAATAAAATAGAAAGGCAATGCAAGCAAGATTGCTAAAAAAATAAAAAAAAGTACCTCGCTTGAATTCATTCGATTACCGTATGAGCTTTTGGTATTGGAGTCTAGATGTTAGAAACTGCTTTCCTCTTTGGGGTAGCGTGAGAATTGAGTCTTTATTTTTTTTTTCTAGGAAAAAATTGAGTCTGTTTAGTGTTATGTGAGATTGTTTGAGGTTTACTTATTTCCTTTTTTTCCTTGCACAAAATCAGTGAGACAAAAAAAAAGAGCGAAAGAACGAAAGAAAGAGGGGAGAAAGAGAAACGTGACGAGACGTGAGGAAATGGATTATAGAATTGTGTTGTACAAAGACATGAGGAACCGGATTATAGAATTGTGTTGTATAAATTAATTAGATTCTCAACAAAAAATTAAAAAAAAAAAGAAGCATGGTTAGGTTGTGTTCTACAAAACAACAACAACAACAATAATAAATTAGGTTAGCTTTAGGTGTTTTCCTTTTCTTCTTTTTTTGGATTTCAGGTTGAAAGTTGAGGACCTCAGAGATTTATTATCATTATTATTAAGGCAAGGAAAAACTCAGGGGAATATAAATCACAATGATGGAGCCACACGAGGACAAGGGCGAGCTGCCGCATCTTTGAACTTTTGTCTTATAATTTTGTATATAAAATTTTATAAAAACTATATTCCACGCTCCCGTCCACCTAAAGGTGCTTTTTTTTTTTTTCCCCCTGGTTGAAAGATGAGGACTTCAAAGATTTATTATCATTTTTATTATGGAGAGGAATGAGCTCAGAGGAATATGAATCATATGGATGGAGCCACATAAGGACAAGAACGGGTGGCCGCCCCGGACTTTTTTTCATAATTTTGTATGAAAAATTCTATAAAATTGTATTTTTTTGCCTCTCATCTTGTTAGTTCAGTTATATCTATGTCCTTCTCACTAATTTCCCTAGCTCTGCCTTGATGACTCTACATAAGTTACAAATAGACCATCAAAAAATTGCCACCGGATTATTGGATTAGCAAGCAAGAAAAAAGCATTTCCCTAACGTGTTGATGTCCACTAATGCTTAAAAAAAAAAAAAAATTCGATGAATGGAAGCATTGTTAGAAGCAATTTTTTGGTTCAAAACATTGTAGTATGTAAGAGCTTTATACTGTAGTAACTTTTTATTTTTTTACTATAGTATATAAAAATTTTACACTAATTGTAAACTAAAAAATTAATTCTAATCATACTTATCAAATATCGTAGTGGCTATCAAGTCATTCACTTAATTTTAGCTTCTAAATAAAGTGGCAACTTGTCGCATATCAATTAAAAAAATCATTATTTAACTAAGTACCGCGCGACCCTTTATGCTAACATCAAGTAGTCATTTTTCTAACGTCCAGAGATTTATGTTTTTTTAAGCGTTAGGAATCTAGTCAACTCTTTATCTAGAGTTCGTCAACGCATTTCAGGACCCAGCCGACTGTCTAATAGGGCGTTTAGCTAGTGGTAAAATTTATTAGTGAGAACTGTTTTTATTATAGTATATGTAATAATTTTTTTCTTTTTACCGTAGCAATGAGAGTTTTACATTTTTCATAATTAAATTTGTGGTGTGAACCATCCTTAGCCAAACACCCTTTAAATGTTAAAGAAAGGACGGGACTAGATAATAATTTTCGTGCAGGTCAACTTACCAACCCATTCAGTTTTTTTTTTTTTTTTGAATTTTAAAATAACTAACTAAGCAAAGAACACTTTTAGCCATTACACTAATGTTATGTAACATTTTTTCCCCCAAATGGCAACTGTATTTTAATTTAGAACATTACAAACACTAATTTAAATATAAAAGATCACAATGCATTTAACGACTCAACCTAACTCTAAACTGAAGCCACTAGTGGGTTCATTGAAATACTCAATGGAAAAATGGAAACTGTACTTTAATTTAGAACATTACAAACATTAATTCAAATATAAAAGATCACAATGCATTTAGCGACTCAACTTAACTCTAAACTGAAACCACTAGTAGGTTCATTGAAATACTCAATGGAGTAACCCATGTACCAAATTTTAAAGAGACACACAACTAATCAAGTACACAAAAAACTTTTTCCAATACAACATTATAGAAGTTATTACACAACATTGATGACACACGAATAACACAAACAAAAACACTGGAAAGTAAATAGACAATCTCACTTATTACAATAAAAAGCCAACCAAACAAAAAAAGGGCTAAAATTAACTTTTAAAAATCACCTTATTTATGTGACAAATACAAAAAGTAGAAGTTATATAACATTTATTCGCTATCATGTGGCATCGCAACATGTCTTCTTCAACTTAGGAGCAAAAATTGTATATCCATGGTTGCTTTATAAAGTATATATTATACATCAATGCTGATGGTTTTTCAACATTTATTGCAACCAATTATGAATTAACATGACAAATTCCGAACCAAAAAAATTACCAAGTGAAAACCCTCAACAAACGGTTAAAAACCAATCACTCATTTATTTAGCATTTTCTTAATGTGAACACAAAACCGTAAATATAATATAGCTAAGAGTCGTACACATAAAACATAACAATGTGGCAATCCATTGAAACAAATATGGGCAAGTGACAATTTAATGCTGTTTTGGCTGAGTGGTAGGAACCGTAATTCTTACCACAAACTTAGTTATAAACAGTGTAAAGCTTAAAAACTCTCACACGCTACAATAAAAATGGTTCTAATCAACGGTTCTCACCATCCTTTTAAACACCACATTTAAATAGGTGGCCTTTCTCACTCACACATGCCACCAAAAAAAAAAAAAAGAAGAAAAAGAGAACAAACAAAATAATAGTTCCGAATTATTAGTTACTAAATATAATAAAGGGAAAAGAAAAGATGAAAGGGGTTCGAGAAGAGAAAGTTTCTTGCTTGGACACATAATTACAGAAAAGAATCATTTTTTATTGAACTTTTCACTCACAGGGATTTTTTTTTTTCCTGCTTGAAACTTTTATTTCAAGGTGGGCACAGATGAAAACGTGCATGACACCCTGCGCCATCCATCTCTGGTTACACACAGCTTAAAAATCCCACCACCACAAATTCTAAAAACTTGATAGTTATAGTACTTCTAACATACATTTTATGTACTTAACAACATATTTGGAGCTAGAGTAACCATCCCTCTCTATTCCAGGACACAGAGCCAGAGAATAAAGAAGGATAAAAATAAAAAATACATTGGCAGAATAAACCCCCCCCAAACCCAAAAAAGAAAAAGGACAGAAAAAATAAAATGACAACCAAGGTCATTGCTACTCTCCATTCAAGTAAGCTCCCTTTCCTTTCCACGCCATTTTACATCCTTTGCCATCTCGAGGACCCTGCAGAATGTTGGAATTAAAATATGAAACGCAGCGAAAGGAACAGATCGTTGACAAACAAAATTTTTTAAAAACTTTGTTCATCGAGAATAGATATATAATTTTAATTATAGAAAGCTTTAGGTAATTTTACAAACCTTTTTGAAGACTATCATGTTGGAATGAAAACATGAAACGCAGCGGAAGGAACGGATCGTTGACAAACAAAAAATTTTCTGAAAACTTTGTTCATCGGGAATAGATATATAATTTTAATTACAGAAAACTTTAGGAATTTTTACTAACCATTTGAAGACTATCAGGGTATCCTAGCTTTCCTCTTTGACACCACGATCTTCTAAACCAGGCCTCCACACCAATGGAAAGACGAGTGGGCGTCAAACTGCAAGAATGAATTATCCTCACACTTTTCTGAATCTGCTATGTACTCAACACATGAGATAACAGACCTTTTTCTTTAGAGAAGAACTCTCAGTTTTTCTCTTTATAAAATTATGTGAATAAACATTACTGAGATAACTGTTATCTCTTCTTTTTTATAACTAAACCATTAGTAATTTTTTTTCCCTTTTCTTTTCCTTTCCTTTTTCTTCTTTTCTTTTCCGTTTTTCTGTTTCCTCTATTTCCCGAATCTATATTCGGTAAACATATATATACATATACATATAAGTAAACTTGCCGTGAAAAGGAAGCAACTTGCCCCCTTTTTTTTTTTTTATTTATTTACTTTTTGACCGAATCACTTATGATTCGGCTTATATATACATGTATAGTGAAACGTGAAAGTTTCACGCCCAACCTTTTTCCCTTTTTTTTTTTATAACATTATATTAATATATATATATATTAATATATTATAAAATCTTATATATATATAAAAAGATTTGGTTCAAAACCATATATATATATAAAACTCAATTCAAAAATAAATCACATTTATTTAAGAATGGATTTTAACAATAATCAATTAATTAACTAATGCTCAGTTAAATATGATAACATTTATCACATTACATTATGTGTCACAGAGAACATTTTTCTGTGTCACGTTAATAATTCAAGTGTGAAAAAATTAATTCAGAATTCAAAAATTCTAAATTAAACATGTATAATTCATTCTATGCAAAATCCAATATAGTGTTACAGAGGTGGTATTGGGGACCTATGGACCTATAACCCAAGCTCCAATAAATTTGACATTTAATCAAACTCTTTAATTAATGTGTCAAATTTATTAGTTTCAGAGTTACTCCACTAAATACCTGAAACTGAACTCTTGAGATTACAGTGAAATTACTCAAAGAAAATTGACGAGTAGTCCATTGATATAATCATTACATATAAGTCAGTCCTCCATAAATAGTTCATAATAAGAGCCAGGTTCAATTTCGTTCACCTCTCTTATTACATCTTTATCCTTGAGTTCCAATAATTCTCTAATGAACAATTAATTCATAATCTTATTATGAACGAGTGCTCTACTGTTCAAACCTTGAATTATCACTCAAGAGAACTATTTTTCTAACTTCCATAGGGAAGGAATGGATTCCATATCTGTATAATATTATTCCCAGCCATTTATTACTTTATGTTTCCAAGATGCTAAGTTATAATCTGTGCTTAGACAAATCTTACCATGCAAGTCAAAAAACATAATGTAATAAATAGGAGTCTAATAAATACTCAGGATTAAGACTGTCAAATATATGATCATCATAGTGATAAATTTGAATACTCTATTTGTAACGGATGATTATTAGAGATTCATAATTTATCTGGTCAAGTCCTATATAATCTCATTATATAAAGTACCTCCAACCCAATGTCTCTACATTAATAGTCCGGATAATGACTATTTCATTTTAGATGAGATTGCACCGTACTTGTAATTTTTAATTAAAGATCCCAAACTTTAATTAATTAATACGGACTATTTAGATTATTATCTATAAATTTTATCCCCAAGCAAATAACACTTATATGCTAAATTTATAGTCACATAAATAATCATGAAATTTTCTTGATGTTTATAAATGTATTCATAATACTTATAATCAACCAAAATAATAATAAATGTCATTTTATTTATTTATTAACAATATGTACAATGTCACAGCTTTTAGGGCACCAAACCCAACAATCTCCCACTTGCCCTAAAGCAGGTGAGACATGTCTCTAAGACCTAAGCCTTCCAAGTGTCCCTCAAAGCGCTTTGCCTGATTGAAAATCAGAATCAGTGTATCCAATGGGAATCAAATTCTCACCAGAATAAACTAGCATATAGTTTCTCGTTCTCCTAAGATACTTGAGAATATGTTTAACCGCTACCCAATGATCTAATCCTGGGTTGGATACCCAATGATCTAATCCTGGGTTGGATTGATACCGACTGACTATACCCACCGCATAGCAAATGTCAGGTCTTGTACACAACATGGCATACATTAGACTTCCTACTGTAGATGCATAGGGTACCTGTCTCATATTTTCTTCCTCTTGAGGTGTCTTAGGATACTGCTCTTTTGAAAGATAAACTCCATGACGTGTAGGCAAATTGCATTTCTTGGAGTTTCGCATCGAAAATCTGATAAGCACCTTATCGATATACGATGCCTAAGACAGCGCCAACAGTTTGTTCTTGCGATCTCTTATGAGTTAGATTCCAAGAACATAACTTGCCTCTCCTAAATCTTTTCATTTGGAAATGGTTGGTAAGCCATTTCTTTACATTAGATAATACGCCTACATCATTCCCAATGAGTAGGATATCATCTACATAAAAAACCAAGAAGACCACCTTCTTATCTTTGATGTACTTGTAAACACAAGGTTCATCAATATTTTGATCGAAACCATAAGATTTGATCGCTTCATCAAATCTCAAGTTCCAAGATCTTGAAGCTTGCTTGAGTCCATAGATGGACCTCTGCAACTTGCAAACTTTTTGCTCTTGACCTTTGACTACAAACCCTTCTGGTTGCACCATATAGATGCTTTCCTCAAGATAGCCATTCAAAAAGGCAGTCTTGACATCCATTTGCCATATCTCATAATCAAGACAAGCAGCAATGGATAAAAGAATCCGAATGGATTTAAGCATAGCTACAGGCGAGAAAGTTTCTTCATAGTCAACTCCCTCCTTTTGGGTATAACCCTTTGGCACAAGCCTAGCTTTGAAAGTCTCAACTTTCCCATCCACTCCTCTTTTCTTCTTGTAAATCCATTTGCACCCTATGGGTTTTATCCCTTCAGGTAGGTCTACAAGATCCCAGACTAAATTGGAGTGCATGGCTCCATTTCAAGGTTCATAGCCTCCAGCCATTTTTCCTTCTCAGAAACTTCCATTGCATCACGATATGTCAATGGATCATCCTCACCATTATCAGAGATAGCAACATTTGCTTCTCCAAGTTCCCTGTAGCGAGCAGGTGGTCTCACAACCCTCCCACTACGTCGAGGTGGTATGACATTCTAATAGGAAGATGTGGCCTCCTCATTTTGTCCTTTGACAACAGTTGTCGGTTGCGGTCTGATCTGATCAGAAAGTAACTCTTTAAGTACAATTTTGCTACGAGGTTTATAGTTTGTCATATAATCATTCTCGAGAAAAGTGGCATTTGTCGATACAAATACTTTCTTATCCTGTGGACTATAAAACAATCCTCCCCTCGTTCCCTTTGGGTATCCCACAAATAAGCATACTTCAAAACGTGGTTCCAACTTCCCAGTCTTACCTTTCAGCACATGTGCTGGACACCCCCATATACGGATATGTCGCATACTAGGTTTGCGACCATTCCATAACTCTAGAGGTGTTTTTGAAATAGACTTAGATGGAACTATGTTTAGAAGATATACTGCAGTTTGTAGTGCATATCCCCAAAATGAAGTGGGTAATGATGAGTAGCTAAGCATGGATCTCACCATATCAAGCAACGTTCTATTTCTTCTCTCTGCAACACCATTTTGTTGTGGTGTTCCAAGTGCGGTGAGTTGTGATAGAATACCATGTTCTACCATATAATCCTTGAATTCAGTATCAAGGTATTCCCTTCCTCGATCAGATCGAAGACTCTTCACCGTCTTTCCTAATTGCTTTTCAGCTTCCGCTTGGAATTCTTTGAACTTTCCAAAAGTTTCAGATTTCCTTTGCATTAGGTATATGTAACCATACCTTGAATAATCGTCAATAAATGTGACGAAATATTCGTAACCACCACGGGCTTGTACATTCATTGGACCACAGACGTCTGAATGTATTAGCTCAAGTGGTTCCTTGGCCCTTTCATCTTTTGCAGAGAAAGGCCTCTTAGTCATTTTACCTTCAAGACAAGATTCACAAACTGGTAGAAAACTAACTTTTAGCTCTTTTAAAGGACCTTCCTTTACCAGTCTGTTAATTCTGTCAAGGTTGACATGACCTAATCTAAGGTGCCATAGGTATGTTTCATTATTAGAAGAAATCTTTTGCTTCTTGGGTTTAGGTTGTTCAACTTTGAACATTTCGGTATTAAGCAGTGCTTTTTCGTTGGGCTTTAAGGTGTAAAGCCCATTTTCCAGATGCGCAGAACAAATATCCAAACCATTTCTAGAAATATTAACATAATTATTATTAAAAGAAACATTAAACATTTGTTCAAACAACCTGGAAACAGAAATCAAATTTCTACAAAAACAAGGAATGTAATAAACATTGTCTAAAATTAAAAACTTATTTCTAAAATAAAGTTTAACAACTCCCACTGCTCTTGCCGAAACAACCTCTCCCGTTCCCACTCTCATCGTTTGTTCCCCGTCGGCAAGCTCCCTTGAAGAACTAAGCATCTGCAAAGAAGAACAAACATGGTTAGTTGCCCCTGAATCAATTATCCAAGGTGAAGAATCATCTTCAACTAAACAAGCTTCTAAAACGAGTAAATCTGATTTACCGTTGTTCTCTTTTCTTTGAGCTCCTGAAGATAGTTCTTGCAGTTTCTCTTACAGTGCCCAACTACGCCGCAGTGGAAACATTTTCCTTTAGGCTTCTTTTGGTTGGAGCTCCTTCTGCTGTTGTTGCTTTTGTTCTTCTTAGGTTGCCATCCATTCTTAGACTTCCCACTTCCTTCAGTCCCCTTCCTCTTCTTATTCTTTCGGGCAGAAGAGGAAGGTTGAGCTTCTGCAACATTTGCCTCAGCTTCTTTAGTCTTTTCTTTCGAAATAGACTCGAAGGTTTGAAGCTCGTTAAGCAACTCAGTCATGTTATATTTCAGCTTGTTCATGAAATAGTTGCTTTTGAACTGAAGGAACGCAAGGGAGAGGGTTTCTAAAATCATCCCCACCTGAGTGGCTTCATCTATCATAGCCCCTTTGACCTCGGCCTCATGGAGATAGTTAACCATGTTGAGAACATGTTCTCTGACCGAAATCCCTGCCTTCATTTTTGCATTCATTACTGCCTTAACGGCTTCGTGGCGTGCCTTTTCAGAAGGTTTACCAAACATGTCTTGCAGAGACTGCATTATCTCATAAGCGGTCTCCATGCTTTCGTGCTTCATCCTAAGCACGTCAGACATCCCAGCCAAAAGAAAATAGCGGGCCTTATTATTCGCCTCGATCCAACGATCATATGCTTCCCGTACATTATGAGGAGCATTTGCAGCAGGCTCTGGAGGACATTCCTCCGTTAGGACAAACTTGTATCTTTCGCAAATTAGTACAATGTTCATATTACTCTTCCACTTGACAAAATTATCTCCGGTTAATTTTTCATTTGAGAGAATTGCGATGATTGGATTAGACATTGTCGCTATAATAAATAAATAAAATAGCATAAATTAAAATGGTTGCATAAACATCATAAATATGTTTTGGAATAGTAAACGTGATGCGTGATGCATATGAAAAACACAAAAAAATATTTTACTAATTCCACGATTATTCAATTTTAATAAATAAAGTGCCACCGTAGGGTAGGTCAAATTATTTATGAATTGAATTGAGACATTCTCAATTAATAAATATATTCAAAATATCTCATATTTTCTATATTTATTAATAACCATTTATTTTGGTCAAGATATAATTAACAATTTAATTATGTCTTTATGAGTGTAACCCACTATTTTGGATTTTAACAACTTAACTCAAAATTGCCGCCGTAGGGTAAGTCAATTTTGAAATACATTATAAAATCCTATCTCAAGGAAGCCAACCTTGATATTGATTTAAATGGACACCCTCCGTAGGGAGGACGAAATCAAAGCGTCGCGAGGCGTCACCTAAATCTCACGGTGTTGTACTAATAGTGGAGACCGCAGGTTATATTGTCATATTACCTTCTCCCACTCATTATTTTAGAAGATGTGTTTTATCTTATAAAACATCATATGTTTCATAATTCTAGTAGTTAAAAACAATTTTTAATTACTAGATTATATTATGTGTTAATAGAATCTCATTCTATTTACACTCAAATAAATTACCAGATTTTCTAAAAATCTAAATTTATTATGAATTGTCTAAGTTACCAAATATTAAACAATTTAAAATTAGATAACCTAGAATTAATGTGAATTTTACCAAGTCTTAACTGTTAAAACTAAATTCACATTATTTGGTTGATTAATAAATTAAGATTCTATAAAACCAACCCAATTAATTTAATCTCATTAAATTAATGCTAACACATATTAAATCATTTTATAAACTCCTTTATAAAAACAATATGCTAAGCGTATGCATGTCATGTTACAATAACTATAAGTGGGCACTTTCCTAGATGACATGTTATCATGCATGAACATGTTATCACAATCATCACATGAAAATAAAAATGAAAATAAACAATGAATTTTTGACCGGGTCCTTTTGGATAATTAAAATTACAACCCAAAAAATAAAAAATAAAAAAAAATTACAAGGGTCTTCTTGTAATTTATACATAATTCCCTGCTTCAATTTTGTAGTCTTCATCAAATGGTTTATTGTGCAACAATTTGCTGGATTGCCTTTGAAATCTGATAGGCCCACAGTTCTCAACTGGGCCAAAAAATCCAATGGACATCTTTTTCTTCATTGCTCCACGTGTAGCAAGTGAAAGAGAGGAGAGAAGAAAACAAATAATAATAAATTACAAAAAGCCTATACCCCTTTATGGGTTTACACAGATTGATCTAATCAAACTGAAAATAAAATTATTAATCCAAAAGGACCATATAATTAACGACCAAAAATCCTTTCATTAAACAACCATTCATCACATGAATAAAAATTAACAAAGATGCAAAGTGCCCACAAACATGCATCAAAAACATGATATCATCAAAATAAAATCATGTTTAATTAAAATTATATATGCTATAACCTGCTCTGATGCCATTTGTTGGAATTAAAACATGAAACGCAACGGAAGGAACGGATCGTTGACAAACAAAAAATTTTCTGAAAACTTTGTTCATCGAGAATAGATATATAATTTTAATTACAGAAAGCTTTAGGAATTTTTACTAACCTTTTCAAGACTATCAGGGTATCCTAGCTTTTCTCTTTGACACCACGATCTTCCAAACCAGGCCTCCACACCAATGGAAAGACGAGTGGGCGTCAAACTGCAAGAATGAATTATCCTCACACTTTTCTGAATCTGCTATGTACTCAACACATGAGATAGCAGACCTTTTTCTTTAGAGAAGAACTCTCAGTTTTTCTCTCTATAAAATTATGTGAATAAAAATTACTGAGATAACTGTTATCTCTCTCTTTTTATAACTGAACCATTAGTAATTTTTCTTTCCCTTTTCTTTTCCTTTCCTTTTTCTTCTTTTCTTTTCCGTTTTTCTGTTTCCTCTATTTCCCGAATCTATATTCGGTTAACATATATATACATATACATATAAGTAAACTTGCCGTGAAAAGGAAGCAACTTGCCCCTTTTTTTAATTATTTATTTACTTTTTGACCGAATCACTTATGATTCGGCTTATATATACATGTATAGTGAAACGTGAAAGTTTCACGCCCAACCTTTTTGCCTTTTATTTTTTTTTATAACATTATATTAATATATATATATATATATATTAATATATTATAAAATCTTATATATATATATATAAATATTTGGTTCAAAACCATATATATATATAAAACTCAATTAAAAAATAAATCACATTTATTTAAGAATGGATTTTAACAATAATCAATTAATTAACTAATGCTCAGTTAAATGTGATAACATTTATCACATTACATTATGTGTCACATTTTTCTGTGTCACGTTAATAATTCAAGTGTAAAAAAATTAATTCAAAATTCAAAAATTTTGAATTAAACATATATAATTCATTCTATGCAAAATCCAATATAGTGTTACAGAGGTGGTATTTGGGACCTATGGACCTATAACCCAAGCTCCAATAAATTTGACATTTAATCAAATTCTTTAATTAATGTGTCAAATTTATTAGTTTCAGAGTTACTCCACTAAATACCTGAAACTGAACTCTTGAGATTACAGTGAAATTACTCAAAGAAAATTGACGAGTAGTTCATTGATATAATCATTACATATAAGTCAGTCCTCCATAAATAGTTCATAATAAGAACCAGGTTCAATTTCCGTTCACCTCTCTTATTACATCTTTATCCTTGAGTTCCAATAATTCTCTAATTAACAATTAATTCATAATCTTATTATGAACGAGCGCTCTACTGTTCAAACCATGAATTATCACTCAAGAGAACTATTTTTCTAACTTCCATAGGGAAGGAATGGATTCCATATCTGTATAATATTATTCACAGCCATTTATTACTTTATGTTTCCAAGATGCTAAGTTATAATCTGTGCTTAGACAAATCTTACCATGCAAGTCAAAAAACATAATGTAATAAATAAGAGTCTAATAAATACTCAGGATTAAGACTGTCAAATATGTGATCATCATAGTGATAAATTTGAATACTCTATTTGTAACGGATGATTATTAGAGATTCATAATTTATCTGGTCTAGTCCTATATAATCTCATTATATAAAGTACCTCCAACCCAATGTCTCTACATTAATAGTCCGGATAATGACTATTTTATTTTAGATGAGATTGGACCGTACTTGTAATTTTTAATTAAAGATCCCAAACTTTAATTAATTATTACGGACTATTTAGATTATTATCTATAAATTTTATCCCCAAGCAAATAATACTTATATGCTAAATTTATAGTCACATAAATAATCATGGAATTTTCTTGATGTTTATAAATGTATTCATAATACATATAATCAACCAAAATAATAATAAATGTCATTTTATTTATTTATTAACAATATGTACAATGTCACAGCTTTTAGGGCACCAAACCCAACATATCAGGGTATCCTAGCTTTCCTCTTTAACACCACGATCTTCCAAACCAGGCCTCCACACCAATGGACAGACGAGTGGGCGTCAAACTGCAAGAATGAATTTTCCTCACACTTTTCTGAAACTGCTATGTACTCAACATATAAGATAGCAGACCTTTTTTTTTTTCAGAGAAGAACTCTCAGTTTTTCTCTTTGAGTATTCTGTAAAAGTTACGTGAATGAGAAAATTCTTGAGATACTGTTTTCTCTCTCTTTTTATATTTAAGCCATTAGTAAATTTTTTAATTAATTTTTAATTTAAAATAACCACCGCATCGATATACAAGGAAATGATATATTTTTCTTTTTACTTGCCCCTTCTTTTTTTTTCTTTTTTTTTTTCGAATCACAAGTGATTCGAACTCACATATATATATATATATATATAAATAAGTGGAAGATCCGTTCCAAACGTAAACTTCCTTTTTTTTTTTACATATAATATATAAGTTATCGTTTACGAAGATAATATATATATATATATTAATATATTATAAAATCTTATATATATATATATATAAGATTTGGTTCAAAACCATATATATATATATAAATCTAAATTCAAAAATAAATCACATTTATTTAAGAATAGATTTTAAAAATAATCAATCAATTAATTAACTAATGTTCAGTTAAATGCGATAATATTTATCACATTACGTTATGTGTCACAAAGAACATTTTTCTGTGTCACATTAATAATTTCAGTGTGAAATAATTAATTCAGAATTCAATAATTCAAAACTAAATATGTATAATTCATTCTATACATAAATCTATTATAGTGTTACAGAGGTAGTATTGGTGACCTATGAACCTATAACTCAAGCTCTAATAAATTTTGACAATTAATCAAACTCTTTAATTAATATGTCAAATTTATTAGTTTCAGTGTTACTCTACTAAAAACCTGAAACTAAACTCTTGAGATTATAGTGAAATTATTCAAAAAAAATTAACGAGTAGTCCATTGATATAATCATTACATATAAGTTAGTCCTCCATAAATAGTTCATAATAAGAGCTAGGTTCAATTTCCGTTCACCTCTCTTATTACATCTTTATCCTTGAGTTTCAATAATCCTCTAATGAACAGTTAATTCATAATCTTATTATGAACGAGCGCTCTACTGTTCAAACATTGAATTATCACTCAAGATAACTATTTTTCAAACTTATATAGGGAAAGAATGGATTCCATATCTGTATAATATTATTCCCAGTCATTTATTACATTATGCTTCCAAGATGCTAAGTTATGATCTATGCTTAGACAAATCTTACCATGCAAGTCAAAAAACATAATGTCATAAATAGGAGTCTAATAAATACTCAGGATTAAGACTGTCAAATATATGATCATCATAGTGATAAATTTGAATACTCTATTTGTAATGGATGATTATTAGAGATTCATAATTTATCTGGTCCAATCTTATATAATCTCATCATATAAAATACCTCCAATCCAATGTCTCTACAGTAATAGCCTAGATAATGACTATTTCATTTTAAATGAGATTGGGTCGTACTTGTAATATTTAATTAAAGATCCCAAACTTTAATTAATTATTACGGACTATTTAGATTATTATCTATAAATTTTATCCCTAAGCATATAACACTTATATGCTAAATTTATAGTCACATAAATAATCATGAAATTTTCTTGATGTTTATAAAGATATTCATAACACATATAAGCAACCAAAATAATTATAAATGTCACTTTATTTATTTATTAACAATATATACAATGTCTCAGCTTTTAGGGCACCAAACCTAACAATCTCCCACTTGCCCTAAACGTATTCATAACACATATAAGCAACCAAAATAATTATAAATGTCACTTTATTTATTTATTAACAATATATACAATGTCTCAGCTTTTAGGGCACCAAACCCAACAATCTTCTACTTGCCCTAAAGCAGGTGAGACATGTCTCTAAGACCTAAGCCTTCCAAGTGTGCCTCGAAGCTCTTTGCAGGTAACGTCTTGGTGAAAGTATCGACAAGGTTGTTTTCCGACGCTATCTTCACAACTTCCACATCGCCTCGATGCACTATCTCTCTAATCAAATGATATTTTCTCTCTATATGCTTTCCTCTTTTGTGGCTTCTAGGTTCTCTTGAATTTGCTACTGTACCACTATTATCACAATATAGTGTGAGTAGTTTATCCATGCTTGGAACTACTTCTAAGTCATTTAAGAACTTACGGAGCCAAACAGCTTCTTTAGTTGCTTCACAAGCAGCCACATATTCTGCTTCCATAGTTGAATCAACAACACAAGATTGTTTGATGCTTCTCCAAACTATGGTTCCACCACCAAAAGTAAACACTGATCCAAACGTAGATTTACAGTATGTCTTTGTCTGATTGAAAATCAGAATCAGTGTATCCAATAGGAATCAAATTCTCACCAGAATATACCAGCATATAGTTTCTCGTTCTCCTAAGATACTTGAGAATATGTTTAATCGCTACCCAATGATCTAATCCTAGGTTAGATTGATACCGGGTTAGATTGATACCGACTGACTATACCCACCGCATAGCAAATGTCTGGTCTTGTACACAACATGGCATACATTAGACTTCCTACTGCAGATGCATAGGGTACACGTCTCATGTTTTCTTCCTCTTGAGGTGTCTTAGGACACTGCTCTTTTGAAAGATAAACTCCATGACGTGTAGGCAAATTACCTTTCTTGGAGTTTTGCATCGAAAATCTGAGAAGCACTTTATCGATATACGATGCTTGATACAGCGCCAACAGTTTGTTCTTGCGATCTCTTATGAGTTGGATTCCAAGAACATAACTTGCCTCTCCTAAATCTTTTCATTTGGAAATGGTTGGTAAGCCATTTCTTTACATTAGATAATACGCCTACATCATTCCCAATGAGTAGGATATCATCTACATAAAAAACCAAGAAGACCACCTTCTTATCTTTGATGTACTTGTAAACACAAGGTTCATCAATATTTTGATCGAAACCATAAGATTTGATCGCTTCATCAAATCTCAAGTTCCAAGATCTTGAAGCTTGCTTGAGTCCATAGATGGACCTCTGCAACTTGCAAACTTTTTGCTCTTGACCTTTGACTACAAACCCTTCTGGTTGCACCATATAGAGGCTTTCCTCAAGATAGCCATTCAAAAAGGCAGTCTTGACATCCATTTGTTACATCTCATAATCAAGACAAGCAGCAATGGATAAAAGAATCTGAATGGATTTAAGCATAGCTACAGGCGAGAAAGTTTCTTCATAGTCAACTCCTTCCTTTTGGTTATAACCTTTTGCCACAAGCCTAGCTTTGAAAGTCTCAACTTTCCAATCCACTCCTCTTTTCTTCTTGTAAATCCATTTGCACCCTATGGGTTTTATCCCTTCAGGTAGGTCTACAAGTTCCTAGACTGAATTGGAGTACATAGACTCCATTTCAAGGTTCATAGCCTCTAGCCATTTCTCCTTTTCAGAATCTTCCATTGCATCACGATATGTCAATGGATCATCCTCACCATTATCACAGATAGCAACATTTGCTTCTCCAAGTTCCTTGTAGCGAGCAGGTGGTCTCACAACCCTCCCACTATGTCGAGGTGGTATGACATTCTGATCTGGAGATGTGGTCTCCTCATTATGTCCTTCGACAACAGTTGTCGGTTGCGGTCTGATTTGATCAGAAAGTAACTCTTCAAGCATAACTTTGCTACGAGGTTTATAGTTTGTCATATAATCATTCTCGAGAAAAGTGGCATTTGTCGATACAAATACCTTCTTTTCCCGTGGACTATAAAACAAACCTCTCATCGTTCCCTTTAGGTATCCCATAAAAAAAGCATACTTCAGAATGTGGTTCCAGTTTCTCAGTCTTTCCTTTCAGCACATGTGCTGGACACCCCCATATACGGATATGTCACATACTAGGTTTGTGACCGTTCCATAACTCTAAAGGTGTTTATGAAATAGACTTAGATGGAACTATGTTTAGAAGATATACTACAGTTTGTAATACATATCCCCAAAACGAAGTGGGTAATGATGAGTAGCTGAGCATGGATCTCACCATATCAAGCAATGTTCGATTTCTTCTCTCTGTAACACAATTTTGTTGTGGTGTTCCAAGTGCGGTGAGTTGTGATAGAATACCATGTTCTATCATACAGTCCTTAAATTCAGTATCAAGGTATTCCCTTCCTTGATCAGATCGAAGACTCTTCACCGTCTGTCCTAATTACTTTTCAGCTTCTGCTTGGAATTCTTTGAACTTTCCAAAAGTTTCAGATTTCCTTTGCATTAGGTATAACCATACCT
The DNA here is from genome assembly GCA_025403435.1 of Artocarpus heterophyllus. Taxonomy (NCBI): domain Eukaryota; kingdom Viridiplantae; phylum Streptophyta; class Magnoliopsida; order Rosales; family Moraceae; genus Artocarpus; species Artocarpus heterophyllus. Next base: position 22,220,466 of record CM046338.1, read on the forward strand.
TGAATAATCGTCAATAAATGTGACGAAATATTCGTAACCACCACGTGCTTGTACATTCAATGGACTGCAGACGTCCGAATGTATTAGCTCAAGTAGTTCTTTGGCCCTTTCGCCTTTTGCAGAGAAAGGCCTCTTAGTCATTTTACCTTCAAGACAAGATTCACAAACTGGTAGAAAACTAACTTTTAGCTCTTTTAAAGGACCTTCCTTTACAAGTCTGTTAATTCTGTCAAGGTTAACGTGACCTAATCTAAGGTGCCATAGGTATGTTTCATTCTTAGAAGAAATCTTTTGCTTCGTAGGTTTTGGTTGTTCAACTTTGAACATTTCGATATTGAGCAGTGATTTTTCATTGGGCCTTAAAGTGTAAAGCCTATTTTCCAAATGCGCAGAACAAATATTCAAACCATTTCTAGAAATATTAACATAATTATTATTAAAAGAAACATTAAACATTTGTTCAAACAACCTGGAAACAGAAATCAAATTTCTACGAAAACAAGGAATGTAATAAACATTGTCCAAAATTAAAAACTTATTTCTAAAATAAAGTTTAACAACTCCCACTGCTCTTGATGAAACAACCTCTCTCGTTCCCACTCTCATCGTTTGTTCCTCGTCGGCAAGCTCCTTTGAAGAACTAAGCATCTGCAAAGAAGAACAAACATGGTTAGTTGCGCCTGAATCAATTATCCAAGGTGAAATATCATTTTCAACTAAACAAGCTTCTAAAACGAGTAAATCTGATTTACCATTGTTCTTCTTTTCTTTGAGCTCCTAAAGATACTTCTTGCAGTTTCTCTTCCAGTGCCCAACTATGCCGCAATGGAAACATTTTCCCTTGGGTTTCTTTTTGTTTGAGCTCTTTTTATTGTTGTTGCTTTTGTTCTTCTTAGGTTGCCCTTCATTTTTAGACTTACCACTTCCTTCAGTCCTCTTCCTCTTCTTATATTTTTGTGGAGAAGAGGAGGGTTGAGCTTCTGCAACATTTGCCTCAGCTTCTTTAGTCTTTTCTTTCGAAATAGACTCGAAGGTTTGAAGCTCATTAAGCAACTCAATCATGTTATATTTCAACTTGTTCATGAAATAATTCCTTTTGAACTGAAGGAATGCAGGGGAGAAGGTTTCCAAAATCATCCCCACTTGTGTGGCTTCATCTATCACAGCCCCATTAACCTCGGCATCATAGAGATAGTTAACCATGTTGAGAACATGTTCTCTGACCGAAATTCCTGTCTTCATTTTGGCATTCATTACTGCCTTAACGGCTTCGTGGCGTGCCTTTTCAAAAGGTTTACCAAACATGTCTTGCAAAGACTACATTATCTCATAAGCAGTCTCCATGCTTTCGTGCTTCATCCTCAGCACGTCAGACATGCCAGCCAAAAGAAAACAGCAGGCCTTATTGTTCGCCTAGATCCAACGATCATATGCTTCTCGTACATTACGAGGAGCATTGGTAGCAAGCTCTGGAGGACATTCCTCCGTTAGGATGAACTTGTAAGTTTTGCAAATTAGTACAATGTTCATGTTACTCTTCCACTTGACAAAATTATCTCCAGTTAATTTTTCATTTGAGAGAATAGCAATGATTGAATTAGACATTGTTGCTGTAATAAATAAATAAAATAGTATAAATGAAAATGGTTGCATAAACATCATAAATATATGTTTTGAAATAGTAAACGTGATGCATGATGCATATGAAAAACACACAAAAAATATTTTACTAATTCTACGATTATTCAATTTTAATAAATAAAATGCCGCCGTAGGGTAGGTCAAATTATTTATGAATTGAATTGAAACATTCTTAATTAATAAATATATTCAAAATATCTCATATTTTCTATATTTATTAATAACCGTTTATTTTGGTCAAGATATAATTAACAATTTAATTATGACTTTATGAGTGTAACCTACTATTTTAAATTTTAACAACTTAACTCAAAATTGCCGTCGTATGGTAGGTCAATTTTGAAATATATTATAAAATCTTATCTCAAGGAAACCAACCTTGATATTGATTTAAATAGACACCCTCCGTAGGGAGGACAAAATCAAAGCGTCGCGAGACGCAACCTAAATCTCATGGTGTTGTACTAATAGTGGAGACCACAAGTTATATTGTCATATTACCTTCTCCCACTCATTATTTTAAAAGATGTGTTTTATCTTATAAAACATTATATGTTTCATAATTCTAGTAGATAAAAACAATTTTTAATTACTAGATTATATTATGTGTTAATAGAATCTCATTCTATTTACACTTAAATAAATTACCAGATTTTCTAAAAATGTAAATTTATTATAAATTGTCTAAGTTATCAAATATTAAACAATTTAAAATTAGATAATTTTGAATTAATGTGAATTTTACCAAGTCTTAACTATTAAAACTAAATTCACATTATTTGATTGATTAATAAATTAAGATTCTATAAAACCAAGCCAATTAATTTAATCTCATTAAATTAATGCTAACACATATTAAATCATTTTATAAACTCCTTTATAAAAAAAAATAATATGTAAGTGTATGTATGTCATGTTACAATAGCTATAACCGGACACTTTTCTAGATGACATGTTATCATGCATGAACATGTTATCACAATCATCGCACTTTCCTAGATAACATGTTATCATGCATGAACATGTTATCACAATCATCACATGAAAATAAAAATAAAAATTAACAATGAATTTTTGACCGGGTCCTTTTAGATAATTAAAAATTACAACCCATAAAAATAAGGAAGAAAAAAAAATTTACAGGGGTCTTCTTGTAATTTATATATAATTCCTTGCTCCAATTTTATAGTTTTCATCAGGTGGTTTATTGTGCAACAATCTGCTGAATTGCCTTTGAAATTTAATAGGCCTAAAGTTCTCAACTGGGCCAAAAGATCCAATGAACTTTTTTTTCATCGCTCCACGTGTAGTAGGTGAAGGAGAGGAGAAAAGAAATAATAATAATAATAATAATAATAAATTACAAAAAGCCTATACCCTTTTATGGGTTTACACAGATTGATCTAATTAAACTGAAAATAAGATTACTAATCCAAAAGGATCATATAATTAACGACTAAAAATTCCTTCATTAAACAATAATTTATCACATGAATAAAAATTAACAAAGATGTAAAGTGCCTACAAACATGCATCAAAAACATGATATTATCAAAATAAAATCATGTTTAAATTAAAATTATATATGTTATAACCCGCTCTGATGCCATTTGTTGGAATTAAAATATAAAACGCAACGGAAGGAACGGATCGTTGACAAACAAATTTTTTGAAAACTTTGTTCATCGGGAATAGATATATAATTTTAGTTATAGAAAGCTTTAGGTAATTTTACAAACCTTTTTGAAGACTATCAACGTATCCTAGCTTTCCTCTTTGACACCACGATCTTCCAATCTAGGCCTCCACACCAATGGAAAGACGAGTGGGTGTCAAACTGCAAGAATGAATTTTTCTTACATTTTTCTGAATCTGCTATGTACTCAACACATGAGAAAGCAAACTTTTTTTTTTCAAAGAAGAACTCTCAGTTTTTCTCTCTGAGTATTCTACAAAAGTTACGTGAATGAGAAAACTCTTGAGATAACTGTTATCTCTCTCTTTTTATATCTGAACCATTAGTAAATTTTTCAATTAATTTCTAATTTAAAATAACCACCATATCGATATATGAGGAAAAGATATATTTTGCTTTTTACTTTCTTCTTCTTCTTCTTCTTCTTCTTCTTTCGAATCACTTGTGATTTGAACTCACATATATATATATATATATATAAAAGTGGAAGATACGTTCCAAACGTAAACTGCCTTTTCCTTTGTTTTTTTTTTTTAACGGATCAGTTATCTGATTCGTTCTATATATAATATGTAAGTTAAAAAAAATGTAAACAATCGTTTACGTAAACGATTTCAAAAAAGGTAATATATATATATATATAGATAAATTAATATATTATAAAATCTTTTATATATATATATATATATATATAAGATTTGGTTCAAAACCATATATATATATATATATCTATATCTAAATTCAAAAATAAATCACATTTATTTAAGAATAGATTTTGAAAATAATCAATCAATTAATTAACTAATGTTCAGTTAAATGTGACAACATTTATCACATTACATTATGTGTCACAAAGAACATTTTTCTATGTCACATTAATAATTTTAGTGTAAAATAATTAATTCAGAATTCAATAATTTCAAACTAAATATGTATAATTCATTCTATGCATAAATCCATTATAGTGTTACAGAGGTAGTATTAGGGACCTATGGACCTATAACTCAAGCTCTAATAAATTTGACAATTAATCAAACTCTTTAATTAATGTGCCAAATTTATTAGTTTCAGTGTTACTCTACTAAAAACCTGAAACTGAACTCTTGAGATTATAGTGAAATTACTCAAAAAAAATTAACGAGTAGTCTATTGATATAATCATTACATATAAGTTAGTCCTCCATAAATAGTTCATAATAAGAGCTAGGTTCAATTTTCGTTCACCTCTCTTATTACATTTTTATCATTGAGTTCCAATAATCCTCTAATGAACAGTTAATTCATAATCTTATTATGAACGAGCGCTCTATTGTTCAAACATTGAATTATCACTCAAGAGAACTATTTTTCTAACTTCCACAAGGAAAGAATGGATTCCATATCTGTATAATATTATTACAGCCATTTATTACATTATGTTTCCAAGATGCTAAGTTATGATCTGTGCTTAGACAGATCTTACCATATAAGTCAAAAAACATAATGTCATAAATAGGAGTCTAATGAATACTCAGGATTAAAACTGTCAAATATATGATCATCATAGTGATAAATTTGAATACTCTATTTGTAACGGATGATTATTAGAAATTCATAATTTATCTGGTCCAGTACTATATAATCTCATCATATAAAATAACTCCAATCCAATGACTCTACATTAATAGCCTAGATAATGATTATTTCAATTTTAAATGAGATTGGACCGTACTTGTAATATTTAATTAAAGATCCCAAACTTTAATTAATTATTACGGACTATTTAGATTATTATCTATAAATTTTTTTCCTAAGCATATAACACTTATATGCTAAATTTATAATCACATAAATAATCATGGAATTTTCTTGATGTTTATAAATATATTCATAACACATATAAGAAACCAAAATAATTATAAATGTCACTTTATTTATTTATTAACAATATGTACAATGTTACAGCTTTTAGGACACCAAACCCAACACAGAATAATATAAATTGCATGAAATTCAATCGTAAAATACGTGAGCTTAGTAAATGACTATTCTTCATCATTGTTCCACAATGTATTTTCATCCTAATAAGATATACATGAGGTTGCTAACCTCATCTTGTTTCCATGAACCAGTCGGCCAGAGGATTTTAGGGGATTCTCAATGGCAAGTAGCAAACCGTGCGTCCTGTCCGACAGCTCCAAGCATCCAGCATGCCACCTCTAGCAATTTTCCTGTAAATTTTGAAAATTTTAACTTAATATACATAGACAATAAGAGGGGGGAAAAAGAAAAGAAACTGTTCAACTACCATGCTCATTCAAGTAATGAAACTCAACAAAATAAAACTAAATCCACCGTAGTTCCTCGTGTTTACTTGGTCCTATGTTATCGTGACGTCAAAGTCCCAAATCAGACAAGAAACAATGTCAAATACTGTATGACATGCACTTGTTGATTTCTAGACCACTTTTGTGGAAATGCATTCACATTTGTTCCACATATTTCCAAATGTCAGATGCATCCTTGAGCATTTGTCCCACATATAGCTAAATAAGAAACAAACAAACAAACAAATATATAAAAGATAGAAACTACCGTGTCAGATGCATCCTTGAGCATTTGTCCCACATATAGCTAAATAAGAAACAAACAAACAAATATATAAAAGATAGAAACTACCGTGAACCTCATGATACGCAAACTCAACCTCACTTGAAAACTATATACGCGTTTAGTTCATGTAGTGAAAAAGGAGAGAGTTTTTTTTTTTTTCAATCTAATAATGTGATTACTTACAAATTTAGTCTATTGAACCCCACATAATACAGAGAACGACTAAAGAAAATGACAATCCTTACACGCTCTTGGTAATGATCTCAGATTAAAGGTAATAGATGTCAAACTTAATTATATACTCTTAATAAGTTCACATGTAGCCAATAATTATTTAATTCTAGACGCTTTAGTTATCACATTGACAACATTATTATTTCTTACTTTAGTAAATACTAGAAAGGGAATTGAATTGTATCTTATACCAGCTAACGGACAAGTAAATATTAGACAAGCAAATATTAGAGAGGAAATCAACATCACTCATTCTTATTAGTTTTACTTTTCAATCAACATCACTCATTCTTATTAGTTTTCCTAAAAAGGTACCCGAAATTCGCATAAAACTTAACGTTTTGAACCTACAACGTAGAAAAGAAAAGTCAACTTACGCTTGTTATTCTCCTATACCATAAAATCTCCATCAATTAAGGACATCTTAAGTTGTAACACCGAATATTACTACCAAAACTACAGAAGAACCTAACGTAGACAACTCCAACAAATCTTTTCGTTAACGCACAAGCAGAAAAAAAGAACGTGACTTTTTACATCTGTACTACTATTTAGAGAAGAGTCATTATTTTAATTCATCCTCGCAGTAAATTCCATAAACACGAAAGACCCAAATCACTTCTGAACAATTGTCTCCGTTATAGTCGTCTTAGAAACTTCAAGAAAGAAAAAAGTCATCAGAATGATCAGTGCCCGACCAACTCCACATGGGCTTTTAACTAAACTATTGTCCTTATATTCAATATAGCAAAGCTTTCAAATGGTGATGGAAACCCAAAAATTTCACTCTCAGATACCAAACACCCCTGTTCAAGGGACCGCCTTTTCTCACTCTAAACCAGAGTCTAGTACCACAGAACACTCTCACTTTACTTGAAAGCTAATCTCAATCATAAAAAAAGACCTCAAAAACAGTCCATTTTCACCATTTTTTTTCCCTTCTTAATTTTAGCCACTATTTAGTCCATATCCCAAGCAATAATTGAGTAACTTTCACCGCGCCAAGCTAAAAATCCAAAATCGAAAAAAGTAATAGAGAATTAGAAAATAAAAAAATGAAAAAAGTACCTCTCTTGGGTAAGGATGTAACTTTCGCGGGTTGAACCGTTTTGGCAACGGTCTTGACCTCCTCCGGCGGAAACAGGACCCCGTCGATCCCCTGGACCGAAATGCGGCCATCGGTATAAATATCGGGGTCGAACAAATAGGCTGAGGCGTCCTCACTGTGGCCGAACCGGACCGATCCATCGGCCTCCTGCGCCACCACCTTGTGCGGCAGCCGGAGTGTGTCGTACCGGATTTTGCCAAACCGGCGAACTGCATTGTACATGCTCTCCTCCGTCTGGTACTCTGGTATGAGGTGGTAGTACATTATCTGCTCCGGCGCGCCCTGGCTCGCTGAGCTGGTCCGTTGTAAGCTTCGCCATGGCCTCGTCGTTCGGTGCTAAAACCGTCAGCACATACCCCTCCGACACCAGCCGCCCCATCTCCGTCGCCAGAGACGTCAAATTTACAAGAATGTCCGCCATCTCGTTGTACCCACCGTATTGCAGAAGCGTCTGGATGAAGTCCTTCACCTGCCTCTCCCCATTGAAGTGATGGTGGGGCCCGCCCGGTCCCGGAGCAGGCGCAGGAGCCAGAGAAGGCCCCGGTGCCATCGCCTCGTAAATGGACATCGCCGGCGGAGAGCCCGGCTTTGATACCGAACTCGATCCCAAACCCGCCCCATTCTTCGCCCTCCTCGGGTCCACCTCCGGGGCGCCCTCGGGCTTCACAGCCGTGATCTCCCGGAGACTCCGCCGCCGGTTGAAATCGTCCTCAACAGATCTCGGTATCAAAAGCCCATCGATCCCATGGATGACTCCGTCGGGTCGGGCAACGGAATCCGCATGCGTGACCCGGGCTGAATCGACGGTCCACTCCCCGGACTCTCTCTTTTCGAAGCGGATTTCGTCGTCGGAGAGGGTTTTGAAGCGGGTCAAGCCGGTCTGACAGCTCCATTGTTCGGATCCCAGCCTGCTGGGAACGAGGTGGAACAAGATGAGGTTTTGGAGGGTTTTGAGGTTGCGGGGCTCGAGGAGGAAGCGCTTGAAGTCGGGGTCGAGGGCTCGGTCGAGAGCTTCGTTGCGAGGGGCGAAGATGGTGAGGTTGTGGGATCCGACAAGGTCCTCCAGGGTTTGGAGGAGGAGGGCCTTCTCAAGGAGCTCGGCCAGCTCCGTGTAATGCGAGTCCAGGAGAGCCACCAGGATGGAGTTGGAGTTGATCTGACCGCCGCCGCCGCCGCCGGAGTAAGAAGACTGTGGCAATGCGAAGGATGTGGTTGTGATGGCGGCGAAGAGGAGGAGGAGGAAGAAGAGGATGTCACGGAGGCCGAAACCCATGGCTTCCGGGGAGGAGAGAGAATGCGGCGGATTCAGACAGTTAGAGAGAGAGGAATGAGTAAAGCTGTGTATGAGGCTGTCTGTGTCTGTGGACGTGTGTGAAGACAGGAGAGAGAGAGAGAGAGAGAGGGAGAGACAAGCAAACTTAACTGAGCAAGCATGGATTATAGATTGTGTGGGTGTTTGTTGTTGTTGTTCTTTTTCTTTTTTTTTACTGTGTTTTCTTTTTCAGGAGTTTTATGGTGGGACCAAAAGGAGGAAATACTTACAATGTAAAGCAATTTGTGAGCTCATTATGCTATAATTAGCATTGTATCTAAGTTAGGAGGATAAATCTCATGAAAATTGGATTCATGAAAAGTATCAATTATGCTTTGGAAATAAAAATATAAAAAATGGTGGGCTATGCCTATTCCTTTGTACTTATTTGCTATTAGCTATGGTGGTCTGTTCCTCTGCGCCTATTTTCATAATTTTTGTAGTTTCTTTCACTTTTTGTTTCGCTAAACACGTACTCGTTGTTTAATATACAACTGTTTTTAAGGCTGGTTGGTGTGATTTTGATTTTGCCATGGAGTTTTTTCCTAAACTCTATTTAACTAGTGATTTTTTTATCCTTGATTTATATATGTCATACTTTTTCCTATCAGAAAACAATGTGTAACCAAATTTTTTAATAGAATCTCTAAAATATGTAACATTGAGAAACGTGGAATATGGATTAGTTTGTGATTTTTGTTGTCTTTTTGGTAATTTCGTGGTCAGATTAATCGCCGGAGAAATTAACTTTTATAAGCTGAGGCGCTGATGAACAGAAGTGTCGGTGGGGTCAAAATGTCAAAAAGACACGTGGCCAACATGATGTGAATAAAGCAGAACGATATGAATGAGATCGGCAGCGGCGGAGTGGGACCCAGATTTTTGCCGAAGCCGAACAGCTCTCGTTTGATTTTGGCTTGACATCCAGTCAAAGGCTTGTTTGTCTTTCACCGCTTTTACTGTTTTTTACTTTCTTCGACTGTCCCTGGCCTTTTTCACTCGTTTAATCTTATTTATTTATTTATTTATTTGATTTAGGGATATTTATCTTTTTACACCATTTATTTTAGGTTAATTTAAAGGTTATATTTTTAGTTTTTAATCTCATTAAAAGTATTAAGTTTAATACACAAATCTATACAGTCAATGGTTAATTTTTACTTTTAAAATGACTAAATTATCTTTAAATAAAAGAGCAAAAGGCTAAAACTTTTAAAATATATATAAGAAAACAAAAACATACAAAACATTTATTTTTATAGTATTCTTCACATTTTTTAAATCAAAAGCCTTAGTATAATTTTTTTTAAGTTTTAAAAGTTTTCTTATTTTTTAATTTAAGGATATCTTGGGTAACTTTATTGAGTTAAATTGAAGATTAATCATGAAAATAAATAAATTTGCGTTTTAAATCTAATTTGAATGTACAAGTTTGATGAGATAAAAAAAAGAACGTATATTATTTGAATAAAAATGCAGGGTATAAAAAGGTAAATAACCCTTTAATTTTTCCTCTCTTTTTTTTTTTTAACAAGTTGCCTCTTTAATTTTTCCTCTATTTTTTTAAACAAGTTGCCTCTTTTTTTGTTGGCTTAAAAAAATGCACAAATGTTTGACATAGTGCCCTAAGAGGTAAAATATTGTAATATATTTTTAGAGATATTTTATCGCTAAACAGTTTATTGTTTATTCATATATCAAATGTTGTTCTCTTTATGTTTATTTTTGTTAAATATATGATAAGCAAACAAAAGTCTAACACTGTCAGTCTAAACCTTAAAGAATCGTGCATATGATGGACAGATAATGCAAAAAGCATGAATCTCTAAATCATAAGAGCTGCAATTGAGGGAATAAAGTGTTGAAAAAATGATACGTAGTAGATTTTAACAATTTTAAATGAGAGTATTTTTCAAAACACAAGTTTGACATGCTAAATCATAAATTGATGATAAATCTTACTAACCTCTTTTGTATATCAAAGTGGGCTTAAATTCGTGTAGAGAAGAATGTTCCAGAAGAGCCTCAACCAACTGGTCTTCGTTGCTATTCTTTATCCACGATCGAAGTATAGGTGGTAACATGTCATACAGCTCTTCCTCCAGTGACTCTTCTTCCAACCACTTGAGAAGACCTAGAGCTAAGGTTCTTGATGTTGAACAATAGTTCTCAGGGAGTTTCAGAGTTTTTCAAACTAGAGTACTCACTCTATGTTTCTCAAATGATCTAAATAACTGAGAAAACTCACCCTTATTTATAGTGGTCGAATTTGGGGTTAAGCCTTATCAAATTAGGCTTCAAAATTTGAGTCTATAACAACTTGTGATGAAAAACGCGTCTAAAATGCGTATACAGATTATCACATGGTCGGTAGGTCGATTTGAGAGATTGGCGTACCGAACTTCCTCCATCGACCTACCGAGCTTATGATAATCTTGAACCCTTAGAATATTTTCTTTTCCACTAGAGAATCTAAGATAGAGCCTCAGTTTCAATTCAAATAACACAATAGAGAAGTTATCTGATTAAAACAACCATATCCAAATAATCACATGAAAAGTAAAATATTTTCTAAATAATTCAACATGTTTATCTTGAATTAATTTACAAAATTAATTCAACTGATAAACTAATATGAATTATTAAATTCAATCTTATCGAATTTCAACCAATCTAATAATTTAATATAAGTCACCAATATGTTGGAAAAACATGTCGTATTGTTATAGGATTTATAATGAGCTAGCAAAAGAAACCCGGTGCATATATATAGTTCAAACTCCTATAATTATAAAATACAATATCTTAGTTATATATTTTATAATTATCAACTCTAACGCTACTCCACTAAAAGCTTAGAGCTGCACTCTTGAACTATATAAATTTACAAAGCTTCAATAAGCTAAAATCTATGACATATCATAATGTGTTACATCTCCATAGGATATTCATAATTGGCTTAAAGGTAAATTCTGTTTTACTTTCCCGATTATTTTTATCTTACGTTCCATTATCACACCATTGAAATATTTACTATGCATAGATAGTATACTATTCGGTTACACCTATGCATCCAAATGGTTGAGCACTCTAGTCTTTCAATTATAGGATAATGCATATAAGAGAATATCATTAACTCTACAAAAAAAGTATGGATTCTATATTTATGAATAATAAGTCTACGTGAATCAAGAATTATGTTTCCAACATACCAGTATGTGTACCATTATTAAGTCAGGATGTCACCATTTGGTACATCAAAAGACATAAGTCAAGAAGACAGGCCAAGCAGTCATTTTAGGATTAAGGCACAACACATATGATTGTCTAAAGTGAATTAATTTGCACAAATGGAATTATTAACCAAATCAATTGACAATGCCCCAATGTTTCTACTCGTGGAGTCCCACTTTGACGACCAAGACAAGCCATCTCTGTTAGGGATGTAGACAATATAACAATCTTAGCATGAATAAAGCACCCAACTTTATTCCCTCGATTGCAGATCTTATGATTTAGACTATCACCTTTAAGATTCATGTCTTCCGTATAATCTATCCATCATATGCATAATTCTTAAAAGTTTAGACTGACAGTCTTAGATTTTTGTTTGCTTATCATACATTCAATAGAAATAAACATAAAGAGGACAACATTTGGTATATGAATAATAAATAAACTCTTTATTGATAAAATGTCTTCAAAAACATACTACAACATTTTACTCCTTAGGGCATCATGTCTAATAATCTTCTACTTGCACTAAGTGGGTATATGTAATATGTAACGCATCTCCCACTATCGAAGCATAAGTCACTTTCTTCATGTATTCTTTTTCTTCATCAGATTTTGGTGAGTCTTTCTTAGAAAGAATAATTCCAAACTTAGATGGTTGCCTACCTTTCTTGGAATTCTGCATTGCATACTTCTCAAGAATTTTATCTATGTATGCAGCTTGGGATAAAGCTATCATTTTGTTCTTCCTGTGCTGAAAGATCTAGATAACGAGAACATAATTAGCTTCACCTAAGTCTTTCATGTCAAACTGCTTGGTCAAATATAATTTGATCGATGACAATGCCTCAACATCATTGCTAATTAGTAAAATGTCATATACATAAAGCAGTAAAAAAACTACCTTCTCATCCTTAATGTGCTGTAAACACATGGTTTGTCCACATTTTGTTCAAACTCATAAGTTTTGATAACTTGATCAAATCTTATGTTTCAAGAATGGAAGCCTGCTTAAGTCCATAAATTGATTTTAGTAGCTTATACACTTACCCTCTTGACCCTTAGCCTTGAACTCGTCTGGCTGTGCTGAGTAGTCTCATAATCTTCCTGTTGAGCTTATTGCATATTATTCATGCTAGCCATGTATAGCAGTGGGCTTGATCATCAGCTTTCTTCCAGCGATTATACGCGTGGATTTGTTTATTATTGGATTCGCTAGTAGGTGCAAGAGGACACGGTGTGGTTAGCATAAATTTCAATTTCTCAAAAGATAGGATGATATTTAGGTTCCATTTCTAATCATTATAATTCTCGCCAGTTAACATGTTCTTATCGAATATCAAAGATAAAATGTTTTTAGACATTTTGATCTACAATAAAGATTCATACACCAAATATAAGTAAACATTCCACAATTGTTTTAATAAGATAACACAATCAAATAAAATATACAATGTGTTTATGTGTCAAAACCTTGAAAATATCATAACCTTGCAATGATAATTCCCAACTCAGAATCCAACAAGCCGCCTTAGGGAGACTTGCCAAATTCAATTAGGAACATGCCATTCAAGGCCCGTTTGATCTAGCATATACTAATAATCGTTTATTTGGCCATTAATTTCATTAACAGAGCTCCTTGGGGGGGTTAATAACAAAATTAATCTTGAGTGTATAACCATCATTTCAACTACTTTATCCATGGTTTATAATCTCCACCTTGGGGTGATCAACGATAAATCATGCTAAAATAAATCATCTCTTTGGAGATCCAACCTGACACATGATGAAATCCATCCCTAAGGGTCGGAACCACCATGTGCTACCTATGGACCAACGATGGAGGCTGTTGGTCCTCTCTTCAAAAACCTTTTCCCACTCAATATTTTAAAAGTCAAGGTTTTATGTTAACATGCATGAATAATTTTTAATGAGTGGCATTCTTTATTCTACATAGCATGTTGTCAACATACATGGCAAAACATATTATAATGCAGACAAGCAAAGCAACATGAAATGCCACAAACAAAATAATAAATAAATAGCCATAATATCATGGTTCCATCCTAGAGAAAAGAAAATAAAAGATTACAAAAGATAAATCAAAACACATTATCGATTCTTCATCTTGTATCTTCAAGTTGTATTCTTCTTCATGTGGCATCCATCTTTAATTTTTCAATCCCTCATAGATCAAAAAGTTTTATTTTTCTGGTCATCATAAAATTTCATGTTTTTTAGAATTGTTTCAAAAAAATAAAATAAAAAACTACACCAAAAAATACACCTTTTTTGAAAAATGTTCTACCTAATATTGGCCTACCGAACTAGATGTTTGGCCTACCAGTCTGACCATCGGTCTTCTAGACTTGAGGGTTTGGCCTACCAACCGAGTTGAAAAAATTCTACCATGTTTTCGGCTTGTCGGTCTACAACCATCGGTTCCCCGACCCGAGGGTTCGGCTTACTAACCGAGCTGAACTCAACGTTTTTCTAGAAAAAATAGTTTTTAAGCAGTTTGTTAATTTTATTTTCAACAATTCAAAAACATACAAATTTATAAACATAAAAAAACAATGGAACTCCTATCATCTCCATATTCTAGATCCATTTCCACTTCGAATGATTATTTAATTACAAAATCTTACAAATTTAAAATTAAAATAATAATTCCTAAATGGTGATAATAAACTGCTATCTAATTACATGAAGAACCTAAATACACATTTTAACCTCTAAGGAATCATAACCAGCAAGAATCAATTAATTAATAAATAATTAAATAAAAAATTTAATTAACCATAATTAATTAATAAACATTCACTATATAATCTAATGACAACATTTAATTATATAGAAACCCTAGAGTGCCAACTCTCTAAAAAAAAAAAAATCAAGCATAGGAGAGAATAAGATCACATAATTCATGTATATGGCATGATCACAAACTCAAAAATCAACGTAAAACTTGACGCTGATACCAATTGTTAGAAAAAGTTATGCAGCAGAGTTTTAAAAATTTTAAATTAGAGTATTTCTAAAACACAAGTTTGACGTGCTAAATACATAAGTTGATGACATATCCTACTAATCTCTTTTATATACCTAAGTGGCTTGAATTTTTGTAGAGAAGTACATTCTAGAAGAGCCTCAACTAATTGGTCTTCTTTGTTATTCTCTATCCATGATCAGAGTGTAGGTGGTCAGACATTGTACTGCTGTTCCTCTAGTGACTTTACTTCCAACCACTTGACAAGACCTAGAACTAAGGTTCTTAATGTTGAACAATAGTTTTCAAGAAATTTTAGAGTTTCTCAAACTAGAGTACTCACTTTATGCTTCACAAATGATCTAAATAACTAAGAAAACTCACCTCCTATTTATAGTAGTCAAATTTGGGGATAAACACTATCAGATTAGGCCTCAAAATTCGAGTCTGGTTCAACTTCTAATGAAAAACGTGTCTAAAACGTGCTTATAGATTATTGCATAGTCGGTAGGCCAATCTCTTACCGAACCTACTACATCAATAGGCTAAAGTTTCCCATCGACTTGTGGAGCTTATGATAATCTTGATCCCTAAAAATATCTTATTTTCCACTCGAGAATCTTAGATAGAGCCTCAGTTTCAATTCAAATAACCCAATAGAGAAATTATTTGATTAAAACAGCAATATCCAGATAATCCCATGGAAAATAAAATATTTGCCAAATAATTCAACATTTTTATCTTTAATTAATTTATAAAATTAATTCAAATGATAAACTAACATGAATTATTAAATTCAATCTTATAGAATTTTAGCCAATCTAATTATTTAACATAAGTCACCAATAGGTAGGAAAAACATGTCGCATCGTTACAGGATTTATAATATGCTAGCAAAGGGGACCGAATGGACATATATAGTTCAAGTTTCTAAAATTGTAAAATACAATATCGCATATGCATATTTTATAATTATCAACTCTAATGCTATTCTACTAAAAGCTTAAAGTTATACTCTCGAACTATATAAAATTACAAAGTTTCAATAAGCTAACCATCCATGACATATCATAATTTGTTACATCCCCATAAGATATTTATAATCGGCTTAAAGATAAATTTCATTTTACCTTCTTGATTATTTTTATCTTACATTCCATTATCACACCATTGGAATACTTACTATGTATAGATATTATACCATTTTGTTACACCTATGTATCTAAATGGTTGAGCGCTTTAGTCCTCCAATTACAGTATAATGCATATAAGAGAATATCATTAACTCTACAAAAAGAGCTATGGATTCCATATATATGAATAATGAGACTTCATGAATCAAGAGCCATGTCTCGAATGTACCGGTCTACATGCCATCATTAAGTCAGAATGTCACCCTTTGGTACATCAAAAGACATAAGTCAAGAATATGGGCCCATCATTCATTTCAAGATTAAGACACAACAAATATGACTATTTACAATGAATTGATTTGTACAAATAAAATTATTAACTAAATCAATTTAATTGTTATGTCTCGATCCAATATATCATCACCTATGATAATGCACCAATGTTTCTACTCATAGAGTCTCACTTTGATGACCAAGACAAGCCATCTCCTGTTAGGGATGTAGACTACATAACAATCTTAGCATGAATAAAGCACCTAACTTTATTTTCTTGATTGCGGATCTTATGATTTAGACCACCACCTTTAATATTCCTGTTTTCTACATAATCTATCCATCATATGCATGATTCTTAAATGTTTAGACTGCTAGTCTCAGACTTTTATTTGCTTATCATACATTCAATAGAAATGAACATAAAGAGGACAATATTTGGTATGTCATAATAAATAAACTCTTTATTGATAAAGTGTCTCAAAAAAATATATTACAACATTTTACTCCTTAGGGCACTATGTCTAACATAAAGTTGGGCACTTTATTCATGTTACGATTGTTATATTATCTACATCTCTAACGGGAGATGGCTTGTTTGGTCATCGGAGTAGGACTCCATAAGTAGAAATATTGATGCATTGTCATAGGTGGTGATATATTGGATCGGAACAAAAAGTTGAATTGATTTGGTTAATAATTTTATTTGCGTAAATCAATTCACTTTAGATGTTTATATGTGTTATGTCTTAATCCTGAAATGACTAAAGGGTCCGTTATCTTAACTTGTGTCTTTTGATTTATCAAAGGGTGATATCCTGAGTTAATGATGGTACGCATAACTTTTAATTGATGTAGACTTGTTATTCATAGATATGGAATCTATAATTCTTTTCGTAGATTTAATGATTTTCTCTTATATGCATTATCTTGTAATTGAAAGACTAGAGCGCTTAACCATTTGGATATATAGGTTTAACCAAATGGTATACTATCTATGGATAGTAAGTATTCTAATGGTGTGATAATAGAGCGTAAGATAAAAATAATTTGGAAGACAAAACAAAATTTATCCTTAAGCTGATTATAAATATCGTATAGGGAAGTAACATATTATAATATGTCATGGATGGTTATCTTATTAAAGCTTCGTAATTTTATATAGTTTGAGAGTACAGCTCTAAGATTTTAGTGGAGGAGCGTTAGAGTTGATCATTATAAAATACATATCTAGGATATTGTATTTTATAATTATAGGAGCTTGATCTGTATATGTTCATCGGTTCTCCTTTGCTAGCTCATTTTAATCTTGTAACGATATGACATGTTTTTCGTACATATTAGTGACTCATGTTAAATTATTAGATTGATTAAAATTCGAGTTAGTTTGATTTAATAATTCATGTTAGTTTATCGGTTGAATTAATTTTGTAAATTAGTTCTAGATAAACATGTTGAATTATTTGAATAATATTTTATTTGTATGGATTTATCTATATGTGACTGTTTTAATCAAATAATTTTTTTATTGGGTTATTTGAATTAAAGTGAAGGCTCTATAAAGGATACATGGGTCAAATAAGATTGGATTTATCTAATTGGTTAAGATTAGATCTATTAAATCAGCTTGAGGAATTCGAATTTGATTCGAACTCCAGTATCATGACCACGCGATCAACCGTGGCAGCTAGAGTCAGATTTTACTTTACAAGTTTTTGCTATGAAACTAATCCAAACTCAAATTTTGAGGCCTAATCTGATAATGATTAACCCCAGGTTCGACCACTACAAATAGGGGGTGAATTTTTTTAGTTATTCAGATCATATGAGAAGCATAAAGTGAGTACTTTAGTTTGAGAAACTCTAAAACTCCCTGGGAGCTTTTGTTCAACATCAAGAATCTTTGTTCTAAGTCTTCTCATGTGGTTGGATGGAGAGTCTTTGGAGGAAAAGCTGTACAACGTGTGACCACCTGTACTCCAATCGGGGATAAAGAATAGCCAAGAAGACCAATTGGTTAAGGATCTTTTAGAATATTTTTCTCTACATGAATTTGAGCGCACTTCAGTATATAAATGAGTTTAGTAAGATCTATCATTAATTTATGTATTTAGCATGTCAAACTTGTATTTTGAAAAGTACTATGATTCAAAGTTTTTAAAATTATGTTGTGTATTTGTTTTTCCAACAACAAATCCTTTTTACACAAATTCTTATTCGATTTGCTGGAAAAGGAGTAAAACTCTTTATTAGTTGATTTTTTGTTGGCTTGAAACAATTAAGTATCATTATTTTTAGAAAAAATGTACATGATCAATTAAAGTCAATTTATCAAACAAGTAAAATACAGGATGACTGCTATCTTACCTACAAATATCACTCGTTAATTTGTCTTATCAAAGAATAAACTTAAGTAGCTTTAAGCTTGATAACATTTTTTAGAGCAATTTTTATGGTTGTAAACATCATTTTATTCCATCAATGAAGTATCGATGTTTGAGCCGTTCGACTAACTTTTTAACGATCTAATTTATGACTAGAAACAATTGTGTGTTGTGTGCTACAAATTTTGTAATGTGGACATTTACAAATCAAACTTTTAAAATCCTAATTTGACAGATAAAACACCATGCTCCGCATGTGAAGCAAAATTATCTGCTCCATCATAAGAATTTTTTTTCTTTAGTTATATATGAAATCATTAGTATTAGGAAAAAAATTAGGGGGGGGGGGGGGGGGGTGGGGAGGGGAAGGGTTGTTATTAACATCAATTTGCCCTCTAAACTTTAAAAATCATTACTTTACCCCTAAACTTTTAAAGCTCTTTATCATCTGAACCTCTAATTTTCCACTCAAATAGACATAATTCACCCTACATGATTCACACATGGGTCACCTATAAGGGGCAAAAATGAAATTTTATTACTCTCAAGTTTTGTTTTACGTTTACACGCTCACTTAGTCTTTTTTTTATGTATATATTTGAACTCTCATTTACGAAGGGTTTGTATGTACATTTTTTCTTAGAATTATAACATGTAACTCTCATTCAATAAGTCGATATTATTTGCGATATCTTCTCATCTTTAATGCTTAAATCATCTTATTTATTATTCAAATTCAGATATCGACAAATAATATTCATTATTAAATAAGTTATGCATTAAATATGAGAAGAAATGTGCCGACAAATCTTTCTTAAATAAGAGTTTAGAAATTAAAAAAGCCTTTAGAGGATATTAAGTTTCAAAGATTCCAAGTCTAGTCTTCTTAGAGGCTTATTGTTTCCAAATCTAATATTTATATAGGGTTAATTACATAGCTATTTTTTCTAGTTTTACTTATTTCTTAATTTATCCTTTTGTTTTTTAAAATTACAAAGGTTCTTTGAATTTGAAAAAGTTGTTTCAATTTAATCCCTCCCAAAATTTTTAGACAAAAAAATGGAAATAAGATAAAGATACCATTAATCAAACTGAATTTGTTTATGAAATATATTTTTTTTCTTGATAACAATATATTAACATTTAGAAAGTTATAGAACTTAAAACTTTTTTTTTAATTTAATGTTTTCTTCTAGAATTTTTTTATATTTTTAAATTTATAAAATATTTTTTATAACTAGTTAAAAGGTTGTTATGTTGTTTTGTCTAATTTTTTCTATTGATATGGATAAAATTGAAATTAGTTTTTAGATTCAAAGAATACCTTTATAGTTTAAAAAATAGAGGGACAATTTAAGAAATTGTTAAAACTAAGATGTATAATTATGTAATTAACCCTATTTATATCGTTATCTTTTTTAGGGGAATATATAGTTCTTTTCAATGACAAACAGTTGTAACTTGGAGTAAAATTTCATCCAACTCTATATCAACATCCCTAAACAAGATATTAAAATCAAACAAACAAATTAGTTAAGCATGTAAGGCAAGACAAAAAAAAAAACCACCTAAAAATATGTAAAGATGGAGTCTAGTATAATTGCTTAAGGCTTTTGTATTAAAATGGTACCTCTTATCCTTTCTCATAATTCTAGGAATTTTAGAGTACATTGAAATGGAAAGTTTAATTCTCTCCACCAAAATGTTCAAGGTCTCCAGCACTTGATGTTCATGTTTTCCAAGCGCCTGGACAAATGTGTGTTGGTTTTTTAAAACAATTTTAGAGAAAATATGCAGAAACATGGCAAAAGTGTGGAATGTATATAACAAAATTTCATAAAACTTTTGTAAAACAACACTATAGGCTATATGAATTTAATTCTTAATAAATACAAATACAATTCATGCTCACTCGATTGAAGCAATTAGGTCGAAACTCTTTTATGAGAAACACTCTCTATATAAAACTACTGTCTTCCTCACTTAATCCTTGGTACCAAACAGACATACGTGTAGGCATAGAAGGAATTGGGTTTATAAGATCACCCTATTAACTTTTAATCTCCTACTAATCTCAACACATGAGTAAATTGGGAATGGGTATGGACAAACACTTCGTCTCTTCTCTTTCTCTCTCTACACTCATATGCTAGAGTTTTCTACAAAGTTTATGCAGTTTCACCAAAACTCTCAATTGTGTATAGAACGAATAAAGGAGCTCTCTATTTATAGAGAATAAGAGGCCTAATTAATTCTAGAGCTTTCTTTATTTTAAATTGAATATCACATATTTAATAAAAAAATTCCCCTCTCTTATCTATAGTAGGCACCACACACGAAGGGATTCTCCATGTGTGTGGTGCCAATCGCCTTCTAGAAGGGAGGAGAATGCTGCTTGTTATCCAGTCTAATTTCTCTCCAAATTTCAAATTCTTAGTTCGGGAAAATCACATTCTATAAAGATAAAAACTTCTAGAAGAAGGAAACTTGGAGAATAAGTTTTATATTGCACAATAGCTATCCCCAGTGTAGATATGCGCCACACTGTGGATGGGACCCATAGTGTGTTTTCCAAAATTAATTATTAATTATAATTGTTATTAATTAATCATATTATTTAATAATTATAAATTAATTCAAAATTAAATTATTTTTAGTGGTTACTAATTAAGGATTCTATAATTCTAAATTAATTGAAAAAATGATTCCACTTGTCCAAATAGTATTTGCAAGGATGCTAGGAAACAAATGGACGTATAATTTCAAGTTTTAATAAAACTAATATATTAATTAAACTATTTAATTTATATGTTTCTCTTTTATTTATTCCAATGCTACTCCATTATAAACTTAAAATTACACTCTTGAAAATTATAAACATGATTACTCATATTTTAAAGTTGTCTATTTCACGTAGTCATTGCATATAAATCGATCCTTCATATATAATTTATAATTAGAGCTAGGTAGAATATGTTAACCTCCCTAGTTGCATCCTTATTCTTGACTGCCATTAAATCTCCAATGAATAATAAATTCATGAACTTCATCACGAATTTGAGCGCTTGTATTGTTCAATACCTGAATTAATACTTAAGAGAATTATTTATCTATTTCTTGTTAAAGAATGAATGGATTCCTTTAGACATGTATGCCCTGAGGAGTAAAAATGTAATATGTTTTTAGAAACATTTTTATCAATAAAGAATTTATTTATTATTCATATACCAAATTATTATCCTATTTACGTTCATATTTGTTGGATATATGATAAGCAAACAAAAGTCTGAGACTATCGATCTAAGCCTTTAGAATCAGGCATATAATGGATAATTATGCGGAAGACATGATTCTAAAGGTGACGGTTTAAATTATAAGATCTACAATCAAGGAAATAAAGTTGGATACTTTATTCATGTAAAGATTGTTATAAGATGGTTTGTCTTGGCCATCAGAGATGGACTCCATGAATAGAAACATTGGTACATTGTCATAGGTGATGATGTATTAGATCGGGACATAAAGTGTAATTGATTTGAATTAATAATTCAGTCTCAACAAATCAATTCACTTTAGACAATCATATGTGTTGTATCTTAATCTTGAGATGAATAGTAGGCCTGTTGTCCTGACTTATGTCTTTTAATATACCAAAAGTTGACATTTACATTTTATGTTGGTACGCATGTCGATACATTGGAGACATGACTCTTGATAACGTAGACCTGTTATTCATAGATACAGAATCCATAGCTCCTCTTTAGCTGTCGATAATATACTCTTATATGTGTTATCTTGTAATTGAAAAACTGGAGCGTACAACCATTTAGATACATAGGTGTAACCGAATGGTCTATTATCTTTGGATGGTAAGTTTTTTGATGGTGAGATAATAGAACGTTAGTGAAAAATAATCAAGAAGGTAAGACAAAATTTATCCTTAAGCTATTTATGGATAATCCTATAGGGATATAATACATTATGATATGTCATAGACTTAGCTATTCAAGCTTCGTAATTCTATATAGTTAGAGAGTGCAGCTCTAAGCTTTTAGTAGAGTAGAGTTAGAGTTGATAATTATAAAATGTATATTTGAGATGTTGAGTTTCATAATTATCAGAAGCTTAAACTATATAGGTCCATTAGGTCTTCTTTGCTAGCTCATAATAAATCCTGTAATGATACGACTTGCTTTTCTAATAAATTGTTGACTTATATTAAATCATCAGATTGGCTAAATTTGATAGGGTTAGATAATTCATGTCTATTTATCGGTTGAATTAATTTTGTATAAATTAATTCAAGATAAAGTTGTTAAATTGTTTGGAATATTTATTTCCTAGAGATTATCTAGATATGGTTGTTTTGATCAAAAAACTTCTTTGTTGGGTTATTTGAATTAAAATTGAGGCTTTATCCTAAGAATCTCAAGTGGAAAGTAAAAGATTTGCAAGGATCATTTATCGTAAGTTTGGTAGGCCAATCTTCAGGTTCGGCCTGCCAACCAAACGATTTTTGATCATGTGTTTTTAGATGTGATTTTTTATCAGATATTGATCTTAATTTGAATTTTTAAGGCCTTATCTGATAAGGATTAACTTCTAGGCCCAACCTCTATAAATGAGGAGTGAGACTCTTTGCTATTAGATCAGTTGAGGAATTAAGAGTGAGCACTCTAGTCTGTGAGTCTCTAAAACTTCCTGAGAGCTATTGTTCACAAATCACAAACCTTAGTTTTGGGTTTCCTAAATTAGTTGGATGGAGAGTTATCAGGAAAAGATGTACATTATGCGCCTACACGCATTCCGATCGTGGATAGAGAATAACAAAGAAGACCAGTTGGTTGAGACTCTTCTAGAACGCCTTTCTCTTCACAGATTACGGGAGCTTTTCAATAAACAAGGTTACTAAGATCTGGTTAATTTATGCATATAGCATGTCAAACTTATGTTTTGGAAAATACTCTGATTCAAAATTTTAAAATTTCCACTACGCATTGTTTTCCCAACAATTGGTATCGAATACATGATTTTTACATAAATTTATGAGTTTATGATCATGCTATATAAATAAATTATGTGATCTTGGTCTCTCCTATGCTTGAATTTAATTTTTTAGAGAGTTGGCACTCTAAGTTTTTTTATATATTTATGTTGTCATGAGATTATATAATGAATGTTTATTAATTAATTATGATTAATTAAGTTATTATTTAATTATTTATTAGTTAATTAATTTATGATGGTTATAGTTCCTTAGAGGTTAGAATGTGCATATAGGTTTTTCATATAGTAAGCTGGCAATCTATCATCACCATCTAGGAATTATTATTTAATTTTAAATTTATAAGAATTTTGTAATTAAATAATCATTCGGAGAAGACAGATCTAGAAGATGAATGATAACATTCCATAAGTATTTCCTGAGTCCTTAATTTTATGTTTTTGAATTGTTGAAAATAAAATTGAAAAACTGCATAAGAACTATATTTTCTAAAAATGTGATATCTACTCGGTCAACAGGCTGAACCCTCGGGGTCGGTAGATCGATGGTCGCAGATCGACAGGCTGTCCGTGGGGCAAAATTCTAAAGGTTCTAGCAGTAGGTCAAACTTTCAAGTTTGACAGGCCAATCTAACATGACTGACAGGCCGAACTATAAGGTTCGACAGGCCGATGGGTCAGATTGGCAGGCCAATTGCACAAATCAGCATGCTGATAGAGAGTTGTGGTTTTTCAAAA
This sequence comes from Artocarpus heterophyllus, assembly GCA_025403435.1. Taxonomy (NCBI): domain Eukaryota; kingdom Viridiplantae; phylum Streptophyta; class Magnoliopsida; order Rosales; family Moraceae; genus Artocarpus; species Artocarpus heterophyllus. Next base: position 22,244,804 of record CM046338.1, read on the forward strand.
ATGGTATGCTTTTTAGTGTAGTTTTGATTTTATTTTTGGGACAATTTTGAGAAACATTAAAATTGGACATGATAAAAAATATGAAGTATTTGATCTATACGGAATTGAAGACTTAAAGATGGATGATACATGAAGAAGGATACAATTTGAAGATTCAAGGATGAAGAATTGATACTATGTTTCGATTAATCTCTTGTAATCTTTATTTTCTATTCTCTAGGGTGGGACCATAATATTACGACTATTTATTATTATTTTGCTTGTGGCTTTGCATGATTTTTTTGCTTGTCTGCATTATAATATAATTTGCCGTATATGTTGATAACTTGTTCTATAGAATAAGGAGTATTGCTCATTAAAAATTGTTCATGCATGTTTTTAAAATAAAACTTTGATTTCAAAAGATTGAGTGGGAGAAGGTTTTCAAAGAGAGGACCTACAGCCTCCATCGTTGGTTAGCACATGGCGGTTCCGACCATTAGGAAGGGACTTCATCATGTACCAGGTTGGATCTCCAAGAAGATAAGGTATTTTAGCATGATTTATGGTTGCACATCCCTTAATGTTAATTATAAATCATGGATAAAATATTAAAATGATGGTTTTATACTCATGTTAATTTTATTATTAATCTACCCTGGGAGCTCTTTTAATAAAATTAATGGCCAAAGAAACGATTATTAATGTATACTAGATCATACGGGTCCTGGATGGCATATATTAATCAAGAGGGGATCCATGTTATTAATTGAATTTGGCAAGTCTTCTCTAGGCGGCTTATTGAATTCTGAGTTGAGAATTATAGTAGTAAGGTTGTGATATTTTCAAGGTTTTAACACATAAACACATTGCATACTTTACATGATTGTGTTATCTTACTAAATTATTATGTTATGTCTACTTATGTTTGGTATATGATTCTTTATTATAGATTAAAAATGTCTAAAAATGCTTTATCATTGATACTTGACAAAAACCAATTAATCGGTGAGAATTATAATGATTGAAAATGGAACCTAAACATCATTTTGTCCTTTGAGAAACTAAAATTTATGCTGACAACTCCATGTCCTCTCGAGCCTATGGGAGATTCCACTAATAAGCAAATCCAAGCATATGATAGTTGGAATGATGCTAACGATCAGGCCCACTATTATGTTATGGCCAGCATGAATAACATGTTGTAGGCTCAGCATGAAGATTATGAGACTGCTAGGCAAATCTTGGATAATATTGCAGATATGTTTGGAGGCCATGCCCTAACAAAATGACAAGGAGTGCTTCAAAAACTCTTAAACTACAAACAAAGGCCGGGGACGTCTATGAAGTAGCATATGATGTTAGTCATGGGTTACCTCACTGAGGCTCAAACCAATGGAGTTGACATAGATGCTGAAACACAAATGACTATGGTCTTTGAGACTCTATCTAAAGAGTTTATTCTACTTAGAGCTACATTTAATTTAAGCAATAGATGAGATATGACCTTGACTAAATTAATGAAACAGTTGCAAGAGTTCAAACTTTTGATCAGGGAAACTCTTGTAGGTGGTGAGGCCAACTTAACGACTGCGTCTAGTTCCAATCCTAACCAAGGGAATGGAAAGAAGCAACGGACCAAGAATAGGAAGTCTTCTACTCCTACAAATTGCAAGAACAAGAAAAAGAAAAAGAAAAACTCGAAGAAGCTCACGTGCTTTTTCTGCAGGAAGATCGGGCACATTAAGAAGAATTGCAAGGACTGTTGGAAACAAAGTGCGCAGCGGAATTTTAAAAAATTTTTCATCAGAGTATTTTCCAAAACACAAGTTTGACATGTTATACGTATAAATTAAACAGATCTTACTAACCTCAGTGTGCTGAAGATCCTCCGCGACCTGTGTAGAGAAGTAACGTTCCAGAAGAGCCTCAACCAACTGGTCTTCTTTGCTATTCTCTATCCACAACCGGAGTGAGTGTGGGCTCACACGTACAGCTCTTCCACCGGTGACTCTCCTTCCAACCAATAGAGAGAACCCAAAGCTAGTGCTCGTGATTTGTGAACAAAAGCTCTCAGGGAGTTTTCAGATGCTCACTAGAAGAGTATCACTCTTAATCTCTCAAATTGATCTGAGTAAATCATTAGACTCACTCCCTTTTTATACCTATTGGTCCTTGGGGTCAGTCCATATCAGATTAGGTCTCAAAAATCGAAATAGAATCAAGTTCGGATCAATATCTGATAAGATACGCGTGAAAAACGCGTAATCTTAGCTGTCGCGGTCGGCATGCCGAACTGTGAGATAGGCAGGCCGAACTGGCCAGTTCGGCAGGCCGAACTTTCTGATCGGCAGGCCGAACTGCCGAGAAAAAATCTCCGCGAATCTTTTATTTTCCACCCGAGATTCTAAAGGATAAAGTCTCAGTTTTGATTCAAATAGCCCAATAGAAAAGATATCTGATCAAAACAAACTTTATCAAGATAATCTCTAAGAAAATAAATCAATTCACAATAATTCTACAAGTTTATCTTGTTCTAATTGTCCAAAATTAAAACAACCGATAAACAGACAAGAATTATCCGAACGCCATAATTCAACAAGTTCATCTTGAACTAATTTCTTACATAATTAATTCAACCGATAAACAGACATGAATTATTTGATTCTTATAAATTTTAAACCAATCTGATAAATCCGACATAAGTCACCAATTATTGAAAAAGCACGCCGTGTCGTTACAGGATTTTGTGAGCTAGCAAAGGGGACCAAAATGGACCTATAAAGTTCAAGCTCATGATAACTATGAAACCCAATATCCCAGATATGCATTTCACAATTATCAACTCCAACGCTACTCCACTAAAAGCTTGGAGCTGCACTCTCGAACTTTATAGAATTACGAAGCTCGTGTAGCTAAGTCTCCATGACATATCATACTGTATCGCATCCCCATATGATCATCCATAATCGGCTTAAGGACAAGTTCTGTCTTACCTTCCCGATTATTTTTATCTTACGTTCCATTGTCTCACCATTAGAAAACTTACCATCCAAAGATAGTATACCATTCGGTTACACCTATGTATCCAAATGGTTGAGCGCTCCAGTTTTCCAATTACAGGACAACGCATATAAGAGGATATCATTACTCCTAAAGAGGAGCTATGGATTCCATATCTATGAATAACAAGTCTACGCTACCAAGTGTCATGCCTCCAACGTACCGGCATGCATGCCACTATAGAGATGTGGGAGTCACCCATTGGTACATCAAAAGACACAAGTCGAGACAACGGGCCCATTATTCATCTCAGGATTAAGATACAATACAAATGATTGTCTAAAGTGAATCGATTTGACAAGACAGAATTATTAATCCAAATCAATTCACTTTATGTCCCGATCCAACACATCGTCACCTATGACAATGCGCCAATGTTTCTATTCACGGAGTCCAACTCCGATGGCCAAGACAAACCATCTCCCAAAAGGGATATAGACAACATAACAATCTTTACATGAATAAAGCGCCCAACTTTATTCCCTCGATTGCGGATCATGTATTTTAGACCATCATCTTAAGAGTCGTGTCTACCGCATAATCATCCCATCATATGCCCAACTCTTAAGGTTTAGACTGACAGTCTCAGACTACTGTTTGCTTATCATACATTCAACAAATATGAACGTAAAGAGGACAATATTTGGTATATATAAATGAATAAATTCTTTATTGATAAAAATGTCTCCAAAAACGTATTACATTTTTACTCCTTAGAGCATACATGTCTAACAATCTCCCACTTGCACTAAGTGAGTAAATACTGCAAATTTCGCATCCCCATAGCTTCCACATGCCTTTCGAAGACTCTCCCAGAAAGTGTCTTCGTAAATGGATCAGCTAAATTGTCCTCTGACGCGATCTTGCACACCGTGACATGCCCGCTCTCAACGAAGTCCTTTATCACATGATACTTCCGATCAATATGCTTACTCTTCTTGTGAAATCTTGGTTCCTTAGCATTAGCTACCGCCGCACTGTTATCACAGTACAGTGATACCGCTTTATCCACACCAGGAACTACCTCAAGATCCCCAAGGAACTTGCGGAGCCACACTGCTTCTTTCGAAGCATCACTAGCCGCCACATACTCGGCCTCCATCGTTGAATCCGAAGTGCAATCTTGCTTCGCACTTCTCCAACTGATGGCACCGCCACCTAGAGTAAACACAAACCCTGAAGTCGATTTCCTAGAATCCAGGCAGGATTGAAAATCCGAATCAGTGTATCCTAGAGGAGTTAAATTCTCACCCGAATACACAAGCATATACTCACGAGTCCTTCTCAGGTACTTGAAAATATGCTTTACCGCAACCCAATGGTTTGGTCCTGGATCCGCCTGAAATCGACTCATAATCCCGACCGCATAGCTAATATCCGGTCGAGTGCAAAGCATGGCATACATGAGACTACCCACTGCCGAAGCATAAGGTACCTTCTTCATGTATTCTCTTTCTTCATTAGACTTTGGAGAGTCTTTCTTAGAAAGAGTAATTCCAGACCTAGATGGTTGCCCACCTTTCTTGGAATCCTGCATTGCAAACCTCCTGAGAATTTTATCTATGTACCCGGCCTGTGACAAAGCTATCATTTTGTTCTTCCTATCCCGAAAGATCTGGATACCGAGAACAAAATTAGCCTCACCCAAGTCCTTCATGTCAAACTGCTTGGTCAACCATAATTTGACCGATGACAACGCCCCAACGTCATTGCCAATTAGCAGAATGTCATCTACATAGAGTAGTAGAAAAACCACCTTCCCATTCTTAATGTGTTTGTAAACACATGGTTCATCCACATTTTGTGAGAACCCATAAGTCTTGATCACTTGATCAAATCTTATGTTCCAAGAACGAGAAGCCTGCTTAAGTCCATAAATAGACTTTAGCAACTTACAAACCTTACCCTCTTGACCCGTGACCTTGAACCCGTCTGGTTGTTCCATATAAATGGACTCATCAAGATAGCCATTCAGAAAAGCCGTCTTGACATCCATCTGCCAAATCTCGTAGTCGAGAGCGGCAGCTATGGACAAGAGAATCCGGATGGACTTAAGCATGGCTACAGGCGAAAAGGTTTCCTCATAATCGATTCCTTCCTTTTGCGTATAACCCTTAGCTACCAGTCTAGCCTTAAAGGTTTCGACCTTTCCATCCACTCCTCTTTTCCTCTTGTAGATCCACTTACACCCTATGGGTTTTACCCCTTCGTGAAGATCCACAAGCTCCCAGACCCGATTAGTCTCCATAGACTTCATCTCAATGTTCATGGCCTCTGTCCAGAGTCTTGAATCAACATCCTCCATAGCTTCTGCGTAAGTATAAGGATCCCTGTCATGTTCATCCGGTTCAGCCAAAAAGACCTCCCCATTGAACATATACCTCTCAGGTTGACGCCCGATCCTCCCACTACGCCGAAGCCCCTGAGGTTGTTGTTCAGGTTTGTTTGGTTTTTCTACACCGATCGGAATGGTTTCGTTCGGAACCTCCGGAGTAAACGGATTACCCCTCAACTCCTCAAGCACCACTTTGCTTTGAGGTTTAAAGTCGTTCATGTAACTCTCCTCAAGGAAAGTTGCATTAGTTGAAACCACGACTTTATTTTCCTTCGGGTTATAAAAATAACCCCCTTTAGTCCCTTTTGGATATCCTACAAACACGCAAACTTCTGAACGTGCTTCCAACTTATTCGGATCCTTAAACAGGACATGAGCTGGACATCCCCATATGCGAATATGGTTTAAGGATGTTTTCCGTCTTGTCCACAACTCGTGAGGAGTTTTAGGGACCGATTTTGAAGGCACATTGTTCAAAAGATAACATGCGGTTTGTAGTGCATATCCCCAAAAGGATAAAGGCAATGATGAATAACTCATCATGGACCGAATCATGTCCAACAAAGTCCTATTCCTTTTCTCTGCTACGCCATTCTGCTGCGGAGTACCCGGCGTAGTCAAATGGGATAAAATCCCATTCTCTAACAAGTGTCCCAAGAACTCATCAGAAAGGTATTCTCCACCTCGATCTGATCGAAGTGCCTTTATGGGTCTACCCAATTGCTTTTCCACTTCAGCCCGAAACTCCCTGAATTTATCATAAGTTTCGCTTTTGTGGTGCATTAGGTACACATACCCATATCTAGAGTAATCGTCAATGAAAGTAACGAAGTACTCATACCCTCCTCGTGCCCGGATGTTCATCGGTCCGCAAACATCACTATGCACAAGTTCTAGAACCCCTTCGGCCCTATTGCCCTTAGACCCGTATGGTCTTTTGGTCATTTTACCCTCCAAACAAGACTCACATTGAGGTATAGATTCCACCTTTAAGTGACTTAAAGGTCCATCCCTTACCAACCTTTGAATCCTATTTAGGTTAATATGGCCAAGGCGCAAATGCCAAAGATAAGTCTTATTAGAGTGAGAAGTTTTAAGTCTTTTTGATTCATTATCATTTATCTCAGCATTAAGCAACAAGTCCATCTTAGGTTTGATAAAATATAGATTATTTTGCATCCATCCAGAACAGATAAAAGATTTGTTTTTACGAATCACCACTTTTTCATTAAAAGATACCACGTAGGAGTCTTTAAATAAAGAAGATACAGAAATTAAATTCCTTTTAAATTTAGGAACATAAAAACAATCTCGCAAAATTAAACTCCTATAATTATCAAAATAAAGATGGACATCTCCCACTGCTTCCGCTGAGACCAAGGATCCATCGCCCATCCGAAGCGTTAAGTCTTCACGAAGTAGACTTCTCGTTTCTTTGAATCCCTGCAGAGAAACACAAACATGATTAGTTGCACCAGAATCTATGACCCAAATGTCACTGGATTCCTCAACCAAACAAGTTTCTAAATATAGAAGATCACACCTACCTCCCTTGGAAAGGAAGTCCTTGCAATGCTTCTTTATATGCCCGACCTTACCACAAAAGAAGCACTTAAGCTTCTTTGGGTTCTTCTTCTTCTTCTTCTTGCTCTTGGTAGCAATAGGAATAGAAGACTTCCCACTCTTGGCCCGTTGTTTCTTTCCATTCCCAGAGTTAGGATTGGAACCAGAAGCAGCTACCAAATTGGCCTCTCCACCAGCAGGAGACTCCCTGATCAGCAGTTCAAACTCTTGTAACTGTTTCATCAGTTCTGTCAAGGTCATATCCCGTCTATTGCTTAGATTAAAAGTAGCTCTAAACGGAATAAATTCCTTAGACAGAGTCTCAAAGACCATAGTCATCTGAGTTTCAGCATCGATGTCGGCTCCATTGGTTTGAGCCTCAACGAGGTAACCCATGACCAACATCATGTGCTCCTTTACAGATGTCCCCGGTCTCTGTCTACAGTTTAAGAGTTTCCGAAGCGCCCCTTGCCGCTTTGTTATGGCCTGGCCTCCAAACATGTCCTCAAGATTATCCAAGATCTGCTTCGCAGTCTCATAATCCTGATGTTGAGCCTGCAGCACGTTATTCATGCTAGCCATAACATAGCAGCGGGCCTGATCATTAGCATCTTTCCAGCGTTCGTACGCTTGGAATTGCTCATTACTTGAGTCTCCCGTAGGCTCGGGAGGACAAGGAGTTGTCAGAACATATTTCAGTTTCTCAAAGGAAAGGACGATGTCCAGGTTCCGTTTCCAATCATTATAGTTCTCACCGGTCAATTGGTTTTTGTCAAGTATCGATGATAAAGCGTTTTTAGACATTTTCAATCTACAATAAAGAATCATATACCAAACATAAGCAAACATATATAATAATTTAGTAAGATAACACAATCATGTAAAATTATACAAATGTGTTTATGTGTCAAAACCTTGAAAATATCACAACCTTACAACGATAATTCCCAACTCAGAATTCAACAAGCTCCTAGGGGAGTCATGCCAAATTCAATCAGGAACACGGATCCCCTCCTGATTAATATATGCCATCCAGGACCCGTATGATCCAGCATATACTAATAATCGTTTCTTTGGCCATTAATTTTATTAACAGAGCTCCTAGGGGAGGTTAATAATAAAGTTAACGTGAGTGTATAACCACCGTTTTAATATTTTATCCATGATTTATAATCACCACCTAGGGGTGTGCAACCATAAATCATACTAAAATACCTTATCCTTTCAGAGATCCAATCTGGTACATGATAGAAATCCCTTCCTAGGGGTTGGGACCATCATGTTCTTCCTATGGACCAACGATGGAGGCCTTAGGTTCTCTCTTCGAAAACCTTCTCCCACTCAATCTTTTGAAGTCAAGGTTTTATTTTAAAATTATGCATGAACAATTTTAATATGAGCGGCACTCCCTATTCTATATGACATGTTATCAATATACATGGTAAATCATATTATAATGCAGACAAGCAAAGCAATCAAGCAAAGCTACAAGCATAATAATAATAACCGTAATATTATGGTTCCACCCTAGAGAATAGAAAAAATAAGATTACAAGAGAATAATCGAGACATTTATCGATTCTTCATCCTTGAATCCTTAAGCTGTATCCTTCTTCATGTAATATCCATCTTCAAGTCCTCAATCCCGTATGAATCGAATACTTCATATTTCCGGTCATATCCAAATTTAATGTTTCTCAGAATCGTCCCAAAAATAAAATTAAAACTGCACTGAAAAAATCGCACCTTTTCTGGACGCCTGGCAGCTCTCGGTCGGCTGGCCGATCTGGGTGATCGGTCTGCCGATCATGGTGGTTCGGCCTGCCGAACATGAAGGTTCGGCCTGCCGGCAGAGCATCAAAATTTCTGCCCCACTGTCGGCCTGCCGGACCGTACGTCCGGCCTGCCGATTTGTGACCTTCGGCCTGCCGAACTGTGAGGTCCGGCATGCCGACCGAGCAGAAAACCCTCAATCCAGAAAATACAATTTTAATGCAATTCATCAATTTTATTTTCAACAATTCAAAAACATGAAATTAGAGACTCAGGAAATACCTGGAGGCGCCATCATCTATCTTCAAGATCCGACTTCTCGTTCCGTCTTCTCCGAATAATTATTTAATTACAAAATTCTTACAAATTAAATAATAATTCCTAGACGGAGATGATAGACCGCCATCTAATTACATGAAAAACTTAGATACACATTCTAACCTCTAAGGAACCATAACCGGTATTAATTAATTAATAAATAATTAAACAACAATTTAATCAACCATAATTAATTAATAAACATTCACCATATAATCCATGACAACATATATATTATATAGAAACCTAGAGTGCCATCTCTCTATAAAATTTAATTCAAGCATTGGAGAGATTAAGATCACAAAATTTATGCATACAACATGATCACAAACTTGCAAATTTATGTAAAAACCTCGGCTCTGATACCAATTGTTGGAAACAAAGTGCGCAGCGGAATTTTAAAAAATTTTTCATCAGAGTATTTTCCAAAACACAAGTTTGACATGTTATACGTATAAATTAAACAGATCTTACTAACCTCAGTGTGCTGAAGATCCTCCGCGACCTGTGTAGAGAAGTAACGTTCCAGAAGAGCCTCAACCAACTGGTCTTCTTTGCTATTCTCTATCCACAACCGGAGTGAGTGTGGGCTCACACGTACAGCTCTTCCACCGGTGACTCTCCTTCCAACCAATAGAGAGAACCCAAAGCTAGTGCTCGTGATTTGTGAACAAAAGCTCTCAGGGAGTTTTCAGATGCTCACTAGAAGAGTATCACTCTTAATCTCTCAAATTGATCTGAGTAAATCATTAGACTCACTCCCTTTTTATACCTATTGGTCCTTGGGGTCAGTCCATATCAGATTAGGTCTCAAAAATCGAAATAGAATCAAGTTCGGATCAATATCTGATAAGATACGCGTGAAAAACGCGTAATCTTAGCTGTCGCGGTCGGCATGCCGAACTGTGAGATAGGCAGGCCGAACTGGCCAGTTCGGCAGGCCGAACTTTCTGATCGGCAGGCCGAACTGCCGAGAAAAAATCTCCGCGAATCTTTTATTTTCCACCCGAGATTCTAAAGGATAAAGTCTCAGTTTTGATTCAAATAGCCCAATAGAAAAGATATCTGATCAAAACAAACTTTATCAAGATAATCTCTAAGAAAATAAATCAATTCACAATAATTCTACAAGTTTATCTTGTTCTAATTGTCCAAAATTAAAACAACCGATAAACAGACAAGAATTATCCGAACGCCATAATTCAACAAGTTCATCTTGAACTAATTTCTTACATAATTAATTCAACCGATAAACAGACATGAATTATTTGATTCTTATAAATTTTAAACCAATCTGATAAATCCGACATAAGTCACCAATTATTGAAAAAGCACGCCGTGTCGTTACAGGATTTTGTGAGCTAGCAAAGGGGACCAAAATGGACCTATAAAGTTCAAGCTCATGATAACTATGAAACCCAATATCCCAGATATGCATTTCACAATTATCAACTCCAACGCTACTCCACTAAAAGCTTGGAGCTGCACTCTCGAACTTTATAGAATTACGAAGCTCGTGTAGCTAAGTCTCCATGACATATCATACTGTATCGCATCCCCATATGATCATCCATAATCGGCTTAAGGACAAGTTCTGTCTTACCTTCCCGATTATTTTTATCTTACGTTCCATTGTCTCACCATTAGAAAACTTACCATCCAAAGATAGTATACCATTCGGTTACACCTATGTATCCAAATGGTTGAGCGCTCCAGTTTTCCAATTACAGGACAACGCATATAAGAGGATATCATTACTCCTAAAGAGGAGCTATGGATTCCATATCTATGAATAACAAGTCTACGCTACCAAGTGTCATGCCTCCAACGTACCGGCATGCATGCCACTATAGAGATGTGGGAGTCACCCATTGGTACATCAAAAGACACAAGTCGAGACAACGGGCCCATTATTCATCTCAGGATTAAGATACAATACAAATGATTGTCTAAAGTGAATCGATTTGACAAGACAGAATTATTAATCCAAATCAATTCACTTTATGTCCCGATCCAACACATCGTCACCTATGACAATGCGCCAATGTTTCTATTCACGGAGTCCAACTCCGATGGCCAAGACAAACCATCTCCCAAAAGGGATATAGACAACATAACAATCTTTACATGAATAAAGCGCCCAACTTTATTCCCTCGATTGCGGATCATGTATTTTAGACCATCATCTTAAGAGTCGTGTCTACCGCATAATCATCCCATCATATGCCCAACTCTTAAGGTTTAGACTGACAGTCTCAGACTACTGTTTGCTTATCATACATTCAACAAATATGAACGTAAAGAGGACAATATTTGGTATATATAAATGAATAAATTCTTTATTGATAAAAATGTCTCCAAAAACGTATTACATTTTTACTCCTTAGAGCATACATGTCTAACAAGGACTTCCTTTCTCGAGGAGGTAGGTGTGATCTTTTGGTTATTGAAACTTGTTTAGTTGAGGAACTAGTGACCTAAGAGAATCTAGTGACACTTAGGTCATAGATTCTAGCGCAACTAATCATGTTTGTGTTTCTCTACGGGGTTCAAAGAAACAAGAAGTCTGCTGTATAAAGACTTCACACTTCAGATGAGCGATGGATCCTTGGTGTTATTTCAAGCAGTGGGGGACGTCCATCTTTACTTTGATAATTATAGGAATTTATTTTTGCGAAATTGTTTTTATGTTCTTAAACTTAAAAGGAATCTAATTTATGTAGCTTGTTTAATTAAAGACTATTATGTAGTGTCTTTCAATAATAAAGTGGCGATTTGTAAAAACAAATCTTGTATCTATGATGGATGGATGCAAAATAATCTATATTTTATCAAACCTAACATGGACTTACTACTGAACACTGAGGTTAATGATAATAACTCTAAAAGACTTAAAACTTTTCACTCTTAGAAGACTTATCTTTGGCATTTACAGCTAGGTCATATTAATCTGAATAAGATTCAAGGGTTGGTAAGGGATGGACCTTTAAGTCACTTAAAAGTAGAATCTATACCATAATGTTAATCTTGTTTAGAGAGTAAAATGACCAAAATACCATTTAGGTCTAAAGGCAATAGGGCCGAAGGGGTTCTAGAACTTGTGCATAGTGATGTTTGTGGTCTTATGAACATTTAGGCACAAGGAGGGTATGATTATTTCATCACTTTTATTGATGATTACTCAAGGTATAGGTATGTGTACCTATTGCACTACAAAAGCGAAAATTATGACAAGTTCAGGGACTAAAGGCACTTTGATCCAATCGAGGTGGTGAATACCTTTCTAATGAGTTCTTGGGGCACTTATTAGAGAATGAGATTTTATCCCATTTGACTATACCGGGCACTCTATAGTAGAATGGCGTGGCTGAGAGAAGAAATAAGACTTTGTTGGACATGGTCATGTCCATGATGAGTTATTCATCATTGCCTTTATCATTTTGGGGATATACACTACAAACTGCATGTTATTTTTTGAACAATGTGCCTTCAAAATCAGTTCTGAAATCTCCTCAAGAGTTGTGGACTGGGAAAAAGACATCCTTTGTAACAACTGAGATTTCTAATGCATTAAAAATACATCAAGTTAAGGATTATATTAAGATGAAAAGTACAGTTTAAAGAAAAATACTGTATAATAACATAAAAAATTATATAGTATTAGAGTAATGTAGTGTAAGAATTGGATTGTTTAAGGTCATGCAGTACAAAATTAGACTGTGTAGACCACAAATTTCTTTTATAAAAGTGCAAAAAAGAAAATCCTAAAAAAAGAAATAAGCTCTCTCTCTACTTTCTCTCTCTAGATTTTCTCTCTCTCTCTCTCCTCAAATCTTGTTCAAGATTCTAGCATTTGTTTTTGACACCTCCCGCACCAATGGAAAGCTCTCGATGAGCTGAGTCCGACGAGGTGCCATGCCGCCCAAAAAGCCATCGGAGAATCAAGATCGAAATCTCCATTTTTGGCCATCGACTTTGAGCTCTGACCTGCTATGTTAGAGGTAGAATTAGGTGAAATTGACACCGTCATTGGACTCAGAAGGGTCGAATTAGGGGGGGAGGCTTGAGCCCAGCCACCAACGGACCCCAATTGACGTCGGTCAACGTCGGTCAACGGCCGATCAACGGTTACTTTGGGATTTTGTGATCCAGACCTCCAATCGACGATCCGAGATGGTCTCTTGACTCGTTTCGATGCTCTGAACGTGATGGTGGCCTTTGTTCAAGCTAATTCCACTGCAGTAAAAATCATCCAGTATCGATTGTACGTAAATCGAGACGATTCAAACAGTAGTAATGGAGTCTAGAATGACAATTCTAGTAACGTATGATCTCCAGGAAGCATTCTTAGCCATTGATGGTCGCTCAAGGAGCACTGTAGAGGATGTTTCACATAATGTAGATACAACGAGGTACAACTAGACCTACTTAGCTTGGAGTCCAAGTAAGTAGGAATATCGCCTACAGTATGAACCGTTTTAAAAATAAATTATTTTAGATGCTTTCATAAACATTTAGGAAAATACATGATTAGTGATTGTTACACTGTTTTATGTGAGAATGGGTTTTATAATGTTACAAGGTTGACGAAAAACCTGTTAAGGGTAAAATTGTCATTATTAAGGAAACGGTTAGAACGGAGTCGAACACTCCAATTTAGCATAACGTTATTAGACAAAAAATGTTTCGTAATATGTTAAGTAATAAAATTGCGAGTAAGACAGGAGATTTAATAAGGGATGTTTAAGTAAACAAAAGGTAAACCAATGGGTTACGAGGTTAAAAGGAAAAGTAACCCCGATGGGTTACAAAGCTAAATGAAGGAAAGGTAAACCGATGGTTTATAAGGTTAAGTAAAGACAACGGTAAACAAAAGTATACTGGTCAAGTTAAAAAAGGAAAGAATGGTTAATGTTTACATTTTATTATCAATCGAGTGGATTGATAATAAAGATCTCGATTGATAATAAAGAAAGTTAACTAATAAGTCGGCTGTCGTTTGATCAGGATACAAAGGACGACTAATGGAAGGAAAAGGAACAGGATAGAGAGCGCTAGAGCATAGTTCAGGTAAGTTCAAATCTCACCTACAACATGAAATAAATGATTTTTAAATGCTTATTTATATAATTTGCAAATGAGTTTGCAATTATTATGCAAGTTTCTTTAAAGTTGTTTGCATTTATTATGCAAAAAGTTTTAAAGTTCAAGAAAAAGATTTGCAATGAATTTGCAATTGTTATGTTAAAGTCTATTTGCATATTGATATGCATAGCGTTTTTTAAAAGTTTAAGTTATGATTTTTAAAGTATTTAAAGTATATTTTGCATTATGACAATGCATAATGTTTTATAGTTTAAGTTAAAAGTTTCATGATGCAATTGTTATGCAATAAGTTGCATTTGTTGTGTAATAAGTTTTAGAATAAAAGTTATAATTTGCAAAATGTAATTTCGTTATATGTTGCATTTGTTATGCAATAAGTGTTAGAATACAAGTAATGATTTACAAAATGTGTTTGCGTTTTATGATGCATTTGTTAAGCAATATGTTGCATTTGTTATGCAATAGGTTTTATAGTACAAGCTATGAATTGCAAGTGTGTTTGCATATGATGTGATTGTATTTGAAATGCTCACTAAAGTTAATAAGAAGGTAACATAAAGATAAAAAGAAAGTGTCATGTCAGCCTCTTTGTTATGAGGTACTAAAAGTAAAATTAACGTTTGACCTCCTAGATGTGAGGTACAAGACCTTAATGTTTGATGGTCTCAAGTCTTCCACAAGGGAAGCATCATGTTTATGATCTCATGATTAATGAGTTGGTACGAACACTAAAGTAAAGTAAGGAAAATGAAAGTAAGATAAGAAAAGTTAAGGAACGAAGATAGAAAGTTAGAGTAAGAAAAGAACATTTATAAGACACTCATAAATGAAAGTTCCTAATTGAGCATAAATGGAGTCATGCATTCTAATTTTGCCAGAATTCCTTTTTATGAAATATTTATATGTTATGTTATGAAAGACATTTTGAGAAATGTTTTATGTTAAATATTTATGAAAAACATTTTCATGTTTCAAGAAAAGATTTATAAATTACGTTTTAAGAAAAACGTTCAAGAAATGTTTTACGAAAAACATTTATGTAAAACGTTTCAAAAATATTTTATGAAAAACGTTTATGAAAAATGTTTTTAGAAATGGTTATGGAAAACGTTCTGTAAGAATGTTTCGAGAGAAAGACTTTCATGAGAAAAGTTTTTAAAGCATGCTTAAATGCTTTGTAAGATTTTGTTTGAACTTACTGAGCAAAAGCTCATAAAAAGTTTCTTCATGCTGTAGGTAGTTTTATGGGCGACCAGTAGGACCCGTTAGAAGAGTTGGGTGCTGCGGAGGATGGATGCAAGGATTTGGGTATGGATACCACTACAGTAATGTTTCCGTTGTTTAAAAGAAATATTTTCCACTAGTTAATATAGTGTTTTCAAAGTTTTAAGAAAAAAAAACAAAGTTTGAAGAAATGTTTCCAAGTTTTAAGATATAGTTTAGGAACTGTTTAATATAATTATAAAGTTAAGTTTTAAGCGATGTTTTAGTAAATGTTTCTTATTAAGTTTTAAGAAACAATTTGAAATAGTTTTAAAGTCAAGTGTTGAGCGAGTCACGACAGAGGTCGCAACAGTTTTTAAGTACGTTTAAAGAATATGATTAGGAAAAAAAAATTTATTTCAGTATTTTTCTTACTAAGTCAGTATTTTTCTTACTAAGTAAGTAAGATTACTGTTTAAGTAATGACGTTTAAGTAAGTAAAATGACTGCCCAAAAAGACGGGTCGTCACAGGTGGTATCAGAGCAGTATCCTGCCATCCCATCTCGCGCTGTCATATGTCCGCTACACCATAGCTCAAGTAAGTTAAGTGAAGTTAAGTAAGAAGAAAAGTTAATATTTAACAATTACATCCTTATATCGGGTATATAGCCTTTGATATTGGCTCACCTAGATGAGCAACGAGAAGGTAAGGGTCAAAGGATGAACATGATGATATATGCTAGAATGTCCTCGCAAGTCGACAGTAGTTATCATCTATTAGCGATGTCAAGTGAACGATGACCAAACGTGGTCAATTGTGGTCAACAGATGGCCGACGACTCAAAATCAAGAAGATGAGCTTGTGACACGTTATGATGTTTAGGCGCACAATGGTGTCTCCATAGGAGCAAATATTACTTTGTTGGAGTTATTCTATATTGGCTACACGTATAACGAGAAAAAGTGGATCAAGATAACAGAATAATGAAGGTCTGAAGTGATTTTTAGTGCTCTATAGAACGAGAGTGCCTGAGAGCAACTTGATGTTAGATCACTAATTGTGTGATTTTATCGAGCTTAAGCACTCCTTAGCTGACCTGAGATATGCGAATGAGCTCATAACTGCCCGGATGGGAAATACAATCAAGACAATGATGCCCAATCTGGCAGCAGAAACCTCACAGATTGGGGATGGAAGCTGGAAATTTATACGTTATGAAGAAAATTACAGGAAAATGCAATTTTAGAATGGATATAGAACCAAAAATTATGGATTTTGTGGTCGGATGACCCTAATCTTTAGATAGAAATGATGAGATTAGAATGGAAATAAACCCTATTTTCAAGAATAGCATTCAATGATAGAATGTTAAACCTTTAAATGAATGGAAACTACGCTGAAATGTTGAAGGATCAGAGTTGCGCAGTAGAAGTGTGGTGTACAATTTAAAGAAATATGTCAGTAATATGATGAAAATTATAGAAGTTCCAAGATGAAGGCTCAGTTTTAGTGAAAAAGTAGGCATGTTAAGAACGAAAAAGAGAATAAGGAAGATGAACTACCTTTGAAGGTGCTAATTTTTGAGGACGAAAATTTTTAAGGAGGGTAGATTGTAACACCCGAGATTTCTAATGCATTAAAAATGCATCAAGTTAAGGATTATATTAAGATGAAAAGTACAATTTAAAGAAAAATACCATATAATAACATAAAAAATTATACAGTATTAGAGCATGCAGTGTAAGAATTGGATTGTTTAAGGTCATGCAGTATAGAATTGGACTATGTAGACCATAAATTTCTTTTATAAAAGTGCAAAAAAGAAAAGAAGAAAAAAAAGAAGAAAATCCTAAAAAAAGAAATCAACTCTCTCTCTCTACTTTCTCTCTCTAGATTTTCTCTCTCTCCTTAAATCTCGTTTAAGATTTTGGCGTTTGTTTTTGACACCTCCTACACCAATGGAAAGCTCTCGATGAGTTGAGTCCAACGAGGTGCCGTGCCGCCCAAAAAGCCACCGGAGAATCAAGATTAGAATCTCCATTTTGGCCGCCGACTTTGAGCTCTGACCTGCTATGTTAGAGGTAGAATTAGGTGAAATTGACACCGCCATTGGACTCAGAAGGGTTGAATTAGGGGGTAAGGCCCGAGCCAAGCCACCAACGGACCCTAATTGACGCCGATCAACGCTGGTCAACGGCTACTTTGAGATTTTGTGATTCGGACCTCCGATCGACTATCCGAGATGGCCTCCCGACTCGTTTCGATGCTCTGAACGTGATGGTGACCTTTGTTCAAGCTAATTCCACTCTGGTGAAAATCATCTGGTACCGATTGTATGTAGATCGAGGCGATTCAAACAGTAGTAACGAAGTCCAGAATGACAGTTCTAGTAACGTATGATCTCCAGGAAGCATTCTTACCCATTGATGGTCGCTCGAGGAGCACTATAGAGGATGCTTCGCATACTGTAGATACAACAAGGTACAACTAGACCTGTTTAGCTTGGAGTCCAAGTAAGTAAGAATCTCGCCTACAGTATGAACCGTTTTAAAAATAAATTGTTTTAGATGCTTTCATAAACATTAATGAAAATGCATGATTAGTGATTGTTACACTGTTTTATGTGAGAATGGGTTTTATAATGTTACAAGGTTGACGAAAAACCCGTTAAGGGTAAAATTGTCATTATTAAGGAAACGGCTAGAACGGAGTCGAACACTCTGATTTAGCATAACGTTATTAGATGAAAAATGTTTCGTAATACGTTAAGTAATGAAATTGCTAGTAAGATGGGAGATTTAATAATGGATGTTTAAGTAAACAAAAGGTAAACCGATGGGTTACGAGGTTAAAAGGAAAAGTAACCCCGGTGGGTTACAAAGCTAAGTGAAGGAAAGGTAAACCGATGGTTTATAAGGTTAAGAAAAGACAACGGTAAACGAAAGTATACTAGTTAAGTTAAAAAAGGAAAGAATGGTTAATGTTTATATTTTATTATCAATGAGTGCTAGAGCATAGTTCATGTAAGTACAAATCTCACCTACAACATGAAGTAAATGATTTTTAAATGCTTATTTATATAATTTACAAATGAGTTTTCAATTATTATGCAAGTTTCTTTTAAAGTATATTTGCATTTATTATGCAAAAAGTTTTAAAGTTCAAGAAAAAGATTTGCAATTGTTATGTTAAAGTCTATTTGTATATTGATATGCATAGCATTTTTTAAAGTTTAAGTTATGATGTTCAAAGTATTTAAAGTATATTTTGCGTTATGACAATGCATAATATTTTATAGTTTAAGTTATAAGTTTCATGATGCAATTGTTATGCAATAAGTTGCATTTGTTGTGCAATAAGTTTTAGAATAAAAGTTATAATTTGCACAATGTGATTTCGTTATATGTTGTATTTGTTATGCAATAAGTGTTAGAATACAAGTTATGATTTACAAAATGTGTTTGCATTTTATGATGCATTTGTTACGTAATATGTTGCATTTGTTATGCGATAGGTTTTATAGTACAAGCTATGAATTGCAAGTGTGTTTGCATATGATATGATTGCATTTGGAATGCTCACTAAAGTTAATAAGAAGGTAATGTAAAGATAAAAAGAAAGTGCCATACCAGCCTCTTTGTTATAAGGTACTAAAAGTAAAATTAAATTTTGACCTCCTAGATGTGAGGTACAAGACCTCAATGTTTGATGGTCTCAAGCCTTCCACAAGGGAAGCATCATGTTTATGATCTCATGATTAATGAGTTGGTACGAACACTAAAGTAAAGTAAGGAAAATAAAAGTAAGATAAGAAAAGTTAAGGAACGAAGATAGAAAGTTAGAGTAAGAAAAGAACGTTTATAAGACACTCATAAATGAAAGTTCCTAATTGAGCATAAATCGAGTCATGCATTCTGATTTTGCCAGAATTCCTTTTTATGAAATATTTATATGTTATGTTATGAAAGACATTTTGAGAAATGTTTTATGTTAAATATTTACGAAAAACATTTTCATGTTTTCAAGAAAAGATTTATAAATGACGTTTTAAGAAAAACGTTCAAGAAATGTTTTACGAGAAACGTTTATGTAAAATGTTTCAGAAATGTTTTATGAAAAACGTTTTCAGAAATGTTTATGGAAAACGTTCTTGAAGAATGTTTCATGAGAAAGGCTTTCATGAGAAAAGTTTTTAAAGCATATTTAAATGCTTTGTGAGATTTTGTTTGAACTTACTAAGTGAAAGCTCATAAAAAGTTTCTTCATGCTGTAGGTAGTTTTATGGGCGATCAGTAGGACCCGTTAGAAGAGTTGGGTACTGCAGAGGACGGATGCGAGGATTTGGGTATGGATTCTACTATAGTAATGTTTCCGTTATTTAAATGAAATATTTTCCACTATTTAATATAGTGTTTTCAAAGTTTTAAGGAAAAAAAAACAAAGTTTGAAGAAATATTTCCAAGTTTTAAGATACGGTTTAGGAACTTTTTAATATTATTATAAAGTTAAGTTTTAAGCGATGTTTTAGTAAATGTTTCTTATTAAGTTGTAAGAAACGATTTGAAATGGTTTTAAAGTCAAGTATTGAGCGAGGTCTCGACATGAATGATGATAGAGTTCGCAACAGTTTTTAAGTACGTTTAAAGAATATGAGTAGGAAAAAAAATTATTTCAGTATTTTTCTTACTAAGTAAGTAAGATTATTGCTTAAATAATGACGTTTAAGTAAGTGAAATGACTGCCCGAAAAGGTGGGTCATCACATCCTTAAACCATACTCGCATATGGGGGTATTTTGTTCATGTCCTTTTTAAGGAAGCGAATAAGTTGGAAGCACGTTCAGAAGTTTGTGCATTTGTAAGATATCCAAAAGGCACTAAAGGGGGTTATTTTGATAACCTAAAGGAAAATAAAATCATAGTTTTAACTAATGTAACATTCCTTGAGGAAAGTTACATGGACGACTTTAGCCTCGAAGCAAAGTGCTGCTCGAGGAGTTGACGAGTGATTCGATCACTCCAGGGGTTTCAAATGAAACCATTCCAATCGGTATAGAAAAACTAACTAAACACGAATAACAACCTAAGGGGCTTCATTGTAGTGGGAGGATCGGGTGTCAATCTGAGAGGTATATGCTCAATGGTGAAGCCTTTTTGGCTGAACCGGTTAAACATGACAGGGATCCTTACACTTACAAAGAGGCTATGGAGGATGTTGATTTGAAAATCTAGATAGAGGCCATGAACACAGAGAGGAAGTCTATGGAGACTAATTGGGTCTAAGAGCTTGTAGATCTTCCTAAAGTGGTAAAACCCATAGGGTGTAAGTGGATCTATAAGAGAAAGAGAGGAGTAGATTGAAAGGTCGAAACCTATAAGGCTAGACTAGCAGCTAAGGGATACATACAAAAGGAAGAAATCGATTATGAGGAAACCTTTTTGCTTGTAGCCATGCTTAAGTCCATCTGCATTCTCTTGTCCATAACTGTTGCTCTTAACTACGAGATTTAGCAGATGGATGTCAAGATGGCCTTTCTAAATGGCTATCTTGATGAGTCCATATATATGGAACAACCAGACGGGTTCAAGGCTAAGGGTCAGGAGGGTAAGTTTTGTAAGTTGCTAAAGTTAATTTATCGACTTAAGTAGACTTCCCGTTCTTAGAACATAAGATTTGATCAGGTGATCAAGACTTATGGGTTCGCACAAATTGCAAACGAACCATGTGTTTACAAACACATTAAGGATGGTGAGGTTGTTTTTCTACTGCTATATATAGATGACATTTTCCTAATAGGCAATAACGTTGGGGCATTGTCATCGATCAAATTATAGTTGATCAAGCAATTTGACATGAAAGACTTAGGTGAGGCTAATTTTGTTCTTAGTATCCAGATCTTTTGAGATAGGAAGAACAAAATGATAGCTTTGTCCCAAGCAGGTTATATAGATAAAATTCTCAAAAGGTATGCAATGCAAGATTTCAAGAAAGGTGGGCAACCATCTAGGTCTAGAATTACTCTTTTTAAGAAGACTTTCCAAAGTTTGATGAAGATAGACAATACATGAAGAAGATGCTTTGTGTTTCGGTAGTGGGTACTCTCATGTATGCAATGCTTTACAC
The DNA here is from genome assembly GCA_025403435.1 of Artocarpus heterophyllus. Taxonomy (NCBI): domain Eukaryota; kingdom Viridiplantae; phylum Streptophyta; class Magnoliopsida; order Rosales; family Moraceae; genus Artocarpus; species Artocarpus heterophyllus. Next base: position 22,266,268 of record CM046338.1, read on the forward strand.
ACGACTAGATATTAGTTATGTGGCTGGGATTATAATTTGATTTTAGTTAGATCCAGGACCAAACCATTGGATTGCAATCAAGCATATTTTCAAGTACCTGAGAAGGACTCGAGAGTATATGCTTGTATATTCGGGTGAGAATTTAACACCTCTAGGATATATTGACTCAGATTTTTAATCCTGTCTAAATTTGAGAAGGTGGACTATTGGTTTTTTGCTTACTCTAGATGGCGGTGCCATTGTTTGGAGAAGTGTGAAGCAAGATTGCACTTCAGATTTCACGATGGAGGTTGAGTATGTGGTAGCTAGTAAGGCTTCGAAAGATGCAGTGTGGCTCCGCAAGTTTCTTAGGGATCTCAAGGTAGTTCTTGTTGTGGATAAGGCAGTATCACTGTATTGTGATAATAATGTAGTGGTAGTTAATGCTAAGGAACCAATATTTCACAAGAAGGTAAGCATATTGATCGAAAGTATCATGTGATAAAGGACTTCGTATAGGACGAACATGTGGCGGTACACAAAATCATGTAAGAGAACAAGCTGATCCATTCACGAAGACGCTAACTACAAGAGTCTTCGAGAGGCATGTGGAAGCTATGGGGATGCGGGATTTGTCATATTAACTCACTTAGTGCAAGTGGGAGATTGTTAGATATATATGCCCTAAGGACAAAAAAATGTAATATGTTTTTGTAGACATTTTTTTCAATAAAGAATTTATTTATTGTTCATATACCAAATTATTGTCTTTTTTACGTTCATATTTGTTGGATGTATGATAAGCAAACAAAAGTCTGAGACTATCGGTGTAAGCCTTTAGAATCAGGCATATGATGGATAGATTATACAAAAGACATGATTTTAAAGGTGACAGTCTAAACTATAAGATCTACAATTGAGAGAATAAAGTTGGACGCTTTATTCATGTAAAGATTGTTATGTTGACTATAACCCTAAGGGGAGATGGTTTGTCTTTGCTATCGGAGGTACACTCCATGAATAGAAACATTGGTACATTGTCATAGATGATGATGTACTGGATTGGGACATAAAGTGCAATTGTTTTGGATTAATAATTTTGTCTCAACAAATCAATTCACTTTAGACAATCATATGTGTTGTATCTTAATCTTGAGATGAATAATTTGTCTTGACTTATGTCTTTTGATGTACCAAAGGGTGGCATCCACATTTTATGTTGGTACGCATGTTGGTATGTTGGAGGCATGACTCTTGATAGCGTAGATCTGTTATTCATAAATACGAAATCTATAGCTCCTCTTTAGGAGTCGATGAGATCCTCTTATATGCGGTATCTTGTAATTGAAAAACTGAAACGCTCAACCATTTGGATACATAAGTGTAACCAAATGGTATACTATCTTTGGATGGTAAGTTTTTCGATGGTAAGATAATGGAATGTAAGGGAAAAATAATCAGCAAGGTAAGACAAAATTTATCCTTACGTCGATTATGGATAATACTATAGGGATAAGATACATTATGAAATGTCATGGAGACTTAGCTATTTGGGCTTCTTAATTCTATGTAGTTTGAGAGTGCAGCTCTAAGCTCTTAGGGGGAGTAACGTTAGAGTTGATAAATATGAAATGCATATCTGGGATATTGGGTTTCATAATTATCGGAAGCTTGAACTATATAGGTCCATCAGGTCCCTTTTGCTAGCTCATAATAAATCTTATAACTATATGACGTGCTTTTTGAATAAATTGGTGACTTATGTTAAATCATTAGATTGGCTAAAATTTGATAGGGTTAGATAATTCATGTCTGTTTATCAGTTGAATTAATTTTGTGTAAATTAATTCAAGATAACTTGTTGAATTATCAAGAATGTTTATTTTCCTATAGATTATCTAGATATGGTTGTTTTGATTAGATAACATCTCTATTGGGTTATTTGAATTAAAACTAAGGCTTTATCCTAAGAATCTTGGGTGGGAAATAAAAGATTTATAGGGATCATTTATCATAAGTTTAGCAGGCTAATCTTCAGGTTCGGTATACCGATGGAGTAAGTTCGGTAGGCCGATTTATCACTTTGGCCTGCCGACTGAACGATTTTTGATCACCGTTTTTGGACATTATTTTTTATCAGTTATTGATCCTGATTTGAATTTTTGAGGCCTTATCTGATAAGAACTAACTCCTAGGCCCAACCTCTATAAATAGGGAGTGAGAGTCATAGTTATTTATATCAGTTGAGGAATTAATAGTGAGCACTCTAGTCTGTGAGTCTCTAAAACTTTTTGAGAGCTATTGTTCACAAAGCATGAACCTTAGTTTTGGGTTTCCTTAATTGGTTGGATGGAGAGTCATTAGGAAGAGCTGTACTTTGTGGACCTACATGAACTCCAATCGTGGATAGAGAATAGCAAAAAAGGTTAGTTGGTTAAGGTTCTTCTAGAACGCCTTTCTCTTCACAGATTGCAAGAGCTTTTTGGCAAACAAGATTAGTAAGATCTGGTTAATTTATGCATATAGCATGTCAAACTTGTGTTTTGACAAATACTCAAACTTAAAATTTTAAAATTTCCATTGCGTACTGTTTTTCCAGTAATTCCAACTTTCTAATATTAACATTCCTGATTACTTACTTTATTATGCTTCCAAAATACAAGAGACAGGATTGGATTCTCAAATCCATATTGTACCAAGTAGATTAAAAGACATAATTCTATAAATAAGAGTATGTTAATAACTTAAGATCAAAATGATCTTATATATGATTATCAATCGATAATATTAGAACTTAACATATCATATCATTTCTCTGTCCTCCATAATCTCATTATGTGTAATGTACTTATTTAATGGCTCACTGCATTAATGATTCGGATAAGGTCGCTCCATTCTCAATGAAAATGACATGTACTAGCAATTGTCAATTAACAATTCCATACTTGAATTGAATAATTATTATATATTACTGACCATTTTAATTATAATTCTTCAATATCATCCTCCTGCATATAACACCTATATACAATATTTAAATTCATATAGATAATTATAGAATTTAAGTGATATTCATGAAGTATTCAACAAACATGCACACAAAAATAATGAAAATTTTAATTCATTTATTTATAAATATGTCCATTATAAAAATATCACATGCTTTGAGGGCATTTATTTTAACAATTAGCACTAATGTTTGACTCAAGAGAGATCAAACGACATCAAGTAGTACAACAATGGGTGATCATCAAAGACATTGAATGCCAAGAGCAAGAGAAGTAATATAATCATAGTGGATTACAATGTCAAAAAATTTATAGATTATTTGTATTAAAAAAATAAACTATCAAATCAATTAGAGAATTAAGCATCCTCATTCCCAATATGCTATAAAATACCATCAAATTAAGAGGAATGATCAGAGACACAGTTTTAAATACTAATATTTCAGGCAATTACATCGGACATGATTTTTACTCATTTTGATCTTAAAGTTTTCTTTGGGTTTTGCTTTTAAGTTTTTAACTAATTTGTTTGTTTAATCTTAGTCTCTTGTGCAAGAATGTTGATTTAGTATTAGATGAATTTTTTTCCCAACAACCCTAATTAAATTTATGTTGTTTTTGTTAATTACTCAAATTCTCTAGTAGTCATTTTTAGTATAACATAATGTGTATATTAATATATACGACACTTTTTTAATTGAGTTTTAAAATCTTTGAGGCGCGTCTAACATGGGAAACGGTTAGTAGCTGGCGGTCTTTGATTAAATATCACAAGATTTGTTATCTAGGATAATCAAAAAGCTTCACATGATGCCCTCTTTTGTCTCTACCATGGTATTCCTTATGGATATTAATCAATCTCAAAATTGAAGTTGCGAATAGTATGTATGGAAATAATGGCGTACTAAATTGAAGTTTTAAATGTTCATGAGAAACATTTTATGAAAGACATTTTACAAAAAATATTTTGAGAAAAACATTTTTTGAAAGATATGTCATAGGAAATATTTCATGATATATATTTTATGAGAAACATTTATGAAAAACATTTTATGAGAAACGTTTTATGAGAAATTTTTTACGAAAATATTTTACGAGAAAAGTTTTACGGCAAACTTTTTATATGAAATGTTTTATGTAAATGATTTGTGAGAAATGTTTTATGAAATATGTTTAAGCTTACTAAGCGAAGCTCATTAAAGTTCCTCCATGCTTTAGGAGACAATACAAAAGGACAATATGAATGTTTCTTGGGCTTGGCATAGCGGTGGAACAAATGCAACAATTGAGCTATGGATACTGCTACAGTTGTTTTCTGTTGTGTTGAAGAACTCTAGGTTCATTTGGTAAATGGATTCGAATTAGTGATTTGATTAGAGTTGTGTGATTTGAATTAGGATTTGAATTAGTAATTCAAATTGTTATCCGAATTGATATTTAGATGTGCGTTTAAGTTTTAATCTGAATATGGAATAAAATTGAAATTTGTGTTTAGAGAGATAGTAAAAAAAGTTTTTTATTTATTAACAAATATAATAAAATCTTAATGTTAATGATGCTAAAGAATATGCAATTTGGATCTTAAATTATTCTTCTCTTCACTAGGAACACAATGAAAAAAGAATCATCTCAATTGGATATTAAAAAAAGAAGTTATAACTTTTTTCCTGAAATATAGGTGAGAGAATTTTAACTTTTTAGTAGCAAAGATATCCGAGTATTAAGAGTTTAAGTGGTCAAAACTCTAAAAACTTAGATTCTTGATACTTATTTGATTCAAATTTTTGGGGAAACAAACATGTATCCAAAGGATTTTTAACACTCGAATCCAAATTTGAGTCCATTAAGTCTAAAGAATGCATGAAACAAACATTCTCTCTATGTTTATTGAAAAACAAGACTTATGTTTCTATTTAATTGCAACATAACTTGCAATAGTTTTTAAGTATTGTTAAAAAAAATTTGCTCTACATTTTCTTACTAGTAAGTAAGATTAATATTAAGAAATGAAGTTTAAGCATGTTAAGTAACGATTTGGAAAGTTGGATCATCCTAACTAGTATCAGAGTTGTTATCATGCCATCCTACTTTGTATTGTTATACGTTTGCTTTGCTACATCTCAAATAAGTCAATGTTATGTCTGTGGTAGTAAAGTTTAAAGCTTTATGACATTGTCCATGATGTTTATGCAACCCTATGTGCAGCAAATCAACCCTCTTTATTCACTAGCAAAGTAAATACTCAGTGACGACATCAAACTATAGTAGATAAGAAAAATGGTTACGACAAATCTAGAATTTTACTTTCATGTTTTTTCTCTATTAAACAAGTACTATATATATTACCTAATAAATTATATTTACACATCCTTAGACACCTCTTAACTTGACCAAGCTCAATTAAAATAACACCCCCGTAATTATTAAATTTCTACAAGTAAAAAATTCCCAAAATATCCCCCTTGTATGATTAAAACATAGTTTAAGCTACTGAAACAAGCAATAACTGATAACTTTACTACTCAAATCTTATACAATCAACATATTCTATAGGCCCTTAAAAAAAATATCCCATATGTGTATTTAATTCTTTGGGAAAATTCTAAACATACCTTCTGAACTATATTCAAAATACCATAAACATTCTCTAAATTTAATTAAAAAAGTACTCTTAGTTTTTTAAAGGATTAAATAAAAAATCTTTTGACTAGTCAAATTATTAAAAATGTCAACAATACCGTTAAAAATAAGCGTTTAAAATTTTTAATAGAATTTCTATATTATGTAAATATTAACTATCTAAAAACCAAATTAGAAGCAAATTTAAAAAAAGGATTTTGCAAACTATTTACAAATTAAATAAATCTAAGTAGAAGAAGATGACACACAAAAACCAGAGAAGAAATGCATGACGATCTCATAATTACTAGGCCTTGAAGAGCGAGCACAAATCATCAGATCTTGGTCATCGTAGGGGGTCGGGAGAGAGATTTTGAGAGAGTGGTAGAGAGAGAAAGCTTCAGCATAGGAAAAAAAAAAAGGCTAAATCACAGGTAAAGAAGAAAGGGTAAATTTGGGATTTTGACGTCTTTATTGAAAGAAAATGTTATTTGCTTTACATCTAAAAGGATGTGATAAACTTTTTTATAAGTTTTAAAAATTTGCTATTAGATGTAATTTCTCAAGAAACTTTGTCACCATGTGTACATAACACATGAACAAGAAGGTTATAATAAAAGCAATAAGTCAAGGATTACAAATTTAGTCTAATGGTAAGTCTACATATGACTTTTTCAAAAGATTTAAAGTTTGAATCTTTCTACCCCAATATCAAAAAGCAATAAATCACTTAATTATAAACTTAGGCATATTCAAAGTCTTTATCTTTACTTGTACAAATTCATGCTTTTTCTCTGACACGTGGATGGGAGGGTTTTTTTTCCCTTCTCTTTTCAATTTTTTTATTTGTTTTTTTTTTTCCTTTTTACCTTGCATCTTACTCTTTCATTTTTTTCTTCTCACCTCTGTGTTCTTTTTTACTTCCCCCTAATATCTTATGTATTCTCAAATTCACTTAATTAAATTATTTTTAATGTGTATTATCAAAATACTTTTCTTTTCTAATTTATCCTTATTTTATATTTTCTATATTCTCTAACTATCATTTTGGCACAATCTTCAAGTTTCATTCCTGTTTATTTTTTAATTTTATTTGTGGCTTTTCTTTTTTTTAAAAAAAAAATTATTTGTTTCCTTTTCCTTTCTTTTTCTTTTTTGTATGTCGTTTAATTTTTTTTTTGTTAAGTGTGACCTCTAAGTTTCACTTTAGTTTCTTTTACTTACATATTTTTTCTTGGTGGCACTTTTAACTATCTTTTTTATTATAAATGATATTTTTCTAATTTACCCTATTGAAATAATTTCTCTCACATATGTCTTTACTCAAATATATATTTGCACTACTAGAAATTTGAGATTGTATAACCCTCATTCAACAACCTTTTTTTAAAAAAAGCCATCGTGGTAAGGGAAAAGACGCAGGAAGTTATGCCTGAGAAGACAAAAACCATTGTGGTAAAGGAAGATGTCTACCACGATGGTTTTTAGGGAAACCATCATGGTACATTATAACTTTCTACAACGGTTTTTTGAAAAACTATCGTGAAGGGTTGGAGCTTTCCATGATGGTTTTTTTTCCAAAAGTTGTAGTGGAAGATGCCTTAAAAACCTTTTTTGTAGCTTGAGAATCAGATACGAATCACAAACCTAATTCTCAAATACACATCCAGAACCTTTTGAAACTACTGTAGCCGTCCCTCTTCACCTCCATCCTCCTTAAGTTTTTATTAGATATATTTATAAATTGGCGTTCATTTTGTTGCTTATTGATCTGTGTTTATTGTATTGTGGATGGGTATAATTAATTTGTTATATGAATATGATTTATTATTAGAATATGATGACCATGTGTAATTTGTGAAATGTTTTTAATTAAATTACACTATTTATTATTTCGATTTAGGACTTGAGAAATGGATAAGAAATTGATGTGGGATTTTCGATTGTCTAGACAATATGTGAATGGTATGCAAAAGTTCTTGGATTTTGCCAAAACTTATGCCCATGGTGATAAAATTCGATGTCCTTGTGTTCAATGTGGAAACCATAGATCTCATTCAATTCCAGTTGTTAAAGTACATTTATTACAATATGGAACTATAAGCAGTTAACAAATGTGGCATTTTGATGGCGAATCTAAGTTCAATCCAACTTTAGTAAGTAAAGAAATGGAGGCTAATGTAGAAGATAATATGGATGATCATGACAATATGGTTGATATGGTCAATGATTTGGAAGAACACTTCCTACATTATCTGGATTTATTTGAGACAATGATGAATGATGCCGAGACACTCGTGTTTGACGGGTGTACCAATTTCATCAAATTGTCTACTTTAGTTGGACTATGGAATTTGAAAACATCAAGAGGGGGGTCAAATTCAGTTTCACAAAGCTTTTGGAATTTCTAGGAAGGCTTTTTCCTGATGGTAATAAATTACCAACTAGTATGTATGAGGCTAAGAAGACTTGAGCACTTCGGGAATAGAGTATGAGAAAATTCATCCTTGTGAAAATGATTGTGTTCTTTATAGGAATGAGTATGAGGACAAAAATTATTGTCTGGTTTATCAACAATCAAGGTGGAAGAAAGGAAAGGAATCAATAGACAGTAAGAATGGATTGTCGACGAAGGTGTTAGGTATATTTTAAGAATTTGACATGGTATCATGACAAATGGGTTGACGATGGTATGCTTAGACATCTAACGAATTTGCCACAATGAAAGACTTTTGAAGCCAATCATCTCGAGTTTAGTGTGGATCTAAGAAATATACATTCGCTTTATCAATAGATGGAATGGACGACAGATAGTAACATGAGTTGTAGGCATAGCACTTGGCTCGTAATACTTGTTAAGTACAATCTCTCTCCAAAAATGTGCATGAAGCGGAGGTTTTTAATGTCATCTTTATTGATTTCAGGTCCTCACTAACCAGGGAACGACTTTAATGTGCACTTGACACCTTTAATTGATGACCTAAAAAAACTTGTGGGAAAATAGAATTGAAGTTAGAGATGCTTACCAAGAAGAGATGTTCACACTCTGTGCAATGTTGATATGGACAATTAACGACATCTCTACATATGGCAATTTATTTGGTTATTCATTGAGGAGTTCTATTGGTTGTCCTATTTTTATGAAGGAAACGTCTCACAAATGGTCAAAGACTAGTAAGCAAACCATTTTTCTTGGTCATAGAAGATGGTTGCCAAGAGATCGTTATTACCGCAAACAAAGGAAAGCCATTGATGGCAACATCAAAGAAAGAGACCCTCCTTAGCCTTTGACAGGTGAACAAATATTTAAAATGGTAAAAGATGTAAACGTGGTATTTGGGAAGAGAAAGCGTGGTAAGGATGAGTTGCCAATAGATATACCATGGAAAAAGAGATCAATCTTTTTCGATCTTCCATACTAGATGTAACTTTTTGATCATCATTGCTAGGATGATTTGCATATTGAGAAAAACATTTGTGAATCAATAGTCAACAGGCTGTTTGACATTCTGGGCAAGATTAAAGATGGTGAAAAAGCATAGTTAGATCTCATAGAAATGTAAATTAGGCCTAATTTGTTTCCCAAGCACAGAGAGAACTGTACTTACTTACCTCTGGCGAAGCACATGTTACCCAAAGCGGAAAAGTGAAGGCTTTGTGAATGGCTTACTTCATTGAAAGTGCCAGACAACTATTCTTTGAACTTAAAAATTTCGTGTTAGTGATGGATTTGAAACTTATTAGCATGAAAACGCATGATTGTCATATGTTGATGCAATAATTACTACCACTTGCATTGCGGGGAATTCTAACAAAGGATATGAGATTTGTAATTACCAAGTTGTGCTCGTTCTTTAATTCAATATACTCCAAGGTAGTTGATTCACTTATGCTAGATTCACTACAATTGGAGTTGATACAAACCTTATACATGCTTGAGAAATATATTCCACCGACATTTTTTGACATCATGATTCATTTAATGATGCGTTTAGTAGTGAAGTTAAGTTATGCAGACCATTATATTTGAGATGGATGTAACTATTTGAAAGGTATATGAAGGTTTTGCAAGGCTATGTGGAGAACCAAAATAGGCCATAGGGATGTATTGTAGAAAGTTACATAGTTGAGGAATCGGTTAAATTTTGCTCTAAGTACTTGTCCAATGCGGAAGCAATTGAGATACTAAAGACAATAAACATTGAGGCTAGGGGACTATCTATTAGTAATCCTTCCTCGAGAAATCGAGGGGAGTGGGAGCAAGCCTGTCTTTATGTCTTACGGTATGCTAATGAAGTAGAGCTTTTCATTGAGGTGCATATGAAGGAATTAAAAAAGACAAACCCAAAAAGAGCAAGAAATGAGAAGTGGTTGTAACATGAACACAACCGGACCTTTCGGCTGCTGATTAGAGATATATCTATGGCTAGTGCTCCACATCACAAGATAAAGGCATGTCACAAGACTTCAAAAACCTAGCTAGAGGATCGTTGTCGATAGTTACAAGGTATGCGTCATATTCCATAAATGGCTATACTTTCTACACTCGCAAAAGAGATGAGAAGCACCCTATCAAAAATAACGGTGTGACTCTTTGTCCGAGGCTATACATGTTTTTTCCACCAAGGACAAGAATCTAGTATATGGGGCCATGAACTACTTGGTTTCATTGAAGATATTTGGGAACTTGATTATGGGGGATTGTGCATAGGACTTTTTAAGTGCAAGTGGGTCGACAATAACTATGTTAAAACCGATAATGATGGCATCACGGTGGTTGACTTTAGAAGATTGGGATACAAGAATAATCCCTTCATTATGGCATCATAAGCAATCCAAGCATTTTATATAACAAATCCCTAAGATTTAGATTTGTCCCTAGTCATCCCAATGAAGCCAAGAGTAGTTATTGACTGTGAAGAAGTTGCCAAGGATTGCACAGATATTCCCTCATTCACAAAGGGAATGCCACCGATTAAAGAGATTGATGATTTTGAAGATAATGTTTCGTATTTGTTTTACGAAGACGTGAAATGGATATGTATCAAGGAACCAAAGAAAAAAAAGAGGAAAAAATGAACATTTGTAAACAAATTTATGTCAATTTATTATTTCGTGTTTTCTTCTTCTTTTTTTTTTTTTAAACTAAGGGATATATCTATTTATAGTCATATTGTGATAAAACAACAAAAAGTAAAAACTCTAGGCCATTGGATGTATAGCACATGGGTTGGCTACCCTAGACAGAGGAGAAAAACTTTTGAAATTGGTGTTTTTAGACCAATTTTTTACAACGGTTTTTATAAAATACTGTCGTTAAAATTTAATATTTCATGAGATGAATAAGAGCAAAAAATAATAACTGGAGAATGAATACGATTCTATGGTTAGCCGAGACGGATATAGAATGCTTGAGCAATTATTGGTACGTTATTATCTTACTAATTGTACACATATTAATTATTCTATCATTAACATGTTACTAACATAGCATAATATAGTTAGCTGAGACGGTTGTGCTACCAACATGGGAAGAGTTGTGGTTAAAACCATGCCAAGATCCTGATGGACAATTTAAAAATCAAGAGTAGCACAAATAGGGAACTTGATTGTAAGTTTATTAAACTCAAATTATTAATTTGTAATTTTATAACTGTTGAAGCATATGAAGAACAACTTGGTTTGTTGTTGTTTTAGAAGATGAGTACACAATGCAACAAAGTCAAGGGACCTTCCATTCTACCGGTAACGATGACATATTGACGAGGGCACTAGGGAGCCAAAACATTCAGGACGTGTTTGTACTCAATCAAAGTATGTGAAGCAGTTTTAATATTTCGACCTCTAACCAGGTTCAAAATTTGATTCCTAAATGTTGAAGATGCAGATGAAAATTACAGAACTACTAGGTCTTGTGATCGAGTGCCAAGGACTTGCCAGACCGACAGATGAGAGCATTTCACAATGCAACAGCTTCAAGGCTAGCTTTAACCTTCCCGATAATGTAGCAGAAGCTCTATAATGTCCAGAAGTCCAATTGTTACCTCATCGTTAAAAGCCCAAACAATAGCAAGAATGCAGTCTCTTTGTTGATGATAGAATTAATGGTAGGTGTGCACTTTTGTGCTCGGGAAGGCGTGGATGGGGAATCTTTCAATTGATACAGTCCATGGAAGATCCTTAGGGGATAAAAACATGCACATTAGCATCATTACTACTAGGATTAGAATAGCTGAATTGCTTGTTTTGACATTTGAAGCAACAATTATGGGTGAAGCTACCAGAAGCTTTGTTGCATGGTCAAAGAGGTTAATTGAAGTGTTGCCATGACAAAGTCAAATGGAGCACCTAGCCACGTTCCACAAGATTTAAGGGAAAGAAACACCAAAAAAAGAAAAGTTCTATAAAAGCAAGACAATCATAACCTAAGGCAGAACAAGAATAAGAACAACTCGTTGTGAATAGGCCACTGCCTGCTTTTAACTTCTCTTAAGTACCTCTAGAATTTATGTAGTTGGCTTTGTACACAAATTCTTTCATGCGCGAAGGGTTGATGGTTTAGTGCCCGATACCTAAAATAATTACTGGCAGTGAATTGCCTATCTATATGGGGTATGAAGACATTACTACTTCATCACTTTTGATCAAATCTAGTGAACTATATAATGCTATACCTCAGGTAATAGCTCTATCCTTAATTCTTAGTTTTTTAAATCTAAGCTGAGTTATAAGGTGCTTTCAAATAATTGAGTGCATTATTTTTCATTGTAGTTTTTTGGTGGAATATTGTGAACCTCAAGGCAAGGCGCATAATTTCGACTTCATATCACCGGCTATTGTTTCAAATATTGCAAGAGACCCACAAAGTGATTGTAAAGAGTGCGCCATGTCACTCCTCCACCTATTAGCTCAAGCACCGAGGGGGAAATTATTCTTCATGCCATACAATGTTAGAGAACATTAGATGTTGACACTTGCTTCATCATGGGAGGACCAAATATATTGGTTTGATCCTCTCGGACACCCACCATGTGATGATTTCGTATCACTCACATGATTGTAAAAATCAATTTTTCTTATAAAATTAACTACGTTAAGTTTTGCATAATTATGTTTATTAATTCATTTTAATCATGACACATTGTTAGGGCGCTTAACGATTGAAAACTTTAAGCGGGAAGCGTTGTAACATTGTGGCCGAACAAAATGCTATATTCCAAATGTAAGTGTCCAAAACAACAAAGAAACGTAGAATGTGGTTTTTTATTTTATGTTTATGTGGGATATAATTAATAATGATAGATAAGCCCTAGCAAAAAAGGAATTTTTTATACATACGGATATAAAGGAAGTTAGGATTGAGTAGGTACAATTTACAAATAGATATGTCAAATTTAGATAGAGATAGTAGATAAATGATGATTTAAAATAGTTCAAATGTAAATGTTCTTGTAAAGACCTTGTAATTTTAATATACATTATTTTCTGATGTAATTAGGGCTTCGTAGTAATGGATAACACTGGCCATCCGATGGGAAATCAAAAATTCATGCAATTTTTTTCTTTGTGCAAGACCAATTTTCCATGACAGTTTTTAGCTAAAACCTTGTGCCAAAAATCGTCATGGAAACATTACCTTACACGATGGTTTTTACAAAAACCATCGTGTAAGATTATGATATATCCTTTTTCCATGACGGTTTTTCAAAAAACTGTCATGTAACATGTTCATTTTCATGATGGTTTCTACAAAAAACCATACTGATATAGACCCCCCAAAACCCCTAAATTTGGCACCTATACAGATATTCCATGACGGTAAAAAACCACCACAAAAACTCAATTTAGTATTACGACGGAGGTTTTCCAAACCGTCGTGAAAGTTTTTCACGATGGTTTTTAAACCATCATGGAAGGCCTAGTTTGTAGTAGTTTTTCTTTTTGATTGACATTCTTGAGTGTTACTTTGATGTCCTTACTTTCTACCTCTCTAACACACATTTAATCAAAATACATGTTCAGATTGAAAATGCGCATTTCAATCGATTTGGGTTTTGGTTTATTTTCAAATCTTATGTTTTTGAATAAAACTTATTAAACATTTTCTCTAGTGTACTGTTATAAAAGTTTAGGAGAAGTTTTAGATTTTTGTATCGAGAAAATGTAAGAGATACATGCGCGATGCACGTTGTTCGTACTAGTATACTAAAACTTAGGTAAGGACGTTCATAAAAGTTTGGGATTACAATTTAATACTTATAACTACCTAGTATAAATGTTCTTATGCATTTCACGTGGTCAATTCGTCCATTACTATTATAGACAGATTTGGAAAGGAGGGAAATTTTGAACGATTTTATATAGTTTACTTGGTAAAACAAGCTCTTTAAAATTTAAGGTTATTTTGAACTAAAATACATAGTTCAAACGGTATTTATGGCGTTAAACGTATCAATGAATTCCAATCCTTAATGGGACTTAAAGTTTGGAGAACTCTTAGACGTTGGTCTAAATGGTCAAAAAATAATTTTTTCTAAGGATGAAGTATCAAATCATGAGAAGTCGAGGAGACAAAGATGTTAACGAACCGTGACCATCTGTCCAAAGTTAGTTGTTGACTTAGTATTATTCGATTGAAGTTAATTGCTATTTTAAAATTTGAGGCATTAAACTATTAAGAAGAACATATAAAAAAATGAGAATAATAAATCATGAGAAATTAAGGGCACAAATGCTAAAGGCCAAATCCTAGATTTAGGACTCACTATTTATGAGTATGTCGTTGGTTCATGTGTTTAAAACGTTTTTAAGTAGCTTTAAATTTATAGGCCCATAGGAACCAACATTTAGTAGGCTCAAGTTTTAAATTATTCAAAATAGTAAGGATTGTTTAAAATAGGCTAAATTGTCAGTTTTAAAAACCTTTTAAGTTCTAATTGTTTTGAACAATTCTCTATTCTCTATAATAAAATTTTTTCTTATTCTCATTTTCTTTATAAACTATAGTTTTCTAAACATCAATTCTATGATGTGATGTATATTTTTATTTTAAACCTTTATATTTTAAATATTGATTCAAACCATATAATAAACTACTAATATTAATCACAAAATTTAAAATCATATTATTTGAACCCACGTCCCAATTCCCGTAAGTAAGATTCTATCTTCCATTCATCATATATGCATTAAAAAATATTAGTAACCGTCAAAAATGAATTTTATTAGCACGTGTATCCACCGGAAAAACACCCGTTTCTTTGACTAAATTAAAAAAAATTAGTAATAATTGTCTTAGCAGACATATATAGAATTTTTTTTCAAGTGAATGGTGTGATCTGAGTTGGCTCAAAACAGTTTTCAAGTTTCAACGGTGGAAATGGCTTGGCTGCGACTGCAGGACTAAAGGAAAGTACGTGACAAAATATATCAGGCTATGGGGGACCAATTGCACTATTTGATAGATTTTGTGTCACGCCCTGGAGTACGGGAGATGACGTGATAGATTGTTTAAATTAATTAAAAGAGGAATTTAATTAAAATCAAGAGTTTAGGGGTTAAGTTAAATAATAAAAATGTGAAAGTTTTAAAACTACATTGTGTAAAAGAATTCATAAACATTAAGCAAATAATAAAATAAGAAAGAACCGCGAGTATAGGTCCCACTAACCCATAACTTGTGGACATATATAGTACTGACAATATAATAATACAACTACAGTCCAGGCACAAGGAAAATTTAAATAACATTACATGCCTTGTTCAAATAATACAATAATCTACTAATCCTTCTACTGCTCCTGAGTCCTGTCCGTTGAGTCCTCCCTAAACCTAAATGGAAATCCACCTAGAGGGGGAAAGTTTAAAACAAATAAAACATGAGCGAAATGCTCAGTAGGACTATATTTTAATAAGTAATTTAATTTAAAGAAAAATCTCATTATTCAGGGAATTATCTAAAAGAAACACTGAATGAATAAATAAATAAATTTAAATAAGACTGTTCTTACCCAAAACAGTTTATTAGGTCGACCAGAAACATCATTTTCTTTTTCCTAAGCAAACCACATAAATATCACTACCGTAGTGGCTCAGTTGGGTTTCGGGACCTACCCCCAAGGTCGATCGCTACACGACCCGATCTTTGATATGGCATCATGCCTTTGTTTATTTTCATCATCATTCAAAACCCATTTACCGAGTATTGTCATTTACATTCATTATGAAGTTCATTTCAGTTCACGGTTTATTAAAATATAACCGATAAATCCATTTTCAATCAACCGTTGAAAACATTTTTATAGAAACCCTTTTTAAAGCCAAATCATTTTTGAAACTAGGTTACCAAAGAAAGGGTAGAAGTCCTACCTCGATACTCGTACCGGTGCCCCACACCGTAATCCCGATCCGCTATACGTTAGCTTCGCGGAACCACAAATGATCCTTGATACACACTAAGTTGATCAATATCTAGTTTGAGACATTCTATGTTACTAAACCATTTCATGATGTCCTAGTGTGCCATTTGTATCTTTAAAATCATTTTACAAGGTTGGAATTTAAATCAGGGTTCAAAACAGTGAAAACATGTGAAAAATCACAAAATTTTCCATGCTCTGCCTGCCTGCCGGACTCCCTGCTTCGGCCAGCCGAACTGTGCAGTTCGGCCTGCCGAAAATCAGGTCCGATCGGCCGGACATTTTCCAGGTTTGTCCTGCCGAATGGTGTAGTCCAGCCTACCGATCCTTTGAATCCAGCCTGTCGAACACGTAGTTTGGCTTGCCAAATTGAAAAAACCCAGAAATTCTAGCCACGGGTTTTCGATCTCCCAAAATCCAAATCTTGATTTTAACCTGTTTTTCTCAAATTTCAGGCATGAAAAACATTCATAGATGATAGAAAAATATGCCAGAACACTTTTGAACTCATTTAAACAAGATTTAAACACAAAAATCTAAAAAATCCAAAAATGGGAGAAAATGAGGAAAAATGAAAAATCTTGAATATAATCTGTTTTTCTTCAATCCAAGCTTAGATTCTAGTTGTTCTAAGTTCATTTAACTCAAACCAAGAGTTTTCTAAGCTCAAACAAACCTAGATTTCAAAAATGCACAAAATTTGAAAATTTTGAAAAAGTTTAGAAATTTCAAAACTAACCTCGAATCGAAGCTTCAATCCGCGTTCTTGGTAGCCAAATCTCATTTCGAGCTTCCTCCTTGCTAGCCCGAAGTTTGGATTCAAATTTTGATTCAAAAATTTTAGAGAGAAATTGAGAGAGAAGAGAGAAACCGAGAGGGAGCCTCACGGGTGGAGAGAGAGAGAGAGTGATCAGGGAGAGTGAGAGGAAGAAAGTGAGAGAGAGAATAAATAGAGGGAAATGGTGGGCGGTTTTACTGTGCAAAAACCAAGTGCCACCCACGGTTTTTAACATTTTACGAATTGTTGCATTTTAAAACTCAAAACATCATTCTAAAACAATAAGAAATCATTGGAATTTATTAAATTAACAAAACAACTTAAAATTCAAAATCTAACCAAATAATCAAATTAATGTTGAAATATTAATTATGGCACACTAATCCATCATTTTACATTACATCATCATTAAATTAATTTCGAGGCGTTACATTTTGCCTTGGATGCACACATTTGAAAACACAAACTGAGCTGTTGTTGTCGACTCCATAGCATGGAAAGCCATTAAATTACAAGTTCAAAAGAAAAAGAAAAAAAGAAAGAACAAAGAGGTCATTCAAGAAAAAAAATCTAAAACAAGTATGGTTTCACCTAGCCACTGTACAACTTCCACAGCGTAAGTACAAAATTCGCTTTCATGCGATGCTCAAAAATATCAAGTATATGCTTATAGTATTCAATAAACAACATTAAGTAGGAAGAATATGGTAAGTGGGAGAAAAAAAAATAGTAATAGTTCGTTTGGTGTGCGAGTTAGAAGGTGTGATTTATGGGTTTTAAGTTGCATGATTTAAACGGTAGTTTTGAACAGACTTTTGAAACGTAAAGGTTTATAACGAGAATAAAATATCACATTAAATTTAAAATGAGAACTGGTGTTTGAACACTATAGTTTGTAAAAGAAAAACGAGAATGAGAATGGTTTTTATTATAAAAAATAGTTCAAATTATGCGAACTTGAGGAGGAACAAAATTTAGATTTGAGGGTTTTGATTGTTTTAAAATTGCCTCTATAGTTTAAACTAGCCTTATTTATTATCCTATCAAATGTCAATTTGAACTGTTTTTATGGTTTGAACTATATTGAATCTACAAGCCAAACGGCTTATAAGTCGTCAACAATACTATGTTTTTGCCCTATTGTGTCCAAATAATCGATATACGTCGTCTATAATATATGTTTTTTCCCCATTCTGCCCAAAAAAAAGGGTTTATGGGAAAGATCAAATGGGACCAAAGTGCACTCTTAAAAAGAGTACTGTAACGTCCCGAAATTTATTTAATGTTAAGTGTAATATAAATGATGAATTAGTGTGCCATAATTAAAGTTTTAACATTTATTAGACTATTTGGTTGGATTTTTTTTGAATTTTTGGTTTTGTTAAATTAATGAATTCGAAGGATTTCTTATTGTTTTAAAATGATGTTTTGAGTTTTAAAACACAACAATTTGTAAAATGTTAAAAATACTCCATTTTGCAAAACCGTGGGCGGCACATGGTTTTCGTACAGTAAAATCGCCCACCGATTTTCTCTATTTATTTCCTTCCTTCCCCTCTCTCTCCTCACTCTCACGCGTCTCCCTCTCTCTTCTCTCTCTCTCTCGGCAGCTCTCTTTCTCTCTCAATTCTCTCCCAAATTTTGAACTCCATTTCGAATCCAAGCTTCGGGATAGCAAGGAAGAAGCTCGGGGACGTGATTCGGCGACCGAGAACGCGGATTGAAGCTTCGATTCGAGGTTAGATTCGAAATTTCTAAACTTTTTACAAAATTTTCGAATTTGTGTGTTTTTGAAATCTAAGTTTGTTTTAGCTTAGAAAACCATGGATTTGTGTTAAATGAACTTAAAACAACTAGAATCTAAACCTAGATTGAAGAAAAACGGATTGGATTCAAGATTTTCATTTTTCTCCTCTTTTTCTCATTTTCGGATTTTTGAGGATTTCGAATTCAAATGTTGTTTAAATGATTCCAAACATGTTCTAGAATGTTTTTCTATCAATTATAGTTGTTTTTCATGCCTGGGAATTGAGAAAAACAGGTTAGAAACAAGATTTGGATTTTGGGGATCGAGAAACCCGTGGCTGGGATTTCTGGATCTTCCCAGTTCGGCAGGCCGAAGTTCATGTTCGGCAGGCCGGAGTGATGATCGGCAGGCCGGTGTTCTTCCGACCGGCAGGCCGAATCTGGGGAAATGTTCGGCAGGTCGAACTTTGCTTCCGGCAGGCCGAACTGTACAGTTCGGCAGGCCGAAGCAGGGCGTCCGGCAGGCCGACCGAGGCATGGAAAATTTTGTGATTTTTACCCGATTTCATTGTTTTGAACCCTGATTTAAATCCCAACCTTATAGGATGATTTTAATGATACAAATGGCACACTAGGACATCATGAAATGATTTAGTAACATAGAATGTCTCGAACTAGATATTGATTGACTTAGTTTGTATCTAGGATCGTTCGTGGTTCCGTGGAGCTAACGTATAGCGGACCAGGATTACGGTGTGGGGTACCGGCACGAGTATTGAGGTAGGACTTCTATCCTATTTCTTTGGTAGCCTGGTTTTGAAATGATTTGGCTTTGAAAAGGATTTCTATCCAAAATGTTTTCAACGGTTGTTTGAAAATGGTTTTATCGGTTATATTTTAATATACCGTGAACTGAAATGAATTTCATAATAAATGTAATTGACAATACTCGGTAATTGGGTTTTGAATGATAATGATAATAAACACATGGGCATGATGCCATATCAGAGATCGGGTCGTGTAGCGATCGACCTTGGGGGCAGGTCCCGAAACTCAGCTGGGCCACTACGGTGGTGATTTCATGGTTTGCCTAGGTAAAAGTAAATTGGTGTTTTGATTTGACGAGTAGACTGTTCTGTGTCAGGACGGTTCTACTCAAATTGTTTATCTATTTATTTATTTAAGTTTCCTTTGAATAACTTCTAATAATGCTGTGTTCCTTTGCGTTAAACTATTTTTATAAAACATAGTCCTACTGAGCCTTTCGCTCACGTTTTATCTGTTTTAAATTTCCCCTAGGTGGTTTCCCCTTTAGGTTTGGAGAAGATTCTTCGGACCAAACTCAGAAGCAATAGGAGAATTTATTTATATTCTGTATTATTAATCAAAGCATGTAAGACTTAACCATATTTGTACTTGGACTGTAATTGTATTTGTGATATTGTCAGATTCATGTGTGTGCACAAGTTGTGGGTTGTGGAACCCATATTCGCGGTTTTTATTCAATTATTGTTATTTGTTTAATGATTTTAAATTCTTTATCAAATGTGGTGGAAAAATCTCTTTATTTCTTGCTTAATTGGATTTTTAAACCCTTAATTTCAATTAAACTCTCCTTTAATTAACCTAAATATTCCGCCACGTCACCTCCCGTACTCCGGGGCGTGACAAGTACTGAGGAAGGTTAATGGGAAAAACAAAAAAATCTACTCAAGGAATCAAATTCTTAAAAGACTGTACTGTTTGAGAATGAAATGAAATAATTTACCTAAGAGTTAAAACATGTGCGAAAAATTTTAAAAAGAAAACATGTGCGAAAATATCATACACTTAATCATACGGCAAATTTTAGGGTAGGGCAGAGTAAGTTTTCGTAATCATTCGATACACGTTAAAAATAGTTCAACTTACAATTTAACAACTCTCACTCATAGACCAAACTGTTAAAATTTGAGAAGCACTACCCGATCGAGCTAAGACCTTATAAGATGCAACCTGATGAGAAAATTAGGCCTATACCATTAATAATGAAACCCAAGTTTTGACCTGTACTACCTCATCGCAATTAGTTTGCAAGTCAACACTTCATTGCAACAAAAGGGCGCTTCTCACTGTGCTTGATGAAGTTATTTTCCTTAATGCTTTTCATTTCGCTGAATCAATGACTCTCCTTCTTGGGAAAAACTGTGGTGGGACGCGACAAAATTCTCCAGTGGTGGAGAATTTTTGTTAGGACTGTTAGATTTTGATGTAATAATCAAAAAGCTTAAAGGAGTATTGAGATTATAATAAGCCCTACCACATATAACTCAATACCGAATTTTAAATCTTAAACTCATCTCTTTTGTCACGACCCGCCTTTTTCGGATTGTGCTTTATCAGTTTCTTTACTTACATATTTATGAAAAATTTCAAAAATATTTTTTTCTATATATATACATATAACCAAACTCCCTTCATATGATTTTATATAATCAACATAGCGTTCACAAAAAGGTTTTGTCTTACTTGATCATACTATAACTTAGTTTACAACTAGTTTCAAAATAACTTAATATAATAGCAAGCGGAAACATAATAGTGGCTGTATCCATTCCCCGTCTGCACATAGCTCATGCCTCCGCCGCCAGCTCATCAGTAAATTTATTCTGACCCCGTAGTCGAAATACCTATAGCATGGAATAGCTGAGTGAGCTGATGCCTAATAAGTCCAAACATAGCCCGCATACAATATTCACTAATATGCATAATCCATTTATGCTTTCTTATGGACATTCTTTATTCTTAACATGCCTTATCTTTAATTAGGGCCTAGGTGCTCGTACCATGTGTGCACATAGGTCTTCGTAATACCGAGACCATATCATAACCTTAAACTCCTTTTGAGTTGGGAACTAGTACGATACTTTTCTCTTTTTCTGGTGATTATTTTACCAGACCAATTATTATGGTTATCATACCATGCATGATGTCATATACACATGTTAAGTACAAAACATAAACATTTTTCAAATTGGATAATACACACAGGTACTTATTTTTATACACACACAGGTACGCATATTGACATACGCACAAGAACATGTATTTATATAAATATATATATATATATATATTATGTTCAAACACCGACTATTTCATACTGTAGGTGGGGTTTGTACTTATTTGTATAAGGCTGTTGCACGAACCAACCTCAGTTCTTTTTTTTTTTTAATCTTCTAGTGTCTTGTTTGGCCAATTATATCATTATTAGCCAAGTTATCACTATTTATCTTTATGTTAATACAAAACATTCATCAATTAGTAGATCCGGTTGCTGTACAGTTTACAACACCGATAATCACAGATTTACTCCCTCGCAGCTTATTCTACCCTATCGTCTCTAATGAAGGGAGTAAATCATGCTAATAACCCTTTTTTCCTATTTCAAACGTTTTGGGTCCATTTGGGACATTTTGTGGAAGAAAATGACAATTTTGCCCTCGATGGGCCTTTACATTTCTTGAGCCTGATTTTGCTATTTAACGAAAATTGTTGCTCATTAGCTTTAAAACAATAACCTGGGGTGTCAGGTTTTCTTATTTTGCATTAAAGCCCAAGTTTAACAAAAGTTACGATTTTATCCTGGACTTGAAAATTTTGACGATTTTACGCTAAAAACTGAAAATAATCTTGTTAAACCATAAATTCCCATTTTTATAAGGATTAAATTTGCTGAAAATACCATATCCAAATTCCTTTTGCAAAATGACATTTTTGTCCCTTGAATTTTTTTAATTTAATAAATCTTTGAAAATTTATATCTCACAAATAGTGAGGAATTTCAATATAACCATTCACAATTCATAATAGTTTCATCAAGATCAACAACTTTTGTGTTTTAACTTTTCTAAAATTCCTACTGTACAGAGGAGTTTTAAGCCCATTTTCAATTCTATTGAGAAAACCATTTTCTTTGCAATTTAGTCCATAGGCAGTTTTTTGTGAAAATCAGCTTTAAAACAACATTCCCACCACTGTGAAAATAGGTTCAAGACCTTCCAAAACCATTTTCATGCCCAAATCACAATTCTAAAAAAAAAAATTCAAACTTTACAAAATTTTCCTAATTTAACATCAAATAGAAATTTTAAACATTCAAACCCCAAATTCCAATCAAAACATACCATAAAATCATTTAAGCATGCCATAAACTAATCTAAACGATTACATACCACACTTGAAAAAAAAAAATGAAACAAAACAAACAAAATAAAATCACCATAAACTTTATAAATAGGAAATTAGTCTTTACCAAAGAAAATTGGTGATCTTGCACCTTCAAACACTAGATTACCTTACCAACACTCCTAAACATGATCCATAGAAAAGAAAACCTTCATTAACCCCCCTTCAATTCCAAAGAAACCCTAAGAAGAACTTGGAAAAAGTTAGAATATTACCTTGAAAGTTAAGGAAATCTTGAATTAGGGCTTGATTCTAACTTGAAACTTGCTTAGAATTAATCTTGTGGGATGTTTGTTTTGAATAAAATTTTGGGAGAGCGAACACCAAGGCTGCCATGGGTTATGGAGAAGAGAAATGAAAAAAAAAATTAATGCTTTAGGTCTTTAATTAGAACTTATCTCATGGGATTTTTTTTTAAGAAATGGGTGAGTCATCTGTTGGAAACAAAGTGCGCAGCGGAATTTTTAAAATTTTTTCATCAGAGTATTTTCCAAAACACAAGTTTGACATGTTATATGTATAAATTAAACAGATCTTACTAACCTCAGTGTGCCGAAGAACCTCCGCGACCTGTGTAGAGAAGTAACGTTCCAGAAGAGCCTCAACCAACTGGTCTTCTTTGCTATTCTCTATCCACAACCGGAGTGAGTGTGGGCTCACACGTACAGCTCTTCCACCGGTGACTCTCCTTCCAACCAATAGAGAGAACCCAAAGCTAGTGTTCGTGATTTGTGAACAAAAGCTCTTAGGGAGTTTTCAGATGCTCACTAGAAGAGTATCACTCTTAATCTCTCAAATTGATCTGAGTAAAGCTTTAGACTCACTCCTTTTTTATACCTATTGGTCCTTGGGGTCAGTACATATCAGATTAGGTCTCAAAAATCGAAACAGAATCAAGTTCTGATCAATATCTGATAAGATACGCGTGAAAAACGCGTAATCTTAACTGTCGCGGTCGGCATGCCGAACTGTGTGATAGGCAGGCCGAACTGGCCAGTTCAGCAGGCCGAACTTTCTGATAGGCAGGCCGAACTGCCGAGAAAAAATCTCCGCGAATCTTTTATTTTCCACCCGAGATTCTAAAGGATAAAGTCTCAGTTTTGATTCAAATAGCCCAATAGAAAAGATATCTGATCAAAACAAACTTTATCAAGATAATCTCTAAGAAAATAAATCAATTCACAATAATTCTACAAGTTTATCTTGTTCTAATTGTCCAAAATTAAAACAACCGATAAACAGACAAGAATTATCCGAACGCCATAATTCAACAAGTTCATCTTGAACTAATTTCTTACATAATTAATTCAACCGATAAACAGACATGAATTATTTGATTCTTATAAATTTTAAACCAATCTGATAAATCCGACATAAGTCACCAATTATTGGAAAAGCACGCCGTGTCGTTACAGGATTTTGTGAGCTAGCAAAGGGGACCAAAATGGACCTATAAAGTTCAAGCTCATGATAATTTTGAAACCCAATATGCCAGATATACATTTCACAATTATCAACTCCAACGCTACTCCACTAAAAGCTTGGAGCTGCACTCTCGAACTTTATAGAATTACGAAGCTCGTGTAGCTAAGTCTCCATGACATATCATAGTGTATCGCATCCCCATATGATCATCCATAACCGGCTTAAGGACAAGTTCTGTCTTACCTTCCCGATTATTTTTATCTTACGTTCCATTGTCTCACCATTAGAAAACTTACCATCCAAAGATAGTATACCATTCGGTTACACCTATGTATCCAAATGGTTGAGCGCTCCAGTTTTCCAATTACAGGACAACGCATATAAGAGGATATCATTACTCCTAAAGAGGAGCTATGGATTCCATATCTATGAATAACAAGTCTACGCTACCAAGAGTCATGCCTCCAACGTACCGGCATGCATGCCACTATAGAGATGTGGGAGTCACCCATTGGTACATCAAAAGACACAAATCGAGACAACGGGCCCATTATTCATCTCAGGATTAAGATACAATACAAATGATTGTCTAAAGTGAATCGATTTACCAAGACAGAATTATTAATCCAAATCAATTCACTTTATGTCCCGATCCAACACATCGTCACCTATGACAACGCGCCAATGTTTCTATTCACGGAGTCCAACTCCGATGGCCAAGACAAACCATCTCCCAAAAGGGATATAGACAACATAACAATCTTTTCATGCATAAAGCGCCCAACTTTATTCCCTCGATTGCGGATCATATATTTTAGACCATCACCTTAAGAGTCGTGTCTACCGCATAATCATCCCATCATATGCCCAACTCTTAAGGTTTAGACTGACAGTCTCAGACTACTGTTTGCTTATCATACATTCAACAAATATGAACGTAAAGAGGACAATATTTGGTATATATAAACGAATAAATTCTTTATTGATAAAAATGTCTCCAAAAACGTATTACATTTTTACTCCTTAGAGCATACATGTCTAACAATCTCCCACTTGCACTAAGTGAGTAAATACTGCAAATTTCGCATCCCCATAGCTTCCACATGCCTCTCGAAGACTCTCCCAGTAAGTGTCTTCGTGAATGGATCAGCTAAATTGTCCTCTGACGCGATCTTGCATACCGTGACATGCCCGCTCTCAACGAAGTCCTTTATCACATGATACTTCCGATCAATATGCTTACTCTTCTTGTGAAATCTTGGTTCCTTAGCATTAGCTACCGCCGCACTGTAATCACAGTACAGTGATACCGCTTTATCCATACCAGGAACTACCTCAAGATCCCCAAGGAACTTGCAGAGCCACACTGCTTCTTTTGAAGCATCACTAGCCGCCACATACTCGGCCTCCATCGTTGAATCCGAAGTGCAATCTTGCTTCGCACTTCTCCAACTGATGGCACCGCCACCCAGAGCAAACACAAACCCTGAAGTCGATTTCCTAGAATCCAGGCAGGATTGAAAATCCGAATCAGTGTATCCTAGAGGAGTTAAATCCTCACCCGAATACACAAGCATATACCCATGAGTCCTTCTCAGGTACTTGAAAATATGCTTTACCGCAACCCAATGGTTCGGTCCTGGATCTGCCTGAAATCGACTCACAATCCCGACCGCATAGCTAATATCTGGTCGAGTGCAAAGCATGGCATACATGAGACTACCCACTGCCGAAGCATAAGGTACCTTCTTCATGTATTCTCTTTCTTCATAAGACTTTGGAGAGTCTTTCTTAGAAAGAGTAATTCCAGACCTAGATGGTTGCCCACCTTTCTTAGAATCCTGCATTGCAAACCTCCTGAGAATTTTATCTATGTAGCTGGCCTGTGACAAAGCTATCATTTTGTTCTTCCTATCCCGAAAGATCTGGATACCGAGAACAAAATTAGCCTCACCCAAGTCCTTCATGTCAAACTGCTTGGTCAACCATAATTTGACCGATGACAACGCCCCAACGTCATTGCCAATTAGCAGAATGTCATCTACATAGAGTAGTAGAAAAACCACCTTCCCATTCTTAATATGTTTGTAAACACATGGTTCATCCACATTTTGTGAGAACCCATAAGTCTTGATCACTTGATCAAATCTTATGTTCCAAGAACGAGAAGCCTGCTTAAGTCCATAAATTGACTTTAGCAGCTTATAAACCTTACCCTCTTGACCCGTGACCTTGAACCCGTCTGGTTGTTCCATATAAATGGACTCATCAAGATAGCCATTCAGAAAAGCCGTCTTGACATCCATCTGCCAAATCTCGTAGTCGAGAGCGGCAGCTATGGACAAGAGAATCCGGATGGACTTAAGCATGGCTACAGGCGAAAAGGTTTCCTCATAATCGATTCCTTCCTTTTGCGTATAACCCTTAGCTACCAGTCTAGCCTTAAAGGTTTCGACCTTTCCATCCACTCCTCTTTTCCTCTTGTAGATCCACTTACTCCCTATGGGTTTTATCCCTTCGGGAAGATCCACAAGCTCCCAGACCCGATTAGTCTCCATAGACTTCATCTCAATGTTCATGGCCTCTGTCCAGAGTCTTGAATCAACATCCTCCATAGCTTCTGCGTAAGTATAAGGATCCCTGTCATGTTCATCCGGTTCAGCCAAAAAGACCTCCCCATTGAACATATACCTCTCAGGTTGACGCCCGATCCTCCCACTACGCCGAAGCCCCTGAGGTTGTTGTTCAGGTTTGTTTGGTTTTTCTACACCGATCGGAATGGTTTCGTTTGGAACCTCCGGAGTAAACGGATTACCCCTCAACTCCTCAAGCACCACTTTGCTTTGAGGTTTAAAGTCGTTCATGTAACTCTCCTCAAGGAAAGTTGCATTAGTTGAAACCACGACTTTATTTTCCTTTGGGTTATAAAAATAACCCCCTTTAGTCCCTTTTGGATATCCTACAAACACGCAAACTTCTGAACGTGCTTCCAACTTATTCGGATCCTTAAACAGGACATGAGCTGGACATCCCCATATGCGAATATGGTTTAAGGATGTCTTCCGTCTTGTCCACAACTCGTGAGGAGTTTTAGGGACCGATTTTGAAGGCACATTGTTCAAAAGATAACATGCGGTTTGTAGTGCATATCCCCAAAAGGATAAAGGCAATGATGAATAACTCATCATGGACCGAATCATGTCCAACAAAGTCCTATTCCTTCTCTCTGCTACGCCATTCTGCTGCGGAGTACCCGGCGCAGTCAAATGGGATAAAATCCCATTCTCTAACAAGTGTCCCAAGAACTCATCAGAAAGGTATTCCCCACCTCGATCAGATCGAAGTGCCTTTATGGGTCTACCCAATTGCTTTTCCACTTCAGCCCGAAACTCCCTGAACTTATCATAAGTTTCGCTTTTGTGGTGCATTAGGTGCACATACCCATATCTTGAGTAATCGTCAATAAAAGTAACGAAGTACTCATACCCTCCTCGTGCCCGGATGTTCATCGGTCCGCAAACATCACTATGCACAAGTTCTAGAACCCCTTCGGCCCTATTGCCCTTAGACCCGTATGGTCTTTTGGTCATTTTACCCTCCAAACAAGACTCACATTGAGGTATAGATTCCACCTTTAAGTGACTTAAAGGTCCATCCCTTACCAACCTTTGAATCCTATTTAGGTTAATATGGCCAAGGCGCAAATGCCAAAGATAAGTCTTATTAGAGTGAGAAGTTTTAAGTCTTTTTGAGTCATTATCATTTATCTCAGCATTAAGCAATAGGTCCATCTTAGGTTTGATAAAATATAGATTATTTTGCATCCATCCAGAACAGATAAAAGATTTGTTTTTACGAATCACCACTTTTTCATTAAAAGATACCACGTAGGAGTCTTTAAATAAAGAAGATACAGAAATTAAATTCCTTTTAAATTTAGGAACATAAAAAAAATCTCGCAAAATTAAACTCCTATAATTATCAAAATAAAGATGGACATCTCCCACTGCTTCCGCTGAGACCAAGGATCCATCGCCCATCCGAAGCGTTAAGTCTTCACAAAGTAGACTTCTCGTTTCTTTGAATCCCTGCAGAGAAACACAAACATGATTAGTTGCACCAGAATCTATGACCCAAATGTCACTGGATTCCTCAACCAAACAAGTTTCTAAATATAGAAGATCACACCTACCTCCCTTGGAAAGGAAGTCCTTGCAATGCTTCTTTATATGCCCGACCTTACCACAAAAGAAGCACTTAAGCTTCTTTGGGTTCTTCTTCTTCTTCTTCTTGCTCTTGGTAGCAATAGGAATAGAAGACTTCCCACTTTTGGCCCGTTGCTTCTTTCCATTCCCAGAGTTAGGATTGGAACCAGAAGCAGCTACCATATTGGCCTCTCCACCAGCAGGAGACTCCCTGATCAGCAGTTCAAACTCTTGTAACTGTTTCATCAGTTCTGTCAAGGTCATATCCCGTCTATTGCTTAGATTAAAAGTAGCTCTAAACGGAATAAATTCCTTAGACAGAGTCTCAAAGACCATAGTCATCTGAGTTTCAGCATCAATGTCGGCTCCATTGGTTTGAGCCTCAGCGAGGTAACCCATGACCAACATCATGTGCTCCTTTACAGATGTCCCCGGTCTCTGTCTACAGTTTAAGAGTTTCTGAAGCGCCCCTTGCCGCTTTGTTATGGCCTGGCCTCCAAACATGTCCTCAAGATTATCCAAGATCTGCTTCGCAGTCTCATAATCCTGATGTTGAGCCTGCAGCACGTTATTCATGCTAGCCATAACATAGCAGCGGGCCTGATCATTAGCATCTTTCCAGCGGTCGTACGCTTGGAATTGCTCATTACTTGAGTCTCCCGTAGGCTCGAGAGGACAAGGAGTTGTCAGAACATATTTCAGTTTCTCAAAGGAAAGGACGATGTCCAGGTTCCGTTTCCAATCATTATAGTTCTCACCGGTTAATTGGTTTTTGTCAAGTATCGATGATAAAGCGTTTTTAGACATTTTCAATCTACAATAAAGAGTCATATACCAAACATAAGCAAACATATATAATAATTTAGTAAGATAACACAATCATGTAAAATCATACAAAAGTGTTTATGTGTCAAAACCTTGAAAATATCTCAACCTTACAACGATAATTCCCAACTCAGAATTCAACAAGCTCCTAGGGGAGTCATGCCAAATTCAATGAGGAACACGGATCCCCTCCTGATTAATATATGCCATCCAGGACCCGTATGATCCAGCATATACTAATAATCGTTTCTTTGGCCATTAATTTTATTAACAAAGCTCCTAGGGGAGGTTAATAATAAAATTAACGTGAGTGTATAACCACCGTTTTAATATTTTATCCATGATTTATAATCACCACCTAGGGGTGTGCAACCATAAATCATACTAAAATACCTTATCCTTTCAGAGATCCAATCTGGTACATGATAGAAATCCCTTCCTAGGGGTTGGGACCATCATGTTCTTCCTATGGACCAACGATGGAGGCCTTAGGTTCTCTCTTCAAAAACCTTCTCCCACTCAATCTTTTGAAGTCAAGGTTTTATTTTGAAATTATACATGAACAAATTTAATATGAGCGGCACTCCCTATTCTATATGACATGTTATCAATATACATGGTAAATCATATTGTAATGCAGACAAGCAAAGCAATCAAGCAAAGCTACAAGCATAATAATA
The DNA here is from genome assembly GCA_025403435.1 of Artocarpus heterophyllus. Classification (NCBI taxonomy): domain Eukaryota; kingdom Viridiplantae; phylum Streptophyta; class Magnoliopsida; order Rosales; family Moraceae; genus Artocarpus; species Artocarpus heterophyllus. Next base: position 22,296,178 of record CM046338.1, read on the forward strand.
ATAATAACCGTAATATTATGGTTCCACCCTAGAGAATAGAAAAACTAAGATTACAAGAGAATAATCGAGACATTTATCGATTCTTCATCCTTGAATCCTCAAGCTGTATCCTTCTTCATGTAATATCCATCTTCAAGTCCTCAATCCCGTATGAATCGAACACTTCATATTTCCGGTCATATCCAAATTTAATGTTTCTCAGAATCGTCCCAAAAATAAAATTAAAACTGCACCAAAAAATTGCACCTTTTCTGGACACCTGGCTGCTCTCGGTCGGCAGGCCGATCTGGGTGATCGGTCTGCCGATCATGGTGGTTCGGCCTGCCGAACATGAAGGTTCGGCCTGCCGGCAGAGCACCAAAATTTCTGCCCCATTGTCGGCCTGCCGGACCGTACGTCCGGCCTGCTGATCTGTGACCTTCGGCCTGCCGAACTGTGAGGTCCGGCATGCCGACCGAGCAAAAAACCCTCAATCCAGAAAATACAATTTTAATGCAATTCATCAATTTTATTTTCAACAATTCAAAAACATAAAATTAGAGACTCAGGAAATACCTGGAGGCGCCATCATCTATCTTTAAGTTCTGACTTCTCGTTCCGTCTTCTCCGAATAATTATTTAATTACAAAATTCTTACAAATTAAAAATTAAATAATAATTCCTAGACGGAGATGATAGTCCGCCATCTAATTACATGAAAAACCTAGATACACATTCTAACCTCTAAGGAACCATAACCGGTATTAATTAATTAATAAATAATTAAACAACAATTTAATCAACCATAATTAATTAACAAACATTCACCATATAATCCATGACAATATATATATTATATAGAAACCTAGAGTGCCATCTCTCTATAAAATTTAATTCAAGCATTGGAGAGATTAAGATCACAAAATTTATGCATATAACATGATCACAAACTTGCAAATTTATGTAAAAACCTTGGCTCTGATACCAATTGTTGGAAACAAAGTGCGCAGTGGAATTTTTAAAATTTTTTCATCAGAGTATTTTCCAAAACACAAGTTTGACATGTTATATGTATAAATTAAACAGATCTTACTAACCTCAGTGTGCCGAAGAACCTCCGCGACCTGTGTAGAGAAGTAACGTTCCAGAAGAGCCTCAACCAACTGGTCTTCTTTGCTATTCTCTATCCACAACCGGAGTGAGTGTGGGCTCACACGTACAGCTCTTCCACCGGTGACTCTCCTTCCAACCAATAGAGAGAACCCAAAGCTAGTGTTCGTGATTTGTGAACAAAAGCTCTCAGGGAGTTTTCAGTTGCTCACTAGAAGAGTATCACTCTTAATCTCTCAAATTGATCTGAGTAAATCATTAGACTCACTCCCTTTTTATACCTATTGGTCCTTGGGGTCAGTACATATCAGATTAGGTCTCAAAAATCGAAACAGAATCAAGTTCGGATCAATATCTGATAAGATACGCGTGAAAAACGCGTAATCTTAACTGTCGCGGTCGGCATGCCGAACTGTGTGATAGGCAGGCCGAACTGGCCAGTTCGGCAGGCCAAACTGGCCAGTTCGGCAGGCCGAACTTTCTGATAGGCAGGCCGAACTGCCGAGAAAAAATCTCCACGAATCTTTTATTTTCCACCCGAGATTCTAAAGGATAAAGTCTCAGTTTTGATTCAAATAGCCCAATAGAAAAGATATCTGATCAAAACAAACTTTATCAAGATAATCTCTAAGAAAATAAATCAATTCAAAATAATTCTACAAGTTTATCTTGTTCTAATTGTCCAAAATTAAAACAACCGATAAACAGACAAGAATTATCCGAACGCCATAATTCAACAAGTTCATCTTGAACTAATTTCTTACATAATTAATTCAACCGATAAACAGACATGAATTATTTGATTCTTATAAATTTTAAACCAATCTGATAAATCCGACATAAGTCACCAATTATTGGAAAAGCACGCCGTGTCGTTACAGGATTTTGTGAGCTAGCAAAGGGGACCAAAATGGACCTATAAAGTTCAAGCTCATGATAATTATGAAACCCAATATGCCAGATATACATTTCACAATTATCAACTCCAACGCTACTCCACTAAAAGCTTAGAGCTGCACTCTCGAACTTTATAGAATTACGAAGCTCGTGTTGCTAAGTCTCCATGACATATCATAGTGTATCGCATCCCCATATGAACATCCATAACCGGCTTAAGGACAAGTTCTGTCTTACCTTCCTGATTATTTTTATCTTACGTTCCATTGTCTCACCATTAGAAAACTTACCATCCAAAGATAGTATACCATTCGGTTACACCTATGTATCCAAATGGTTGAGCGCTCCAGTTTTCCAATTACAGGACAACGCATATAAGAGGATATCATTACTCCTAAAGAGGAGCTATGGATTCCATATCTATGAATAACAAGTCTACGCTACCAAGAGTCATGCCTCCAACGTACCGGTATGCATGCCACTATAGAGATGTGGGAGTCACCCATTGGTACATCAAAAGACACAAATCGAGACAACGGGCCCATTATTCATCTCAAGATTAAGATACAATACAAATGATTGTCTAAAGTGAATCAATTTGCCAAGACAGAATTATTAATCCAAATCAATTCACTTTATGTCCCGATCCAACACATCGTCACCTATGACAACGCGCCAATGTTTCTATTCAAGGAGTCCAACTCCGATGGCCAAGACAAACCATCTCCCAAAAGGGATATAGACAACATAACAATCTTTACATGAATAAAGCGCCCAACTTTATTCCCTCGATTGCGGATCATATATTTTAGACCATCACCTTAAGAGTCGTGTCTACCGCATAATCATCCCATCATATGCCCAACTCTTAAGGTTTAGACTGACAGTCTCAGACTACTGTTTGCTTATCATACATTCAATAAATATGAACGTAAAGAGGACAATATTTGGTATATATAAACGAATAAATTCTTTATTGATAAAAATGTCTCCAAAAACGTATTACATTTTTACTCCTTAGAGCATACATGTCTAACATCATCATGGTAATCACGTGGGTTATTAGGTGGCTAAACATAATTAGGCCGCATCTCATGTTATGGTGGCCCAATCCCAATTCATTGGGTGCCCACTTGGTGGACCTCAAAAGTTTACACAGTGAAATTTTTTTCTACACAGTATTTTACTTATATTATTGGGGTAGAATAAGCAAAAATCATGTTCTTGAACACTATAAACTCTCCTACCTATCCTTTGGGTCACTTTTGAAATCCAATCACAGCATTTCTTGTATCTATGTTTTTTTTGTTTTTTGACCTTAGTTATACCTTAATCATTCATTAATTTATATCATAATACTATAATTAATTATGATATATCATTTTATGAATTTTTTTTACAAATTTTTAAGCATTTATGCTTTAAAAACATGCATTTGGCAATATCTAACATTGCATTGATCTACAATGGAATTTCCTATTAATGTTACTTATTTGTACATTATCATAATTTTATAGAAAATATAATTTATAGGGGTAAATTCATTAATTTAACCCAATTAAATATGAAATTTTATTAAGGAATGTCCCTTGGACATTTCAACCTACCCCTTTAAGAATTTTTGTCCTTGAAAATTATAACAGTTTAGGGTATACTTTTCTCATCTCATCTTCCCGTTCCAATGTCGCTTCCCCACTTGTTGGTTGCGCAATAAAACTTTGACGAGGGGAATCTTCTTGTTTCTTAATTCCTTTTCTTCCTTTGCTAGAATTTGAACTGGTTTCTCTTCATAGGATAGATTCTCCTGTACATTAATTTCTTTAGGCTGTAGAACATGTGATGGATCAGGTACATACTTTTTTAGCATAGATACATGGAATACGTTACATACTGATGCCATGTCAGGGGGTGAAGCTAATTTGTAAGCCACATTGCCTACCCTTTCCAAAATTTCAAATGGTCCAATATACCTTGGACCAAGTTTTCCTTTCTTCTTGAATCTTATTACTCCTTTCATTGGCATTACCTTTAGAAAGACCAAATTCCTTACTTTAAATTCTAGTGGTCTCCGTCGTTGATCTGCATAACTCTTTTGGCGACTAAAAGCAATTCCATCTATTAACAGATTAATTTTACATCCTCTATTGTTATTTGTATGAAATTCATAGTCGACAACGCCTTTTCTCTAGTTTCATACCAATGTAGAGGTGATCTACATCTTTTTCTGCAAAAAGCTTCATATGGAGCCATTCCTATGGAGGTTTGATAGCTGTTGTTATATGCAAACTCAATTAGTGGAAGCTTTTTATCCCATCCTCCTTTGAAGTCAAGCACAGAGGCTCTCAGCATATCTTCTAGAGTCTAAATAGTGCTTTCAGACTAACCATTAGTTTGCGGATGGAAAGCTGTACTAAAAGTCAGTTTTGTTCCCATCGTTTAATGGACACTTTTCCAAAACTTGGAGGTGAATTGGCCATCACGATAAAAAATAATGGATTTTGAAACTTCATGATATCTAACTATTTGAGCAACGTACAATTCAACCAGCTGTTCCATAGAACTACTAAGCTTAATGGGCAAAAAATGTGTAGATTTTGTTAATCTATCCACAATTACCTATATAGCATCATATCCTCCCGTAGTTTTGGGTAATCCAGTTACGAGATCCATGGTTATTTGGTCCCATTTCCATTCTAGAATCTCTATGATTTATAGTTCTCCTATCGGTTGCTGGTGTTCTGCCTTCACCTTCTGACAAATAAGACATTTGCTGACAAATCATACGATGTCATTTTTCATTCCATGCCACCAATAACACTCCTTTAAGTCATGTTACATCTTGGTAGCTCCGGGATGAATAGAGTATGGTGCTTCATAGGTTTCCATTAATATCTACCTTTTTAATTCTTTATCATTGGGATCGCATAACTGACCCTTATAGCGAACAATACCTTCTTCTCGGATGCTAAATCCTATTTCCTTACTCTAAAAGGCCTCGTTCCTATACTTGAGTAATGAGGAATCTGCTTCTTATTGTTCCTTCAAGTTATCTAGGATAATCGATTGAAATGACAAATCAAGTAATCTTCTTGTGATCATCTCCACTCTTGCTTCCAACAGGTCCTTTTGGAGAGGCCTTGACAGCAATCATACTGTTGAAGAGAAGATGTTGCTCTATGGCTGAGCACGTCGGCTACTCAATTGGCTTTTCTAGGATGATACAGGGTTTCACAATCATAATCTTTAACCAACTCAAGCCATCTTCGTTGTCTCATGTTGAGTTCCTTTTGTGTAAAAATGTACTTAAGACTTTGGTGGTTGGTATAAATCTCACATCTAGCACCATATAAATAGTGACGCCAGATCTTCAATGCCAATGCTATAGCCGCTAATTTCAAGTCGTGTGTTGGGTGGTTCCTTTCATGATCCTTTAGTTGTCGGGATGCATACGTGATTACTTTTTCGTTTTGCATGAGAACGGCTCCCAAGCCTGTTTTTGACTCATCGCTATAGATCATGAATTTTCCTAGGTTCAGGTCAGGTATGGTTAATACTGGCACACTCGTGAGTCTTCTTTTTAGTTCTTGAAAACTTTCTTCACACTTTTTAGTCCACTCATATTTTGTTGCCTTTCGTGTAAGAGCTATGAGTGGTGTTGCTATTCTAGAGAATCCTTCCACAAAACATCGATAATAGCCAGCGAGACCAAGAATACTCCTAATCTCAATAACACTTTTTAGTCTAGGCCACTTATTTACCGCTTCTACTTTGGAAGGATCAACAGAAATTTCATCTTGTGATACCACATGTCCTAAGAAATAGACTTTTTCTAACCAAAATTCACATTTTTAGAACTTAGCGAATAATTGATGTTTCCTCAACAGTTGCAGTGCAATCCTCAGATGCTCGTCAAACTCTCTCAGAGTCTTTGAATAAATCAAGATATCATCAATAAATACAATAACAAAATTGTCGAGGTAATCTTTGAAAATTCGATTCATTAAATCCATAAAGGCTGTCGGGGCATTAGTAAACCCAAATGGCATAACGCAAAATTCATAATGTCCATAACATGTCCTAAATGCTATCTTCAGCACATCCTCTTCCTTAACTCAAAGCTGGTGATATCCAGAGTGTAGGTCTATCTTTGAGGATACCGTTGTTCCCTTTAATCGATCAAATAAGTCATCAATTCTTGGAAGTGGATACTTGTTCTTAATCGTGACTTTATTCAATTCCTGATAGTCAATGTGCATTCATAAAGTTTCATCTTTCTTTTTCACGAACAGGACGGGTGCTCCCCATGGTGAATGGCTTGGCCGGATAAATCCTTGTCCAGTAATCCTATAATTGTACTTGAAGTTCCTTAAGTTCTCTTGGACTCATGCGATACGATGTATTCAATATTGGAGCTATACCTGATGCCACCTCAATCTCAAACGAAATTTCTCATTTTGGTGTTAAGCTCGGTAGTTCATCCGAAAACACGTCAACAAACTCCTTTACTATATGAACATTCTTTGGTCCTAACTAAGCTTCTTGGTATTTATTCACCAGATTCACTAGGTAGCCCATTCATCCACTATTCAACAACTTCCTTACTTTTAATGCCGATATTAGCGTCTTCGGAGTCTTGGGAGTCCTTTCAAGATATACAACTTTTCCTCTTCGGAAGGTGAAAACGTGACTTTGCGATGTCTGTAATTAATCTTGGCAGCATATTTTCTCAAAAAATCCATTCCTAAGATAACACCATAATCTTGTATATCGATTATTATTAAATCAATAAACAATTCCCTGCCGTAAATGATGATTGGTACATGATGTAACTAATAATCAGAACTTAATACCTCCCTAGAAGGAAGTGCAGTCCTAAAAGTTTGTTCTATGCTATCTCCTCCATTTCCTATCCGTTTAGTAAAATTAGTGATGTGAATGAATGTGTTGCTCCATAATCAAATAAAACATAAGCATCAATGTTGGCGACAAAGAACTGACATGTTACCATCGTTGAGGTTCTCGCATCCTCCTCTTTCTTTGTGTAATCATAAATCTGTCCACTTGGTTCTGGAGCTTCCAGTCGTCCTTGACTAATACTAGGGCCTTCAATCTATGCTTGGATTGCATGAAGTTGGGTTCCTTGAGGTCTTTGTTGACTCTGGTTTTTCTAATTCTGAAGATTGGAAAAGTAGTTCCTGGCATAGTGTCCTTCATTGCTGCAAATAAAACACTTATTAGTGCCAGCTTTGCACTCTCTTGCATGTCTTTTCCTACACTGTCCATATAGGGGTTTGCTATTCTTTCCATCATTTATCCTTTTCAGAGGTTGTCCCTTCTGGCTCCCTTGATTAGTGGCATTCCACTTCCTCTTATTATTATCACGATTACGTCTGGTCTGATTGCTTTTAGTTTGTTGTTGGCTCGTTTTGCTTCCTCGTCCTCTTGATTGTGCAACCTGATTCTGTTTGGCTAGGGCCCTTTCCTCTCCGAGCCTTAAAAATTTTTGCCCTCTCTTCCTTATCTTGAGTGATTCTAAACTCAGCCCCAGTCGCCCATTTAATACAATCTTCCACATCCTTAGGAGCTTGCCCTCCACTATCAACTATAAGGGCAATGTCGGTTCAGAACATCTGCATTAGCTTTCTTATCCTTTCTCGATCGATAGGTACAGTTTGGGACAAAGATGCGCTAATTGATTGAATCTCTTCACAGCATTAGCCACTGACATATTACCTTGTCGAAAGTTGTTAAATTCCTCTTGCTGTGCTGCCATGGTTTCCACATTGAAATAGGCTCTTCCAAATTCCTCAACAAATTCTGGCCAAGTCATTTCATCTACGTTCTTCTCCGCTCTATTGACTCCCACCATCTCTTGCATCTTTGGTGAGAGAAAATGAAGCACATAAAACTTTCTCACGATCACTAAGTCCTATGAATTTCAGAACTCTATTTATGCTTGTGAGCCAGTCATCGACATCAAGTGGGTCTGTTGATCCATCAAATTCTAAGGCCTTCATTCGTCAGAATCTTTTGTAAAACTCAGTGGCAGACATAATTGGGGCAACTAGAGTAGTCGATCTTGCCTATTGAGCCAGTGGTACTAGAGGCGGGGAATTCACATTTGCTGGTGGTACGAGTTCTGGTGAACTAGCTGCTCTCGTAACCCTTGCGTCTCCTGCTCCTAGGCTTGGAGCTTTTGTTGCAATTCAATAATCATGGCTATCAGGTTCGGGTTTGCAGGTACTCCAGGTACTTTAGCCATCGGTGATAATTTAAAGGCCTACCGTACAATTTTATTATTAGGTCAACACATACTATTAATTTAATAGTATTTATTAAATTTCTGCCATGTCATATAAATGCATGCACACATAAACAATAACATAGACTTAGCATCTTATTTCATGCATTTCATTTCATTAACTTCTTTCTTTCTCTTTTACATCTTCATTATCAAAACATTACATAAGTGACTAACATATATACTTACTTTATTTTTTACATATACTTTTATATCATTTTTGGGAGCAGTTATCCCTTCTGGCTAACATGAACACTATTTCCGGGAAGGATACCACTTTACCATAGGTACACTCATGTACAAGATTAGTAAAGTCAAAACTATACTAGTCACATAATTACATACATTTCTAATATATAAAAGTCATCAAGAGTCCATTTCCTTCCTAGTCCGACTCTATGTCCTTCATGTCATTGTTTTTGGGATCCATTTTGGGGTCTTCCTCCTCCTCCTCGCTGGAGTCGGTGGACTCATCATCACTAGCAATAATCGGTTCAGGGGGTTCTGGAACAAAATCAAGCTCTTCCTCAGGCTCCTCAAACTCTTCCTCTTCATCATCATTCTCATCCATTTCTACAGAGGTATCCTCGAGGGCTGCGGCCACATTTTGTTCGACGTGTAATACTTCCATGATAAAATCATTTAAACTAAGAAAATCTCATGGATACAGAATCTGAAGTTGTACTACGTCGAGCAGGTCTTGCCATAGAGGTCACAAATGCGACGTAATGGTATCTCAGGCAGAATCAGAGGTACCATAGTCTAACAAAAGCTCATTAGATAATGTCCCCCCGTTTCACCCACATATCTACCCTAAATCAGCTCTATGCGTAAATAAAGTCGGTGACGCCAATCTGCCCAGACAAGTGGGTTGACTTGAACTTGTATGTTGTTAGTAGGTGGTAACAGAGCAAATTCTTTGGAGATCTGTGCTTTAAACCCTTCCCAATAGTGTCATTGTTCTTCTGGACCTATCCTAATCCACCACTCCAATGCCTCCCCTTGCAACCGTCCCAAGGCCAGTGGGACCTAAAGATGAGGTGGGTTGTAATAGGTCTCAAAGATCACCTCCATATCGTGAAGCCACTCGATCAATGTCATTGGCTATCGGCTGACATAATAGTGTCAGGGTATCATCTCTTGGAAGGCTATGCTAGATCTTCGATCTGCTTCCACATTGTGATTATGATGTGGTTTCGCCATGTACTATATTCGTTTTAATTAACATCATATTCTCACATAAAATCATATTTTAATATTCTTATGCTAGAAATTAAACTATCTTACTTGAGCTATAGCAGAGGAGCATGTAGCAATGTGCAGTAAGATGACAAGATATTTGCTCTGATACCAACTATCATAACCTGCCTTTTTTGGATCGTGCTTTATCACTTTCTTTACTTATGCGTTTATGAAAATTTTCAAAAATATTTTCTTCTATATATATGCATATAACCAAACTCTTTTCATATGATTTTATATAATCAACATATAGTTCACAAAAGGGTTTGGTCTTACTTAATCATGCTATAACTTAGTTTACAACTAGTTCCAAAATAACTTGATATAATAGCAAGAGGAAACATAACAGTGGCGGTATCTATTCCCCGTTTGCACATAGCTTATACCTCCATCGCCTGCTCATTAGTAAATTTATTTTGACCTCTTAGTAGAAATACCTATAGCATGGAATAGCTAAGTGAGCTGATGCCCAGTAAGTCCAAACATAGCCCACATGCAATATTCACAAATATGCGTGATCCATTTATGCTTTCTTATGAACATTCTTTATTCTTAACGTGTCTTATTTTTAATTAGGGCCTAGGTGCTCGTACCATGTGCGCATATAGGTCTTTGTAATACCAAGGCCATATCATAACCTTAACTCCCCTTGAATCGGGAGTTGGTATGACACTTTTCTCTTTTTTCTGGTGAGTCTTTTACGAGACTAATTATTATAGTTATCATACCATGCATGGTGTCATATACACATGTTAAGTACAAAACATAAACATTTTTCAAATTGGATAATACACACAGGTACATATTTTTATACACACACAGGTACACATATTGACATATACACAAGAACATGTATTTACATATACATATATTATGTTCAAACACCGACTATTTCATACTGTAAGTGGGGTTGGTACTTATTTGTATAGGCTGTTGTACGAACCGACCTCAGTTCCTTTTTTTTTTTTAATCTTCTAGTGTCTTGTTTGGCTAATTATATCGTTATTAGCCAAGTTATCGCTATTTATCTATATGTCAATATAAAACATTCATCAATAGTAGCTCGGGTTGCTCTACAATCTACAACACCGATAATCACAGATTCACTCCCTCTCAGCTTATTCTACCCTATCGTCTCTAATGAAGGGAGAAAATCTTACTAATAACCCTTTTTCCTATTTCAAATGTTTCGGGTCTGTTCAAGACATTTTGTGGAAGAAAATGATGATTTTGTCGAAGAAAATGACTATTTTGCCCTCGTTGGGCCTTTACATTTCTCGAGCCTGATTTTGCTATTTAACGAAAATTATTGCTCATTAGCTTTAAAACAATAACCTAGGGTGTCAGGTTTTCTTTTTTTGCACTAAAGCCCAAGTTTAACAAAAGTTTATGATTTTATTCTAGATTTCAAAATTTTGACGATTTTACCCCCGAAACCAAAAATAATCTTTGTAAACCATAAATTCCCATTTTTTATAAGGATTAAATTTGCTGAAAATACCATACCCAAATTCCTTTTGCAAAATGACATTTTTGCCCCTTGAATTTTTTTTTAATTTAATAAATCTTTGAAAATTTATACCACACAAGTTGTGAGGAATTTAGACGAACTATCCGCGCGTTATAACAGTTTCATCGAGATCTACAACTTTTGTGTTTTAACCTTTCTAAAATTCCACTGTACAGGGGCGTTTTAAGCCCATTTTCAATTTGCCTAGAAAACCATTTTCATTGCAATTTAGTCCTTGGGTAGCTTTTTGTAAAATCAACTTTAAAACAGCATTCCTACCATTATGAAAACAGGTTTACAACCTTCCAAAATCATTTTCATGCCCAAATCACAATTTTAGAAAAAAAGTTCAAACTTTACAAAATTTTTCTAATTTAACATCAAATAGAAATTTTAAACATTCAAACCCCAAATTCTAATCAAAACATGCCATAAAATCATTTAAGCATGCCATAAACTAATCTAAATCATTACATACCATACTTGAAAAAAAAAAAGGAATAAAACAAACAAAATAAAATCATCATAAACTTTATAAATAGGAAATTAGGCTTTACAAAAGAAAATTGGTGATCTTGCACCTTCAACCACTTGATTACCTTGCCAACCCTCCTAAACATGATCCATAGAAAAGAAAACCTTCATTAACTCCCCTTCAATTCCAAAGAAATCCTAAAAAGAACTTGGAAAAAGTTAGAATCTTACCTTGAAAGTTAAGGAAATCTTGAACTAGGGCTTGATTCTAACTTGAAACTTACTTAGAATTAATCTTGTGGCATGTTTGTTTTGAACAAAATTTTGGGAGAGAGAGAACCAAGGTTGCCATGGGTTATGGAGAAGAGAAATGAAATTTTTTTTTGATACTTTAGATCTTTAATTAGAACTTATCTCATGGGATTTTTTTTAAAGAAATGGGTGAGTCACCATGATAATCAAGTGGGTTATTAGGTGGCTAAACATGATTGGGCTGGATCTCTTGTTATGGTGGCTCAATCCCAATTCATTGGGTGTCCACTTGGTGGGCCCCAAAACTTTACACAGTATAATTTTTTTCTACATAATATTTTTCTTATACTGTTGGGCTAAATTCAGTAAAAATCATGTTCTTTAACAGTATAAAATCTCCTACCTATCCTTTGGGTCACTTTTGAAATCTAAACACATCATCTCTTATATCTGTGTGTGTGTGTGTGTTTTTTTTTTACCTTAGTTATACCTTAATCATTCATTAATTTATATCATAATACTATAATTAATTGTGATATAAAATTTGTTATATGGATATTTTTCACAAATTTTTGAGCATTTATGCTTTAAAAATCTGCATTTGGCAATATCCAACATTGCATCGATCCATAATGGAATTTCCTATTAATGTTACTTATTTGTTCATTATCGTAATTTTATAGAAAATACAATTAATAGGGGTAAATTCATTAATTAAACCCAATTAAATATGAAATTTTGCTAAGGAATTTCCCTTGGTCATTACATCTGTTATTAAATGTTTCTGTCACTCAGTCACTCAGATTTCCTTCTCATCTTTCTTCTCTATCTAGCTTCTATAGCCAATGGAGAGCCTGTCGTTGTCGGATGTGGTTTAGCCTTGTTGTGATTTGCACCCTCCTCCACGATGGCAATGTCATGTTTTCTCCCCCTATCATGACCAAAATAGGGGGTCACGATAAAGTAAAAATTAAGAAAAAGTAATGAAAGATTAAACAACAAAATTAGTTGAAATTGCCTCAACATACATAACAATTATAATAGAAATTTACCACCTATATAGGGCTTTAAAACCATGAATAATTAAAATATACAGTCCAAGTACAAATACAAAGAATACCAATATTGTGAAAAACCGTACAATATAGTTACATACAATAGATACACAGTAAAATACTGAATCTTACTCCACTTACACCTTTGTAGCATTAAACACAATCTCTAACATGACTGGTTTTACAAAATGTAGAAGGAGAAAAGTTTTAAAATAGTAAAAGGTAAACAAAAGAACCAGTAGGATTCTTTAGAAATACAGTGTTTAAAACTTGTAGAGCTTGATAAAAAGAAATAATTACAAATATGCTTATTGTAAATGAACATATAATTTGCCAAAAATTATAAAAGTAATTAAACGCTTACTTTTATAAAGCAACATATGATTTATCGCAAGTCATAAACATTAAAATGCTTACTTTGTGAAGTCTAGCTAACACCACTAAAGTGAGCATACGGGTTTCTAAGACCTACCCCCTAAGATGCTCTCTGCACAACTTGAGCTTTGATAGCTTGTAGTTAAAACATAACTATCCGATAGAGATATCGGATACTAGGAGGTGAACAAAAATCTACCAATCTAACAAATCTGATACCCACCTAATAAAATCTGAGATAATTTGAGTCTGATGAATCTGAATAAGAATTTCCATTAGTCTACCTAATCTGATTTTTTGTTGGGAGGGTTTGGGATGAGTTTTTAACAATCCAAGATGATCTGAACCCAATCAATATAAAAATATATATAATGCTTATTATATATTGTAATTTTTATATAATCTTATGTGTAAAAAGAAAAACTTTTATTTAACATAGTTTATAAAGACTTTTGGTTCCAGACTTCTAGTCTTTTACTCTCTACTGCACACTACATATTATGTTATGCAATTCCTTAAAAAAATAAAAATAAGAACAGACTTCACCTTTTTCCACTTTAGTATATACACTCCGTTTGCATTTTATTCACAACCCTGCCTATCTATTTCTCATTTCGTTCATTTGAGTAGAGATGGATGGAGTTGAAAATTAGCAATTATGAAATATGTTGATTGTGGTTGATGTTTATTGGCTATAATGATATTGATTTTCTTATTTTTTATTATGTTTTGTTTGTTAGGTATCATTTTTGTATTCCAACTTTGTTAGTCATCAAACATGGGATGAATTTAGTTTTTTTTTCTTTGTATATTTCTTATTTTGGTAAATTGTTAGTTTGAATTTTTTTCCTTCTTGTTTATAATGCTCAATCCAATCAACCTACCAATGCATCTGAATATTAATTGGGTGGGTTCTTTTAAAGTTTGGGTGCATTGAAAGGATTAGATTTAAAATCAATTCACCCAAACTTTGACTAGGTAGGTTGAAAAATCCCTAAAATCCACCAAATCCACCTGATGTTCACCCCTATGTGATACTGTTTGAAATCTCATTCAAAATAAAGAAGCTTGGTGTAGGTAAGGATCGGCATTCTATACTATTTTGGTTGCTTCTTTTATTTTGAAAAGTAAAGCAGCTCGGTGAAAGCATGAACGAAGATATTTTTTTGGGAAGTCACCTAAAGACATATTTTCAAATAATTTGAAAATATAATAAAAACAATTCTTAAAAACATTTAAGAACATCTTTTAGCCAAATCAACTTTGAGACACGACTACCAATTGAAAAAGTTATAGAAAATACTACCTCAGTATTAGCATACCGATACCGTTAGCTCCAATATGTTGAAAACCTTTAACATATATTTAAATGAATAGAAACCAAGCTCAAAGATAAATCTAGAATATTATGTCAATTGAATCATTTGCATGCCACTTTAATCATTAATTAGCAAATATGTACAGCTTTTAAGATATGATGCAACTATGTTAAAAAATATATTTAAAAATACACTCCAGTCTAAAATAGTTTAAAACAATTTTTAAGAATATAATTTTAAGATGTTATCAAAAATGCCAAAATCATGAAATTTAGGAAATTCTTGGCTTCTCGGTGCAAGGTAGGCAAGCCAATTGGCCTGTCACTAAGGGCAGGCGACCTACCTGCCTTGTCAAGTTAGGGTTACTGTTCTATTGCAATTTGAAAATTTTTCATATTCTATTTTCGAGCTTCCTGAGCTCCAAGCTTGATCCTAACTTGTTTTATTATTCCCAAAACACATAAAATGCATAGAAATAATAGGAATATAGTTTTAAACAGTTTACGATTATTTTTCCTATATTCAAACACCAAATCACAATTTACAAGCTTAAATCAAAACTTTGAAACAAACTAAACCTAGTTTGTCTCAAGTTCGAATCTGAACATATTCTCATGATTTTCACACATGCATTACAACTTAACACTAATTCAAAATGCTCATATTCCATTTTCAATAGAATATTTCAACACCACTTCATTAATTCATATATTTACAACATAAATCATACATATTCACATAAGCCTATGCCTTTGAAAATCAATCATGCATGTTCAAAGATTTACAAAAGCTTATATATAATTAAATAAAATAAAATGAGAAATTTAAGTTGAAAGTCAGATTCACTAAAGAAGGAAAGAAGACCAGATTTGGCTTTAAGACCCTATCTCAAACCTTGAAGAAAGTGGTTAGATCTGGCCGTATCTTAAACCCTAACTTGAAGAGATGGTTTTGCATTTATTAAACATTTGGATCTGATTTTCTTATGTGGGTTTATGGCTAGAAGTTTGTTTTCAGCAAAAAGAGTAAAAAGAGGAAGAGGGAGGCAAGAAAAGAGAGAGAGAGAGTGTGAGGATGATCTAATTTTTGGCTTTTGGAATAAGTAATTCATGTTTATATTTGAGGGGGTTGATGAGATTATAAAAGTGTATATTTTACAAGAATTAAATCATTTATTTATACTTTTGTTTCTCATTAAATTCTCTAATTAATAGCATTTTAATGTTAATAGGTATTTATTTTTGCGTCTTAGCGTGTAAATATGTTTAAAAATGTGTTTTAGTATGTTTTTATGTTTAATAATATTTTTTAATAATTTTTAGAATCGTTTTGGTATGTTAAATATGTGTTTAGTTTATAAATAGTCAAAACTATAAAAATAATGTTATGTGATTTTATTTTAAGTCTTAAAATATTTGTAAATAAGTTTTGAGTTTGTAAATATGTTCTATTTTGTTTCTAGTAAGTTTTAAAATAATCTTGAGTCTTGAATAGCATATCTGTTAAGGTTTGTTAATTTTTATCTATTTTCAATCATTTTTGTGTATTTTTATTGAAAAATAAATATTTTTAATAATTGTAAATATTTTGTATGTAAAATAATTAATTTTAATATGTTTGTGAATTTTAGATTTGAAATCTAAAGGGAAAAGAAGCAGAAGGGCACCAAAACAAGCAAAATCAGACATCAATTGCATCAAAAACAAATAAAAACTAAAAATTCAAACTGTGTGACACGTGGCATCATATGGAGCATTGGATTAGTTGTGAAAATCATCTTAGCTGTTTATTTTTTGCAACCGTCAACAGCGTCAGCACGAGAGCCCACTTCAGGGCTGACTGCATACCAAGTGGGCCCCGGATGTCTCAAAGTGTTGTCTGATTTGGTGTTCGCATTCCACGTGTATTCGTTTTCTAAGCCATGGGATTGGCTGACCAAGATTAATCCAACAGCCAGAATTTGAGACCCATTTGGTCCTATAGGGCCCATTCTCTTCAACAAATTCTGGCCTTTGGATTACAAAATGAATGGTTTAGATTGGGCCTGTTTAATGCTGTCATCCGTCGTGCCAGAGTGAATCAGAAACTCAAATTCCCGTTCAAGCATGAATCTCATAATGGAAAAAAAAAAGAAAAATGGATCAAATGTTGAAAAAAGAGTGCATAGCGGAATTTTTAAAAATAATTTTACATCAGAGTATTTTCCAAAACACAAGTTTGACATGCTATATGCATAAATTAACTAGATCGTACTAACCTTTGTGTGCCGAAGAACCCTCGCAAAACGTGAAGAGAAGTAACATTCCATAAGAGTCTCAACCAACTGGTCTTCTTTGCTATTCTCTATCCACGACAAGAGTGAGTGTGGGCTCACACATACAGCTCTTCCATCAGGTGACTCTCTTTCCAACCAATCGAGAGAACCCAAAGCAAGTGTTCGTGATTTGTGAACAAAAACTCTCAGAGAGTTTTTAGATTCTCACTAGCAGAGTATCACTCTTAATCTCTCAATTAATCTGAGTAACTCTTAAGACCTACTCCCTTTATGTAGAGATTAGTCATGGGGTCAGTCCTTATCAAATTAGGTCTCAAAAACTCGAAACAGAATCAAGTTTGGATCAATATCTGATAAGATCTGCATGAAAACGCATGATCTTATCCTTCGTTGATTGGCAAGCCGAACCACCTAATTGGCTGGCCGAACAGGCCCCATCAGCAGGCCAAACACGTCCATCGGTAGGCCGAATTGCCGAATAAAAATCTCACGAATCTTTTATTTTTCACCCGAGATTCTATAGGATAAAGTTTCAGTTTTAATTCAAACAACCCAATAGAGAAGTTATCTGAACAAAACAACTTTATCTAGATAATCTCTAAGAAAATAAATCAATTCTCAATAATTCTACAAGTTTATCTTGATCTAATTTATCTAAAATTAAATCAACCGATAAACAGACAAGAATTATCTGATCCTTACAATTCAACAAGTTTATCTTGAATTAATTTTTATCACAAAATTAATTCAACCGATAAACAGACATAAATTATTTGATTCTTCTAAATTTCAACTAATCTAATAAATCCGATATAACTTACCAATTATTGAAAAAGCACGCCGTGTCGTAACAGGATGTTGTGAGCTAGCAAAGGGGACCAAATGGACCTATATAGTTCAAGCTCCCGATAATTATGAAACCTAATATCCCAGATATACATTTCATAATTATCAACTCCAACGCTACTCCACTAAAAGCTTGGAGCTACACTCTCGAACTATATAGAATTACGAAGCTCGTATAGCCTAGTCTCCATGACATATCATAGTGTATCGTATCCCCATATGATAATCCATAATCAGCTTAAGGACAAGTTCTGTCTTACCTTCTCGATTATTTTTATCTTACGTTCCATTATCTCACCATCAAAAAACTTACCATCGAAAGACAGTATACCATTCAGTTACACCTTTGTATCCAAATGGTTGAGCGCTCCAGTTTTCTAATTACAGGATATTGCATATAAGAGGATATCATTACTCCTAAAGAGAAGCTATGGATTCCATATCTATGAATAACAGGTCTACGCTATCAAGAGTCATGCCTCCAACGTACCGGCATGCATACCACTATTAAGATGTGAGTGTCACCCTTTGGTACATCAAAAGACACAAGCCAAGACAACAGGCCCACTATTCATCTCAAGATTAAGATACAACACAAATGATTGTCTAAAGTGAATTGATTTGTTGAGAAAGAATTATTAATCCAAGTCAATTCACTTTATGTCTTGATCCAACACATCGTCACCTATGACAACATACCAATGTTTCTATTCACGGAGTCCACCTCTAATGGTCAAGACAAACCATCTCCCAAAAGGGATATAGACAACATAACAATCTTTGCATGAATAAAGTGCCCAACTTTATTCCCTCTATTGCGGATCGTATGATTTAGACCATCACCTTAAGAATCGTGTCTTTTGCATAATCTGTCCATCATATGCCCAATTCTTAAGGTTAGACTGACAGTCTTAGATTTTTGTTTGCTTAACATACATTTAACAAATATGAACATAAAGAGGACAAGATTTGGTGTATAAACAATGAATAATTCTGTATTGATAAAAATGTCTCCAAAAAACTTATTACATTTTTACTCCTTAGGGCATACATGTCTAACAATCTCCCACTTGCTTTAAGTGAGTAAATACGACAAATCTCGCATCCCCATAGCTTTCACATGTCTCTCGAAGACTTTCCTAGTAAGTGTCTTCATAAATGGATCAGCTAAATTGTCCTCTGACGTGATCTTGCACACTGTGACATGCCCGCCCTCAACGAAGTCCTTTATCACATGATACTTTTTGATCAATATGCTTACTCCTCTTGTGAAATCTTGGTTCCTTAGCATTAGCTACAGCCGCACTGTTATCATAGTGCAGTGATACCGCCTTATTCATACTAGGAACTACCTCAAGATCCCTAAGGAACTTGCAGCGCCACACTGCTTCTTTCGAAGCATCACTAGCTGCCACATACTCCACCCCCATCGTTGAATCCGAAGTGCAATCTTGCTTAGCACTTCTCCAATTGATGGCACCGTCGCCCAGAGTAAACACAAAACCCGAAGTCGATTTCCTAGAATCCAGACAGGATTGAAAATTCGAGTTAGTATATCCTAGAGGAGTTAGGTCCTCACCGAATATACAAGCATATACCCTCGAGTCCTTCTCAAGTACTTGAAAATATGCTTTACCGCAACCCAATGGTTTGGTCCTGGATCCACCTGAAATCGACTTACAATCCTGACCGCATAACTATTATCTAGTCGTGTGCAAAGCATGGCATACATGAGACTACCCACTGCTGAAGCATAAGGTACCTTCTTCATGTATTCTCTTTCTTCAAAAGACTTTGGAGAGTCTTTCTTAGAAAGAGGAATTCTTGACTTAGATGATTGCCTACTTTTCTTGAAATCCTGGATTGCAAACCTCCTGAGAATTTTATCTATGTAGCCGGCCTGTGATAAAGCTATTATTTTGTTCTTCCTATCCCGAAAGATCTAGATACCAAACACAAAATTAGCCTCACCCAAGTCCTTCATGTCAAACTGCTTGGTCAACCATAATTTGACCGATGACAACGCCCTAATGTCATTGCCAATTAGCAGAATGTCATCTACATAGAGCAGTAGAAAAACCACCTTCCTATCCTTAATGTGTTTGTAAACACATGGCTCATCCATATTTTATGAGAACCCATAAGTCTTGATCACCTGATCAAATCTTATGTTCCAAGAACAAGAAGCCTGCTTAAGTCCATAAATTGACTTCAGCAGCTTACAAACCTTACCCTCTTGACCCGTGACCTTGAACCCATCTAGTTGTTCCATATAAATGGACTCATCAAGATAGTCATTCAGAAAAGCCATCTTGACATCTATCTACCAAATCTCGTAGTCGAGAGTGGCAGCTATGGACAAGAGAATCTAGATGGACTTAAGCATGGCTACAGGCTAAAAGGTTTCCTCATAATCGATTCCTTCCTTTTGCGTATAACCCTTAGCTACCAGTCTAGCGTTAAAGGTTTCGACCTTTGCATCCACTCCTCTTTTCCTCTTGTAGATCCACTTACACCCTATGGGTTTTACCCCTTCGGGAAGATCCATAAGCTCCCAGACCTGATTAGTCTCCATAGACTTCATCTCAATGTTCATGGCCTCTGTCCAGAGTTTTGAATCAACATCCTCCATAGCTTTGTGTAAGTATAAGGATCCCTGTCATGTTCATCCGGTTCAGCCAAGAAGACCTCCCTATTGAACATATACCTCTCAGGTTGATGCCCGATCCTCCCACTACGCCGAAGCCCGTGAGGTTGTTGTTCAGGTTCATTTGGTTTTTCTACATTGATCGAAACGGTTTTATTCGAAACCTCTGGAGTGATCAGATCACTCCTTAACTCCTTAAGCACCACTTTGCTTTGAGGTTTAAAGTCGTCCATGTAACTCTCCTCAAGGAAAGTTGCATTAGTTGAAACCACGACTTTATTTTCCTTTGGGTTATAAAAATAACCCCCTTTAGTCCCTTTTGGATATCTTACAAACACGCAAACTTTTGAACGTGCTTCTAACTTATTCGGATCCTTAAACAGGACATGAGCCAGACATCCCCATATGCGAATATGGTTTAAGGATGTCTTCCTACCCGTCCACAACTCGTGAGGAGTTTTAGGGATCGATTTTGAAGGCACATTGTTCAAAAGATAACATACGGTTTGTAGTGCATATCCCCAAAAGGATAAAGGCAATGATGAATAACTCATTATGGACCTAATCATGTCCAACAAAGTCCTATTTCTTCTCTCTACTATGCCATTCTGCTGTGGAGTGCCCGGCATAGTCAAATGAGATAAAATCCCATTCTCTAATAAGTGTTCCAAGAACTCATCAGAAAGGTATTCCCCACCTCGATCCGATCGAAGTGCCTTTATGGGTCTACCCAATTACTTTTCTACTTCAGCCTGAAACTCCTTGAACTTGTCAAAAGTTTCACTTTTGTGGTGCATCAGCTACACATACCCATATCTTGAGTAATCATCAATAAAAGTGACACAATACTCATACCCTCCTCGTGCCCGGATGTTCATCGATCTGCAAACATCACCATGCACAAGTTCTAGAACCCCTTCAGCCCTATTGCCTTTAGACCTAAATGGTCTTTTGGTCATTTTACCCTACAAACAAGATTCACATTCAGGAATAGATTCTACCTTTAAGTGACTTTAAGGTCCATCCTTTGTCAACCTTTGAATCCTATTTAGGTTAATGTGACCAAGGAGCTAATGCCAAAGATAAGTCTTATTAGAGTGAGAAGTTTTAAGTCTTTTAGAGTTATTATCATTCATCTCAACATTAAGCAATAAGTCCATCTTAGGTTTGATAAAATATAGATTATTTTGCATTCATCCATAACAGATAAAAGATTTGTTTTTACGAATCACCACTTTATTATTAAAAGAAACCAAATAGGAGTCTTTAAATAAACAAGATACATAAATTAAATTCCTTTTAAATTTAGGAACATAAAAGCAATCTTGTAAAAATAAACTCCTACAGTTATCAAAATAAAGATGGACGTCTCTCACTGCTTCTACTGAGACCAAGGATCCATCGCCCATTCGAAGCGTGAAGTCATCATGCAGCAGACTTCTCGTTTCTTTGAACCCTTGCAGATAAACATAAACATGATTAGTTGCACTGGAATCTATGACCCAAATGTCACTTGATTCCTCAACCAAACAAGTTTCTAATATAGAAGATCACACCTACCTTCTTTTGAAAGGAAGTCCTTGCAATGCTTCTTTATATGCCCGACCTTCCCACAGAAGAAACACTTAAGCTTCTTTGGGTTCTTCTTCTTCTTCTTTTTGCTCTTGGTAGTAGCAGGAATAAAAGACTTCCCGTTCTTGGCCCATTGCTTCTTTCCATTCCTAGAGTTAGGATTGGAACCAAAAGCAGCTACCATGTTGGCCTCACCACCCGTAGGAGACTCCCTGATCAGTAGTTCAAACTCTTGTAACTATTTCATCAGTTCTGTTAAGGTCATATCCCATCTATTGCTTAAATTAAATATAGCTCTAAATAGAATAAATTCCTTAGACAGAGTCTTAAAGACCATAGTCATCTGAGTTTCAGCATCGATGTCGGCTCTATTGGTTTGAGCCTCAGCGAGGTAACCCATGACCAACATTATATGCTCCTTTCCAAATGTCCCTAGCCTCTGTCTACAGTTTAGAAGTTTTTGAAGCTCCCCTTGCCGTTTTGTTATGGCCTAGCCTCCAAAATATCCTTAAGATTATCCAAGATCTGCTTCGCAGTCTCATAATCTTGATGTTGAGCCTGCAGCACATTATTCATGCTAGCCATAACATAGCTGTGGGCCTGATCATTAGCATCTTTCCAACGATCATACACTTGGAATTGCTCATTAGTTGAGTCTCTCGTAGGCTCGGGAGGACAAGGGGTTGTCAGTACATATTTCAGTTTCTCAAAGGACAGGACGATATCCAGGTTCCATTTTCAATCATTATAGTTCTCACCAGTTAATAGGTTTTTGTCAAGTATCGATGACAAAGCATTTTTAGACATTTTTAATCTACAATAAAGAATCATATACCAAACATAAGCAAACATATAATAATAATTTAGTAAGATAACACAATCATGTAAAAAAAAATACAAACGTGTTTATGTGTCAAAACCTTAAAAATATCACAACCTTACAACGATAATTCCCAACTCAAAATTCAACAAGCACCTAGGGGAGTCATGCCAAATTCAATCAGGAACACGAAGCCCCTCCTGATTAATATATGCCATCCAGGACCCGTATGATTCAACATATATTAATAATCGTTTCTTTGGCCATTAATTTTATTAACAGAGCTCCTAGGGGAGGTTAATAATAAAATTAACGTGAGTGTATAACCATCGTTTCAACATTTTATCCATGATTTATAATCACTACCTAGGGGTGTGTGATCATAAATCATGCTAAAATATCTTATCCTCTCAGAGATCCAATCTGGTACATGATAGAAATCCCTTCCTAGGGGTCGGGACCACCATGTTTTGCCTATAGACCAACGATGGAAGCCTTAGGTCCTCTCTTCAAAAATCTTCTCCCACTCAATCTTTTAAAATCAAGGTTTTATTTTAAGACTATGCATGAACAATTTTAATATGAGCGGCACTCCCTATTCTATATGACATGTTATCAATATACATGGCAAATCATATTATAATGCAGACAAGTAAAGCAATTAAGAAAAGCTACAAGCAAAATAATAAATAACCGTAATATTATGGCTCCATCCTAGAGAATAGTAAACTAAGATTACAAGAGAATAATCGAGACATATTTTCAATTCTTCGTCCTTGAATCCTCAAGCAGTATCCTTGTACATGTAATTCCCATCTTCAAGTCTTCAATCCCGTATGAATCGAATACTTCATATTTCTGGTCATATCCAAATTTAATGTTTCTCAGAATTGTCCCAAAAATAAAATTAAAACTGCATTAAAAAAACTGCACCTTTTTTGGAAAATTTTCATCTCTAGGTCGGCAGGCCGATCTGGGTGATCGGTCTGTCGGTCATGCTCCATCGGCCTGTCAACCAGGAACATTGGCCTGTCGACTCATGAAAGTTCAGTCTGTCGCCAGAGCCACCTGATTTCTGCCGATGGCTTGCTGAATTGGAAGTCTGGCCTGTCGATCTACGACCATCGGCCTGCCAAACTGTGAGGTTTGGCATTTCAACCGAGCAGAAATCTCCATTCCAAAAAATACAATTTTTAATATAATTCATCAATTTTATTTTCAACAATTCAAAAAACATAAAATTAGAGACTCAGGAAATACCTAGGAACGCCATCATCCATCTTCTAGATCCGCCTTCTAGATCCGTCCTCTCTGAATGATTATTTAATTACAAAATTCTTACAAATTTAAAATTAAATAACAATTCCTAGACGGAGATGATAGTCTGCCATCTAATTACATAAAAAACCTAGATATGCATTCTAACCTCTAAGGAACCATAACCGGCATAAATTAATTAATTAATAATTAATTAAACAACGATTTAATCAACCATAATAAATTAATGAACATTCACCACATAATCCATGACAACATATATAATATATAGAAACCTAGAGTGCCAACTCTCTATAAAATTAAATTCAAGCATAGGAGAGATTAAGATCACAAAATTTATACATCTAACATGATCACAAACTCGTAAATTTATGTAAAAACCATGGCTCTGATACCAATTGTTGAAAAAAGAATACGCAGCAAAATTTTTAAAAATAATTTTACATCAGAGTACTTTCCAAAACACAAGTTTGATATGCTATATGCATAAATTAACCAGATCTTGCTAACCTTTGTGTGCCGAAGAACCTCGCAAAACGTGAAAAGAAGTAACATTTCATAAGAGCCTCAACCAACTGGTCTTCTTTGCTATTCTCTATCCACGACCAGAGTGAGTGTGGGCTCACACGTACAGCTCTTCCATCAGCTAACTCTCCTTCCAACCAATCGAGAGAACCCAAAGCAAGTGTTCGTGATTTGTGAACAAAAGCTCTCAGGGAGTTTTCAAATTCTTACTAGCAGAGTATCACTCTTAATCTCTCAATTGATCTGAGTAACTCTTAAGACTTACTCCCTTTATGTAGAGATTAGTCCTGGGGTCAGTCCTTATCAGATTAGGTCTCAAAAACTCAAAATAGAATCAAGTTCAGATCAATATCTGATAAGATCCGTATGGAAACGCGTGATCTTATCCTTCGCTGATCGACAGGCCGAATAGATCCCGTCAGCAGGCCGAACACATCCATCGGTAGGCCGAACTGCCGAATAAAAATCTCGCAAATCTTTTATTTTCCACCCAAGATTCTATAGGATAAAGTCTCAGTTTTAATTCAAATAACCCAATAAAGAAGTTATCTGATCAAAACAACTTTATCTAGATAATCTCTAAGAAAATAAATCAGTTCCCAATAATTCTATAAGTTTATCTTAATCTAATTCATCTAAAATTAAATCAACTGATAAACAGATAAGAATTATCCGGTCCTTACAATTCAATAAGTTTATCTTGAATTAATTTTTATCACAAAATTAATTCAATCGATAAATAGACATGAATTATTTGATTCTTTTAAATTTCAACCAATCTAATAAATCCGACATAAATTACCAATTATTGGAAAAGCACACCATGTCGTTACAGGATGTTGTGAGCTAGCAAAGGGGACCAAATGGACCTATATAGTTTAAGCTCCCGTTAATTATGAAACCTGATATCCTAGATATACTTTTCATAATTATCAACTACAACGCTACTCCACTAAAAGCTTGGAGCTGCGCTCTCGAACTATATATAATTATGAAGCTCGTATAGCTAAGTCTCCATGACATATCATAGTGTATTGTATCCCCATATGATAATCCATAATCGGCTTAAGGATAAGTTTTGTCTTACCTTCCTGATTATTTTTATCTTATGTTCCATTATCTCACCTTCAGAAAACTTACCATCCAAAGACAGTATACTATTCGGTTACACCTATGTATCCAAATGGTTGAGCGCTCTAGTTTTCTAATTACTGGATAATGCAGATAAGAGGATATCATTACTCCTAAAGAGGAGCTATGGATTCCATATCTATGAATAATAAGTCTATCCTATCAAGAGTGATGCCTCCAACGTACCGGCATGCATACCACTATTAAGATGTGGGTGTCACCCTTTGGTATATCAAAAGACACAACCTAAGACAACGGGCCCACTATTCATCAAAGGATTAAGATACAACACAAATGATTGTCTAAAGTGAATCGATTTGCTGAGATAGAATTATTAATCCAAATCATTCACTTTATGTCCCGATCCAACACATTGTCACCTATGACAACGTGCCAATGTTTCTATTCACAGAGTCCACCTCCCAAAAGGGATATAGACAACATAACAATCTTTGCATGAATAAAGCACCCAACTTTATTCGCTCGATTGCAGATCGTATGATTTAGACCATTACCTTAAGAATCATGTCTTTCCCATAATCCGTCCATCATATGCCCAATTCTTAAGGTTTAGACCGACAGTCTCAGACTTTTGTTTGCTAAACATACATTCAACAAATATGAACGTAAAGAGGACAAGATTTGGTATATAAACAATGAATAATTCTTTATTGATAATAATATCTCTAAAAAACTTATTACATTTTTACTCTTTAGGGCATACATGTCTAACATCAAATTGATTTGTTTTTCAAGATTTCAACAGTAAATATAATAAAAAATTTCATTAACAGTTAATTTTTAAGCCTATAAATACTGAGTCTCCTCGGCTAGATTCGGCATCCCTCGAGCCATTCAGCCCTTTTCCTTCTCTCTTTCTTTGTTTGGTTTTTTTTTTTTTTTGGTTGAGTTAGACTTAGTAGTATCTTTTTGATAAAATAGGTAGAGAAATGATCTTATATGCATAGTATTTTGTATAGATTTTATCTCTATATTTGCTTTGTAATACTTATATTTTGTGGAATAAATTATATTTCTATCTTTTTAAAAATTATTATTAATGTTGTTATGCTGCCTAATTCTTGCATGAATTCAATCATGCTTTCTTTATGTAATTTAATTGTGTTGCATAATTAATGTTAACAATATGGAAGTCATGCTCGTTTATTAAGTTGAGTTTCTGCTACATTATGGACATAGACTGGCACAATAAATCCTTGATAATTCTTAATTTATTGTTGACAGAGGATGACTAGTGTATTCTTAAGCTATTTAATAAAACGAGATCCTATTGGAATTAACGCAATAATTTATTCCATTAAAATATATTAATTTTGGTTTGTTATTATCTTTTTATCTTAAAATTATGTTAATTATAATTATAGTGACATCAGTTATAATTTTCATAATTACTGCACCTAATCATTAGTGAAAAATGATTATTTTGTTACTTTTTATAAGAAGACCCTTACTACATTATGGCTTGATATATTGTCGCTCTCGGTTGACTTATAAAAATACTAAAAGTGCTTGTAATTAATGAGAAAAAATATAATAAATCAAATGCCTTAGATAATTATTAAATAGAGTTAAAATTTCATATCAGTTGTGTAACGCCCCCCTTACGGACGTCACAGATGTTGTTACATTCATACATTACATACTTATTTTGAAACTTTAAGATAAACTTTAAGTACAAAACTTATTTGAAACTTTAATTGTAAACGTAGTTAAGGAAAACGTAATCAGGATCCATACATACACATTTTATTTTTTTTTATTTTACAACATTCATTCACTTAATCCATACTATTAATAATTCAATTGAATATTAAATTGATCATAAACTTTCTTTAATAAAGTAAATATACCAAATAGTAAAATCATAACTTATAAAACATCACATCATTTAAAATTATTTGCTCCCATAGTTCGGTAGGCCGAACATGGTCGGCAGGCTAGAAATCGTCAACCGGTAGACAGGCAGAGGCTCTGTAAAACAGGGCTTTAAAACTTTCAAAATTCGGCAGGCCAAAAATGAGATTGGCAGGCCAAACATTCTTACATCGGCATGCCGACCAATGATGATCGGCAGGTCGATAGAGCCAAAAACTTTTAGAAAACTTGATTTTAAGACAAATTCAACTTTTCAAAATGCGGAAGATCAAATTCTTAAAATGATAAAATGAAATATTAAAACATAGTTCTTGTATTCTTTAAAACACATCATAAAAATATGTTCAAATAATAAATCATAACTTAAATATAAAATTTGCTTCATTGGCGTTCTTCCGGTTACAATTCATCTTCTTATGCTCACATGCCTTCTCATGTCCTCCGCCTAATCCATGGCTTTCTTACCCTTATCTGTAACATGACATAAACTTGAATAACCTAAAGCTTAGTAAGTACATATAATTCTCACAATTTACAAACATTTCATAAACATCATCATCATCATAACGTAATAGTGCAGTAAGCACATTTTCATAGAAACATATCTTTCATTACATTGTCCATATTAAAACTTATTCCATTTTATCTTAAGGGCCCAAGTGTTGCACCATAATCATCATCGTAGGCGCGCCGTCATGAAAGGAGAAGGGTAGCTAATCCTAAATCAAACATGACATCATATCATATCATATCATAACATTGGTGTGCAACACTTATTAAGTGATACATATATACATAACTTTCATGCTTTAAAATTTGCCATAATAAAACATGCATAACTTTAAATCATGAAAAACTTTCATAAGAAATCCTTTAAGGAAATTATCATAAAATCATCATAAATATCATCATGAACATAACATCAAACCTTTTTAAAATACATCATGTTGCAGGTGAGAATGTACTTACCTTAGAAGCTAGCTTACTTAACCTTATATGTATTGGTGATGACGCTGCAGTCTCGATGTGCTCGTTCCTTGAAGTGTTCATGCCATTTATTCATTTAAAATTACAAAATAAAATTAATACTTATTATCATAGAATAAAACATCCATTCATATTACATCACATATACATTCATCTCATACAAACATAATTCATAACATGCATCCATAACTATAATCATCAAAAACATAAAATCATTATCACATACACTTCACTGACCTACATAGATTCAAGACTTAAAAACTTAGTATTCACACATACTTTAGATACCATACTTAACAGGGGTAAAGCTAATACATAAACAAATTACCATAATTTTTCTTTAGCCATAAAAATTACATTGAGTAACTAAAAAAAACCCATACATTTCAAACATGAAATCTACCAACAATAATAAGGTAGTGAGTAATCTTTTGAAAACATTTTCTAACAATTAAAACTCATATAGTTTAATTTAAAAATTCATACTAACATCTTACTAACATATATTTCAATTTCATAAAATTATTTCATCAACAATAAAATCATTTAAACATATAAAACATCACATAAAATGAAAGTCCAGTATTAACATTGTTAAAATAGTTCCTTGACCTAGTCTCAATAGAAAATTCATAACACATAATTCACTCATCAAAACATTACCAAACTTTGCAGTCCATAATATAACATATACTTGAACATTATTACCAAATTTTGTAGCAAACAAAGCATGTTTACCCCTTGAACGAAAATCATATTTTCATGCATCATAATCAAACAACAATATTTTACTATGAGTAGTAGAGGATAGAAAATTCATAACTTAATTCAAAAAAATAGAAATGACTTGAAACTTAGAGGAACATTGCATAACACATACATGGATAACATATTAAAAATTTAGAGTAAAATAATATTTGTAGAGAAAGATATGGTAGTCCCATGTCAAGAAGGATTTCATTTCAAAATTAAACTGAAAACGAACCCTTACCTCAAAACGATTCTTCTCAAATTCCTTCGAATTCAGCCAATAAAATTTCAATTTTTCTTTCAATTATTTGCAGAGAATTTTTGAGAGAGAGTAGGAATAGAAAACGTGGAGAAGAGAAGAAGAAGAGATGAATAAAAGAAACGTCTCAGAATGAGAGAGAGAGAAGAAGTGAGAGGAAGAGAGAGAGATAGAGACAGAGAGAGAGATAGCAATAACGTAAAAAAATTTCAATGCTCTCCATTATGTTAGAAATTTTCTGACTATCTAGACTAAATTTTCATGGAGAAAGGAGAGGAAATTGGGAAAAGTCAAATCATTTAGATAAACTTACCATACTTTACTGATTTTAAAAGGGGAAACCATATCAATCAATACCAATCAATGCAAAGTCAAACGTTTCCTTTCCTTAAATGATAAAATTAATCCATAATTATACCATTTAATCACATTAAACCACCCAATCAACGTAATTATCTCAACCATAAATTTGGAGAGATTTCTGCTGACTGTTCGTCAGCTATCATCGGCCTGCCGATTCTTTACTTCGGCCTGCCGATTCCACAAAGTTCGGCCTGCCGATGGTTTCCATCGGCATGCCGATTCTTGGAAGACTTTTCGGCCTGCCGAACTTGAAAGTCCGATCTGCCGAACTGTCCTTAAGATACTATACATCATAGCATTCAAGATATCATTGCATCATAAATAAACATACATTGAAATTAACATAAACATTGAGCACATCAATTCCACGCGATCGTCACCTATCATAAAACTTAAAATAAATAGTTAGTAACATAAAATCATAAATCATAACATATATCATAAATTATTAATCAAATTACTTAACGTCGTTACTAACTTAACATAATCCGTTACATAAAAATAGGTGGGTGTTACAAGTTGCGTAACATGCAAGAGATTCTCAAAGCTTCACCGTTTTAATTTTACATTTTAAAATTTGAATAAAAAATCACAAAAAATATTTCTTTTATTTTAAACTTTGTTTTAAAAAACCTCTTTCCTTTCTGAATGTTTATGTTTAACAATCTCTCGTGTTATAAATTTTCACTTCCTTGTAGATACGACAACTTTTTTATACTACAAACGTCCGCCGTTTAGGAAGAAACAATTTGGGCGTTACCAGGAGTTGATCAATGGCAAACTTGTAAATAGCAATTAACATAGTAAATTAAAGGTAAATGAGTAAAAACAGAAAAGAACAAAATTATTCCAAAATAAATAGATATAAATGCTACATTTTGTGTTTCAAAAATTAACTAATCAACTAGAAACTATTAAATCAATATACAAATGATGAATTTTAATTCACATACTAATTAAATTTAATTTAATTAACATAATTAATAGCGTTTTAAAATTTAAGGATGCTACATCCTTTTTGCCCTCAACATCTGTTGTGCCCCACCCTTACCTCAATGCTCTATGCAGCCACACACTTGCAACGTTACATCCATCAGTCGTCGTGCCTTGCGCTCGCTTGGGACAAACATTGCACCTCTCTTAATAACTCGTCGGCATGGATTTCATGGCTCATCACCATGGGCAAAGCGAATCGTGGGTCATGAACGCAAACGCTCCTCGTCTACCACCACCTTTTTCCCCTCGCTTCTCCGCAAACCCACCATTATCTACAAGTGGTAGTCTTGCAGCCCACAGCCTCACGCTATCAACTGTGGTCTCTAGATCTTGGACTGATTTTTTCCTTACATTGTGAAATTAAACACGTTTTATAAATTAATTATGTTTGTGAGATTGACTTATATATTAATCTGCAGTATTATTTATGAAAAAATTTGTATAATAAACAAAAAATGGAAACTCCTTCCTAATTTAATCTTTAGCAAGTGTTATGCTTGGTTATTTCTCAATAAGTTTTTACATAATCATTTTTTTTGTCAAATTGATGAACATAAACAAATAAATTGAATAAATTTCAACTTGAATGGTTAGTTATAGTAGAAGTTACAATATATACCATAGGTGATGATTCTGATGAAAAATAAAACAAGAGAAAGATTAAAATGGAGTTACGATAGCTGTTATATGATGTACTAATTAACATAAAAGTGTAACTTATAAGATGATGTTATGTAACTACAAAGCACATAGAGTACACCATAATGTGATATATTATATTTCATTGAACAAGCAATAAATCTTGCCATTCATGTATTAATGCTAATGAAACCGTCATCTAGTAATATAAATTAAATTAGAGTGCATAACACAGCAACATGAAATTGAGACTTGGATTATGTGAATAAAAGCATGAATCATGCAGCAAAGTATCAAGGATGGTTTGATTTTTGATTTGTAAAATTAGTTTGAAAAATCCGTTGTATTATTTATAATATTTGTAATTAGTTTGATTTAGATTAATGTGTTTATTAATTTTTTTAGGGTATTTTGTATTAGTTTAGTTGCGTTAATTTTTTTTTTTCAAGAAATGGTAAGAAGGGGTTTAAATATTTTTTTTCAATTTTTTTTGTTATAATTTATAGGATGTTTAGCAAGCATGGTGAGAGCTAACTTTTTAGTTAGGAAATAATGTAAAACTCTCATATATTACAATAAAAAATAAAAAGTTGCTACAGTTTCAGGCTCTCATATGCTATAGTATTTTGAACTAAAAAGTTAGTTCTAACGATACTTGCCAAACATACTATAATAAGGACTAGATAAAATAAGGACCACCCATCAATCTTCTAAGCATTGTGTCTGCATAAGTTGTACAAAAGATTGGTGCTGATATGTAATGCTATGTGTAACTTCTGGTGCTTTTAATTTGTCCAATTCTGCACCTTGAGTAGTTGGGAGCATAATTAGAGAAGGGATTATAAGAAAGGACAATTTTGCCTTCGTTCTTTTAAGGGTAATGTTTCTCTAATTCCCCGAAGCTAGTGGGGAGCATTAATGGGGTCCATGTGGGTCAGTCATGTCAGTCTATACAGTATTTTTCTTTTATTGAAAAACTACAGCAAGTTGAACAAAATTTTGAATCAATTAAATGTAAATAGCACATTTCTCATAATTAAAAATTACCAGGTTATCTTTAATTTAAATCATTATGCTTCCATACTTAACCCCTCCAGCTTCTAGCTTCAATCCTTGTCATTGTGAGGAGGGTACACGAGCATACCAGATGCGAATGATCCTGTTGTCGTCACCAAATTGGTGTCAGAAAGGAACTCCAACTGTCGACCAGCTCTCTTGCATTGCTGCCGAGCTCCTTCGCGTCCTCGTTGGTTCAGAGATCGTGTCCTCGCTGACTTCCGTTGCATCTTCATCGGTCTAAGCAATGACGCCAAGACTTGGCTCCATTGACCTTTGTTTACATCTCTGGCACTGATGAATGGGTTGCGATCGGAGGACTAACATCGGCTCCGTCGTTGGATCTTTCTCATCTTCTCCGGCGCCGAGGGCATCTGCTCATGGCCGTGAGATGGTTTGCTGGAGAAGGATCTTCGAAAAGAGAGGAGGAGAAGAGGGGGGAGACGAGATAGAAAATTTGTGTGAGGATTTTTTAGGATGATAAAAGAGATAGGGGTAGTTCTTAAAATTTATTTGTGTAAATAAGTGTTTACATTTGATTAACCTGTTTATTAAAGCTTTTTAAAATTTGACCCATTAATTTTAATTAGTCTTTTATTTTAGCTTAAATTTCTATGGCCACAAAAACATACTCTTGCAGCTACAATTGTTTGGCATTGTTTTAAGAGTATTTGAAAATATTTTTGCATATTTTTTATGTAAAAATTACAAAAAAATTCTCAGCATAATTTCTCAAAAATTTTCATTTTTTAAAACAAAAATATTTTCATCTATTTTAAAAATACTACCAACAGCACTATTGTTGTTTTGTTGTACTATACTACTAGTCTTGGGTTTTATTTTTTCATTTATTATTATTTTTTAAAACGTAAGCTGGTTTAGCCAAAAGTTAGAACATAGGCCGAAGTATTATACTATACTGTACCAATAAAGTAGACTTCTATGACACAATGCTACCTTTAGCCATAAGATTTGTTGTTTCTTTTACAGAGAATAACGCGATATTGTATAAAAAAACAAACAAGATAAAATTTTCAACCATTTGTATGTTGGAATTAAATGTGAAAACACAGCAGAAAAACCTGATCAATTGATAAACAAAAATTTTCTAGAAACTTTATGTATCGAGAATAACTATATAATTTTAATTAAACATTAAAATCATAGAAGAAGTTTTTTAAATATTTTGAAGACCTATCAAGGTATCTTAGCTTTTCTTTTTGACACTATGATCTTCCAAGTGAAGCCTCCACACTAATGGAGTAAAGAACAAGTGTCTAACTGTAAGAATAAATTAATCTCATACTTTTCTGGATATGCTATGTATTCAATACATGAGATAGCTGAACTTATAGTTAGAAAAAGAACTCTCGATTTTTCTCTCTAGATATTCAGAAAAAAGTATCACCTACGCAAAAAGATTGATATTTTTCTTACTTTTATGATTGAGCAATTAGTTATTAGTTTAATCAATTTTAAATTTTAAAAAATATTATTTTCTCACTTTAGGTGGGGTATTACAAGCCCAAATTAGGAAATAAAATCTCCTTAGTAGGTGTGGTGGAATAAGCGGAGAAATCCACTAAAAGATCATTCCACCACAATTCCCACGCTTATATATATATATATATAAGTTTTTTTAATTAACCACCTATCACATACGTGTGTGTGTGTATGTATTACAGATTTGGTTTAAAACCAAATCTCACTTACACGTGAATCTATCTATATATATATATATATATATATATTTAATTAATTTAAATAAGCAATATATATTTAAATTTAAAAATAAATAATATTTATTTAAAAATCAATTTTAAATTAATTAATTAATTATTTAATTTTGTGTTCATGTTGGAATCGACAAAATATGGTCCAACCACACATGTATCACATACAAAAATTAAAATATATTCAAATAATCTTATTATTCAAATAATATCAATTAATTAATCTAAAACATATTTAATTAATCTTATTAATTAAATATAATCAATCAATTAATTAATTAACTAATGCTTGGTTAAATGTGACAACATTTATTACATTATATTATGTATCATAAAAAATATTTTTCTGTGCCACATTAATAACTTAAATGTGTAATAATTAATTCAAAATTCAATAATTCTAAATTAATATCTATAATTCATTTTATGAATTAAATTTAATACAGTGTTATAGAGGTGGCATTGGAGACCTATGACCTATAATTCAAGCTCCAATAAATTTGACAATTAATTAAACTCTTTAATTAATGTACCAAATTTATCAGTTTCAGTGTTACTCCACTAAAAACTTGAAATTTAACTCTTAAAATTATAGTGATAATTACTTAAAGAAAATTAGCAAGTACAATCATTACATATAAGTCAATCTTCCATAAATAGTTCATAATAAGAGCTAGATACAATTTTTATTTACCTCTCTTATGATATCTTTATCCTTAAATTCTAATAATTCTCTAATGAACATTTAATTTATAATCTTATTATGAATGAGCGCTCTACTATTCAAATCTCGAATTATCACTCAAGAGAACTATTTTTCTAACTTGCATAAGAAAGGAATGGATTCCTTATCTATATAACATTATTCCCAACTATTTATTCCATCATGTTTCCAAGATGTAAAGTTATGATTTATCTTTAGACAAATCTTACCATGCAAATCAAAAAGCACAACGTCATAAACATGAGCCTAACAGTTACTCAAGATTTAGATTGTCATTTACATGATCATCATAGTGATAAACTTCAATGCTCTATTTGCAATGGATGACTATTAAAGATTCATAATTTATCCAATTCAGTTCTATATAATCTCTTTATATAAAGTACGTCCAATATAATGTTTCATTCTTAATGAGATTGGACTGTACTTGTAATATTTAATTAAAAATCTTAAACTTTAAGTATTATGAACTATTTAGATTATTATTTATAAATTTTATTTCTAAGCATATAACATGCATATGCTAAATTTATACACATTCATAATCATGGAATTTTCTTGATGTTTATTAAAGTATTCACAATACACATAAGTAACTAAAATAATTATAAATGTCTTTATTTATTTATTAACAATATGTTCAATGTCAATACTTATAGGGCATTAACTCCAACAGTCTTCTACTCGCTTTAAAGCAGGTGAGACATTTATCTTATATCTAAGCCTTCTAAATGTCCTTTGAAACTCTTTATAGGTATCGTCTTGGTGACAGGGTCAACAAGGTTGTTTTCTGGCATAATCTTCACAACTTTAACATCGCCTCAATGCATTATTTTGCTAATCAAATGATATTTTTGCTCTATATGTTCTCCTCTTTTGTTGCTTGTAGGTTCTCTTGAATTTGCCACTACACCACTGTTATCACAATGCAATGTGAGTAGTTTATCCATGTCTAAAACGACTTCTAGATCAGTTAAGAACTTGCAGAGCTAAACAGCTTCTTTAGCTGCTTCCCAAGTGGCCACATATTCAACTTTCATAGTTGAATCAGCAATACAAGATTGTTTAATGCTTCTACAAACTATGGCTCCACCACCAAGAGTAAATACTGACCCAAACATAGATTTATGTGTTTCTTTGTTTGATTGCAAATCAGAGCCAATGTATCTAGTAAGAATCAAATTCTCACCAAAGTATACTAGCATATAGTTTCTCATTCTCTTGAGATACTTGAGAATGTTTTTAACTGCCACCCAATGATCTAATCTTGGGTTGGACTGATACCGACTGACTATACCCACAACATAGCAAATGTCAGGCCTTCTATACAATGTGGCATTCATTAGACTTCCCACCACAAATACATAGTGTCTCATGTTTTCTTCTTCTTGAGGTGTCTTAAGACACTGTTCTTTTAAAATATAAACTCCATGACATGTAGGTAAATTACCTTTCTTAGAATTTTACGTCAAAAATCTGATAAGCACCTTATTGATCTACGATGCTTGTGACAGTGCCAATAGTTTGTTTTTGTGATCTCTTATGAGTTACATTCCAAGAACATAACTTGCCTCTCCTAAATATTTTATTTGGAATTGGTTAGCGAGCCATTTCTTTACATTAGATAATATCCTTACATCATTCCCAATGAGTAAAATATCATATACATAAAGAACTAAAAAGACCACCTTTTTATCTTTGATATACTTGTATACGCAAGGTTCATCAACATTTTGATCAAAACCATAAGACTAGATCACCTCATCAAATCTTAAGTTCTAAGATCTTGAAGCTTACTTAAGTCCATAGATGAACCTTTGCAACTTGGAAATTTTTTGCTATTGACCTTTGACCACAAACCTTTCTGGTTGCATCATGTAGATGCTTTCCTCAAGATAGCCATTCAAAAAGGTAGTATTGACATCCATTTATCATATCTCATAATCAAGACATGCAGCAATGGATAAAAGAATTCAAATGAATGTAAGCGTTGCTACAGGCTAGAAAGTTTCTTCATAATCAACTCCCTCTTTTTAGGTGTAACCTTTTG
This sequence comes from Artocarpus heterophyllus, assembly GCA_025403435.1. Taxonomy (NCBI): domain Eukaryota; kingdom Viridiplantae; phylum Streptophyta; class Magnoliopsida; order Rosales; family Moraceae; genus Artocarpus; species Artocarpus heterophyllus. The sequence goes on from CM046338.1 coordinate 22,333,239, forward strand.
TCACAAGCCTAGCATTGAAAGTCTTAACTTTTCCATCCACTTCTTTTTTTCTCTTGTAGATCTATTTGCACCCTATAGGTTTTTATCCCTTTAGGAAGATCTATAAGTTCCTGGACTGAATTGGAGTACATAGACTCCATTTTAAGGTTCGTAGCCTCTAGCCATTTCTCTTTTTCAAAATCTTCCATTGCATGACGATATATTAATGGATCATCCTCACTATTATCAGAGATAGCAACATGTGCTTCTCCAATTTCCTTGTAGTAATCAGGTGGTCTCACAACCCTCCCACTAATGTCGAGGTGGTATGATATCCTGATATGGAGAAGTCTCCTCATCTTGTCCTTCGACAATAGTTGTCGGTTGTTGTTTGATCTAATCTAAAAGTAACTCTTCAAGTACAACTTTGCTATCATGTTTATAGTTTGTTATATATTCATTCTCTAAAAAAGTGGCATTTGTCGATACAAATACCTTTTTCTCTTATGGACTATAAAGCAAACCTCCCATCATCCCTTTTTGATATCATACAAACAAGCATACTTCAAAACATGGTTCTAGCTTCCTAGTCTTTCCTTTCAGTATATGTGCTAGACACCCTCATATACAGATATGTCGTATACTAGATTTACGACCATTCCATAACTCTAAGGGTGTTTTTGGAATAGACTTAGATGGAACCATGTTAAAAAGATATACTGCACTTTGTAGCATATTCCCAAAATGAAGTAGGTAATGATGATAGCTAAGCATAGATCTCACCATATCAAGCAATGTCTGATTTCTTCTCTTGCCAACACCATTTTGTTGTGGTATTCTAGGTGTGGTAAGTTGTGATAGAATACCATGTTCTACCAAATAATTATTGAATTCAGTATCAAGGTACTCCTCTCCTTGATTAGATTGAAAAGTCTTCATCGATTTTCCTAATAGCTTTTCAGCTTCTGCTTGAAATTCTTTGAACTTTCCAAAAGTCTTAGGTTTCCTTTCCATTAGGTACATGTATCCATACCTTGAATAATCGTCAATAAATGTGACGAAGTATTTGTAACTACCAAATGCTTGTACATTCAATGGACCACAAACGTCTAAGTGTATTAGCACAAGTTGTTCCTTGGCCCTTTTGCCTTTTCCAAAGAAAGGCCTTTTAGTCATTTTTCTCCAAAACAAGATTCACAAATTGATAGGGAACACACTTTTAGTTTTCTTAAAGGACCATCTTTTACTAGTCTGTTAATCTTATTAAGGTCAACATGACCTAACCTAAGGTGCCATAGGTATGTTTCATAATCAGAAGAAGTCTTTTGCCTTTTGGATTTTGGTTGTTCAACTTTGAACATTTTGGCATTGAGTAGTGATTTTTGTTGGGCTTTAAAGTGTAAAGCCCATTTTTCGAATATACAGAATAAATATCTAAACCATATCTAGAAAGATTAGTATAATTACCATTAAAAGAAAACATTAAACATTTATTCAAACAACCTGAAAATAGAAATCAAATTTCTATAAAATCTAGGAATGTAATAAACATTGTTGAACAATAAAACCCTATTTTCAAAATAAAGTTTAATAACTCGCACTACTCTTGTAGAAACAACCATGGCCATTCCCACTCTCATTATTTGCTCCCCATCAGCAAGCTCTCTTAAAGAACTAAGCATCTGTAAAGTAGAACAAAAATGTTTAGTTGCCCCTGAATTAACTATCCAAGGTGAAGTATCATCTTTAACTAAACAAGCTTTTAAAGCAAGTAAATATGATTTAATGTTGTTCTTCTTTTCTTTGAGCTCCTGAAGATACTTTCTATATTTTCTCTTCTAGTGCCCAACTGCACCATAGTGGAAACATTTTCCTTTGGGTTTCTTTTCCCTTAAGCTTTTTTTGGTGTTGTTGCTCTTGTTCCTCTTAGGTCTTCCTCTATTCTTAGATTTACCATTTCCTTCAGTTTTCTTCTTCCCTTTTCTATTCTTTTTAGCAGAAGATGAAGGTTGAGCTTCAGTAATATTTGCCTCACCTTCTTTTGCTTTTCTTTTGAGATAGACTCGAAGGTTTGTAGCTCATTAAGCATCTCAGTCATATTATATTTTAGCTTGTTCATGAAATAGTTGTTTTAAACTAAAGGAACACAAGGGAGAGGGTTTCCAAAATCATCGCCCTGTGTGGCTTCATCTATCACTACACCATTTTTTGGCGTAATAGAGGTAGTTAACTATGCTCAGAACATGTTCTCTGACCAAAACTCATGCCTTCATATTTGCATTCATCACAGCCTTTATTGCTTTGTGACATGCCTTTCAAAAGAACTACCAAAAATATCTTGCAGAGACTGCATTATCTCATAACAGTCTTTATGTTTTCATGCTTCATCCTAGGCACGTCAAACATGCCAACCAAAAGGAAGCAGTGGGCCTTGTTATCTGCCACGATCGAACGATCACATACTTCTCGTATATTACAAGAGGCATTGAAGCAGACGATGGAGGACATTCCTCCGTTTAGACAAACTTGTAGTTTTTGTAAACAATTACAATATTCATGTTACTCTTCCATTTGACAAAATTATCTCTAATTAATTTGTCATTTGAGAGAATAGCAATGATTGGATTAGACATTATTGCTGTAATAAATAAATAAAGGACATAATATAAATGATTGCATAAACATCATAAATACATGTTTTGGAATAGTAAATGTGATGCATGATGCATATGGAAAAGCACATAAAATATATTGCTAATTCCACGATTATTCAATTTTAATAAATAAAGTGTCATCTTAAGGTAGGTCAAATTATTTATAAATTGAATTGAGAAATTCTCAATTAATAAATATATTCAAAATATCTCACATTTACTATATTTATTAATAACTATTTATTTTGGTGAAGGTATATTTAAGAAATTAATTATATCTTTATGTGTGTAACTTACAATTTCAAATTCTAATAACCTAACTCAAAATTGTTGTAGTAGGGTAGTTCAATTTTGAAATACATTACAGAATTTTATCTCATGGAAGCCAACCTTATTATTGATTTAAATAGAAACCCTTTGTACGGAACATTTCACGGTACTGTACTAATAGTGGAGACCATAAGTCTTATTGTTATATTACCTTCTCCTACTCATTATTTTAAAATGATGTGTTTTATCTTATAAAATATCTTATGTTTCATAAATCTAGTAAATAAAACCAATTTTAATTACTAGGTATTATTCTATGTTAATAGAATCTCATCCTACTTACACTCAAATAAATTACCAGATTTTCTAAAAATCTAAATTTGTTATGAATTATCTAAACTACCCAACATTAAACAATTTAAAATTAGATAACATAAAATTAATATGAATTTTACTAAGTTTTAACTATTAAAACTAAAATCACAATATTTGGTTGATTAATGGAATAATAAAACAAAATTCTATAAAATCAACTTAATTAATTTAATCTCATTCAGTCAATTCCAACAACGTATTAAATCATTTTATAAGCAACTTTATAAAATATGAAATAATAAGCAAGTGTTTACAATAACTATGAGCAGGCACTTTCTTAGATGATATGCTATAATGCATGAATATGTTATCATAACATCACATAAAATTATAACATGAAAATAAATTATAGATTTTTAACTAGGTCGTTTTGGATAACGAAGATTACAAGCCAAAATATGAGATAAAAAATTACAAAGGTCTTCTTGTAATTGCATATTTCCCAGCTCCATTTCTGGTGGGCTAAATCAAGTGGGTTGCTGTAGAAAAAGCATTGGGTTGCTTTGAATAAAAGATGGGCATAGGGTAAACATTAGGCCCAACAGTCCAATGGGTTTCTCAAAGTAACCTAGGAGGTATCTTCTTCTTCTTCTCCACGTGCGCTTGCCTATTGCCTCTTGTATTGTTCGGCAGCCACTGCTACAGGCCATCGACTGTAATGTTCAGCAGCTGCAGGCCAAACACCACCGGCGAAAGAAGCTTTGGAGTGCCAGAGAGCCCAGCTCATTGGCTGGCGGTGGCCAAGTGCGACAGGTGCTCAAAACCAAGCCGAGGATGGCAAAGCCAAGTGTCGCTGCACTTATTGGCCGAGCCTCTACCATGGCACAGAGTCAAACTCCGTTGCCTATTCATCCACGAACCAGGTGAAGTCGTTGAGGCACCCAAGGTTGTCGGGTTTTCTCTCCATTCATGGCGAGCCGAAGCTACTCTCCGTTCACTGCAGAGCCGAGCATGCTCTCCGTTCACCGATGAGGTGTAACAGCCGAGGCCGAGCAAGGAAGCTCAAGGTCGAGCCCCCCTCCCCGTTCATGAACAAGCCTTGCAGCGCTCAAGGCCGAGCCATGAGGCTCAAGGCCGAGCGCTGCTGGGCTCAGTATTGGTACACGGCAAAGCTCTAGCGGAGCTCAAGGCTGAGCTACTGTGTCTCATCAGAGTCCAACTCCAGTGATTGTGGGGGCTGTAGTTCGTTCTTTGTGCCTGCATGATTTTTCTTCTTCATGTGCGCGTATGTGATGCAAAGTGATAAAAAGAAAGAGAAAAAAGTTGTTTTTAACCATTCACAGTATGTGGAAGGTGTTGCATGATAATGGAGATAATGGCTTCTCCATCATATATGGTAGAGTGTGAAAAAAATTTAAAAAATAAAATAATAATAATTAAATTAAATTACTTAAAGCCTATACCCCTTATGGGTTTGCAAAAATTTTGATCTAATCAAAATAAAATCAAACAATCCAAAAGAACGATATAATTAATGACCAAAAATCTATCTATAAACTAATCATCCATCACATGAATCAATGTATTATAAAAATGCAAAGTGCTCACAAGCATGCATCAAGAATATGATATTATCAACATAAAATCTTGTTAATTAAAATTATATATGTTATGAACCGCTCTAATTCCATTTGTTGGAATTAAATATAAATAGGCAGAAAAAAAGGATCAATAGATAAACAAAAATATTTTAAAAACTTGATTTATCAGAGTAGCTATATAATTTTAATTAAAAATTAAAAGTATAGGGAAATTTCTTTCAAACCTTTTGAAGAGCTATCAAGTTATCCTAACTTTTCATTTTGAGACCATGATCTTCCAAGCCAAGCCTCCACACCAATGGAATGACGAGTGGGCGTCTAACTGCAAGAATAAATTAATCTCACACTTTTTTGGATCTCATATATACTCAACATATGAGATAGCATAACTTTTTTTCCAGATAAAGAACTCTAGATTTTTCTCTTTGGATACTTAGAAAAAAATATATTACATATGTGAAAAGACTGATATTTTCTCACTTTATAACTTAGCAATTAGTTATTAGTTTAATTAATTTTAAATTTAAAAAATATATTATTTTCTCACTTTAAGTAGGGTATTGCAAGCCCACATCAGGAGATAAAATATCCGTAGTGGGTATGGTGGAATATGTGGAGTAATCTATTGAAAGATCCTTCCACCACAATTCCCATGTTTATATAAATCATATATATGTTTTTTTTTTTATTGACCACATATCACGTAAGTGGATATATATATATATATATATATATAATATTTAGTTCAAAACCAAATCCCACTTACTCATGAATCTATATATATACACACACTTAATTAATTAATTTAAATAAATCATATATATTTAAATTCAAAAATAAATCATATTTATTTAAAAATCAATTTTTAATTAATTATTTATTTAATTTTGTGTCTATGTTGGAATAGACAAAATGTGGTCCTACCACACATGTGTTATACACAAAAATTAAAATATATTCAAATAATCTTATTATTCAAATATTATCAATTAATTAATTTAAAACATATTAAATTAATCTTATTAAGTAAATATAATAAACTAATTAATTAACTCATGCTTACTTAAATGTGACAACATTTATCACATTATATTATATGTTATAGAGAACATTTTTCTGTTCCATATTAATACTCAAGTGTGAAATATTTAATTCAGAATTCAATAATTCCAAATTAAATATGCATAATTCATTCTATGCATTAAATTCAATGCAGTATTATAAAGGTGGCATTAGGGACCTATGCACATATAATTCAAGCTCCAATAAATTTGACAATTAATTAAACTTTTAATTAATGTGCCAAATTTATTAGTTTTAGTGTTACTTCACTAAAAATCTAAAACTGAACTTTTAAAATTATACTGATAATTACTCAAAGAAAATTATCGAGTAGTCCATGATATAATCATTACATATAAGTCAGTCCTCCTTAAATAGTTCCGCTACTACACACTATGGATTTCACTACGGTTTAAAACCGTCATAAAAACTTCAATCATGGTACAAAACGGAGTTTTCACGATGGTTTTTTACCATCGTAAAACAACAAAATTAGTGCAAAGAGGCATTGTGGGCGTGCATCTTTCACAACAGTATTTATAAAAACCATCATGGAAGCTTGACCTTCCACGATGGTTTCTATAGAATTATAAAAACTATCGTAAAAGGTCAAGCTTCCACGATGGTTTTTCTTAAAATGGTCATTGAAGTATGACCTTCCACGACGTTTTCTTGTAAAACCGTCATGAAAGGTTATGGTTCCACAACGGTTTTATAAAAACTGTCATGGAAATTTGGTATTGCCAAAAAAAATTTTCCAAAATTTTTGATTTCCCACAGGTTGGCCAGCCCCATGTGTTATCCATTACAACAAGGCCCTGATTGCATACAAAAATTGATGTATATTGAAATCACAAGGTATTTACAAGATCATTTACATTTTAGCAATTTTTTATCTACTATATCTATCTATCTATCTAAAAATTACATACCTATTTACAAATTATACCCATTCTAATCTAACTTCATGTATATTCATATGTATATAAAAATCTTTTCTTCCTAGGGCTTGTATACCATTTGTAATTATATCTCGCATGAAATGTAGAATAAAAAAATCACATTCTATGTTTCCTTGTTGTCTTGGACACTTATGTTTAGAAAATAGTGTTCCACTTGGTCGGTTTGTGACATCACTTCCCGCTTGAAGCTTCCAATCGTTAAGTGCCCCAACAATGTGTCATGTTTAAATGAATTAATAGACGATACAATTATCTAGGACTCAAAACAGTTAATTTTATAAGAGAACATTAATATTTACAATCTCATGACTAATACAAAATCCTCGCGTAGTGGGTGTCCAAGGGGATCAAACCAATTTCAATTACACAATTTAACATATTTATAATATTCACATATTTCACATATTCACAAGTTTACAATTTCACGAACACAATTTCACATATTCACATAATTTCACATATTTCACATATTCATAAGTTCACAATTTCAATTACATAATTTCACATATTCACAATATTCACATATTACACATATTCACATCTTCACAAGTTTACAATTTCAATTACACAATTTTCACATATTCATATAATTTCACATATTTCACATATTCACATCTTCACGTATTCACAAGTTTACAATTTCAATTACACAATTTCACATATTCACATGTTTTACATATTCATAAGTTTACAATTTCATGAATACAATTTCACATATTTCACATATTCACAAGCTCACAATTTCAATTATACAATTTCACAATATTCACATATTTCGCATATTCACATTTTCACACATTCACAAGTTTACAATTTCACATATTCACATAATTGCACATATTACACATATTCACACAATTTCACATATTACACATATTCACAATTTTACAATTTCAATTACACAATTTCACATATTACACATATTTACATATACACAATTTCACATATTCATATCATTTCACATATTCACAAAACAAATAAAAATTTTGGGGGTGGGGTGGAGGGTGGGTGGGGGAAGGGGCTAAGGGTAAGGGGGGATGAGGGTGGGGGAGTGGGGGGTGGGCGGTGTGAATGGGTGAAGGTGGGGTGGGGTGGGGGGGCAAGGTAGGGCGACGAGGAAAGGTTGGGTGAGGCAAGGTGAGGGGCTAGTGGGGCGAGGGTTGTGAGGGTAGGTTGGAGTGGGGGGTGGGTAGGGCAAGGGGACGAAGCGGGGGTGGGTGGGCTGAGGGGGGCGATGGTGGGGCAACAGGGAGAGGGTGGGTGGGGCGAGGGGGGCCAGGGGGGCGAGGGTGTGGTGAAGTAGGGGCTGGGTGGGGCGAGGGTGGGGTGGGTGGGGTAGGAGGGGGGCAGTGGGGAGGGGCAATAGGCGAGAGAGAGGGAGGGGGAGCTTACCAGCGGTGAGGAGGTGACAGCGGTAGAGAGAGATCTTAAGAGAGAGAAAGGGAGGGATTTTATAGAGAGAGGGAGTGCTTTTAGAGAGAGAGGGATGCGAATTCAAAATGGGGAGGTGGACGTGCGTTTCAAAATTTTTAAGGAGGAAAATAAAGCTTCCACGACGGTTTATAAATAAACCGTTGTGGAAATGCTGTAAAAAAGACACCAGCCTTCCACAACGGTTTATAAATAAACCGTCGTGGATGCTATTTTGCAGCATTATAAATGTTGTTAGAAAGATAGTAGCCTTCCACAATAGTTTATTTATAAACCATAGTGGAAGCTATTTTATAGCATTATTACTTCTGTTAGAAAGACAACAGCCTTCCACAATGGTTTCTAAATAAACCGTCGTGGAAGTTCTTTTACTAATGCTATAAGACAATAGCCTTCCATGTTTGATAACTACTTATAATTTCATTTCGAAATAAATGTCCTCAAACAATTAGAATTGGATGTAATCTATGGTTTCCACATTGAACACAAGGACATAGAATTTTATCACCATTGGCATGATTTTTGACAAAATCCAAGAACTCTTCCACACCATTTACATACTCTCTAGACAATCGAAAATCCCACATCCATTTCCTATCCATTTTGCAAGTCCTAAATCGAAATAATAAATAGCAAATATTTAATTAAAACTAATTTCACAAATTATATACATACCCACCTATATATATTCTAATCATAAAACAAAAACATCACCCATCATAAAACAAATTACACATACCCATTATAAAACAAATAAATCATACCCATGATCTATAATACAATAATCACATAATAAACAACAAAATCAACAACTATTTATCAATTTCAGATTAATTATACAACAAAATTAACAACAATTTATCAATTTCTAACAAAACTTAAAACGTGGAATGAGATTAAGGAGTGTAGAGGTGGAGAGGGATAGTGGTAGCTTATTCAGAGGGGTCTGTGTTCATATTTGAGAAGTGAGTTTTTGAATTCTGTCTAATTGTAGAGGTGAGAAAAGGTGAGCTATGTAAGGCATACTACTATAATTTTTAAAAAACCGTTGTGGTAGCTCGTAGCCATTCCATGATGGTTTTTGTCTTTACAGGCGTAAGTCGTCGCGTTTTTTCTGTTTACCACGATGGTTTTTGGGAAACGGTCGTTAAATAAAGGTTGTATAATAAAAAATTTGTTGTAGTGTTCATAATAAGAGCTAGGTTCAATTTTTGTTCACCTCTCTTAGTATATCTTTATCCTTGAGTTCTAATAATTCTCTAATGAACAGTTAATTCATAATCTTATTATGAACGAGTGCTCCATTGTTCAAATCTTGAATCATTATTCAAGAGAACTATTTTTCTTGCTTCCATAAGGAAGGAATGGATTCCTTATCTATATAATATTATTTCCAACTATTTATTTCATCATGTTTCTAAGATGCTAAGCTATGATCTAGCTTTAGACAAATCTTAATATGCAAGTCAAAAAACACAATGTCATAAACAGGAGTCTAAAAAATACTCATGATTTAGCATGTCATATATATGATCATCATAGTGAGAAATTTGAATGCTCTATTTAAAACAGATGATTATTAGATATTCATAATTTATATGGTCCAATCCTATATGATCTCATTATATAAAGTACCTCCAATCTAATGTCTCTACGTTAATGGATTGGATAAGGCTATTTCATTCTCAAGGAGATTGGACCATACTTGTAATATTGAATTAAATGTCCTAAAATTTAATTAATTATGACAGACTATTTAGATTATTATCTATAAATTTTATCTCTAAGCATATAACATTTATATTCTAAATTTATAGACACATTAATAATTATGTAATTTTCTTGATGTTTATTAAAGTATACACAATACACATAAGCAAACAAAATAATTATAAATATCACTTTACTTATCTATTAATAATATGCATAATGTTAACATTTATTGGGCATTAACCCCGACATCGACAATATCATAATCATCTTAGATTATAATAAAATAAAAGAATTTAACAAAACTTTACAAAATATGATGGTGATGTATATTACACTTGGAGGTTATTGTTTTCATATCCTTGCTGGAAGTTTCATAACTTAATGTCGCCTTGGTATTGATATCACATAGATATATATAATAGTCTAACTCATAGAATTAAATAAGTTTTATTGAAGTCAATAGAACGTTGGTATTGATATCACATACATATATATAATAGTCTAACTCATAGAATTAAGTAAGTATTATTGAAGTCAATAGAATGTCAATTGAATGACTTAAACTTAAGTGCATCTAATTAGGGAGTAAAACATGCACACCAAAAAAAAAAAAAAGTCTAATGTATTAGCCTGAGTTTCATGCGTAATGTTATATAAAGCACATTATGCAAAATCGAATTTGTAGCCTTTTCTATAAACTTCTAAAATTTAAGTGAATTTAAATGTAGGTTATATATGTTGATAAGAGTCTTTGATTAGAAGACTAAAATAGCATATTATTATCATCCTTATAAATAGATCAAGGTCCCAACTCATATTTTTAAACCTTCTAAAAATTGTTTTGTTAAATAGCATAAGAGGTTGTTGGGATAAATGCCCTTAAAGTATGTGATATTTTGTAAAAGACATATTATAAATAAATGTAGTGAATTTTTTATTATATTTGTGTGCACGTATTTTATTATAAATGTAGTAGACTTCTATCTATGGAATTATGTCTTTTGACTTACTCGGTAAAATTATTGAAAAGCAGGACACAGAATTTTAAAAATTTTAAATTAGAGCATTTTCTAAAACACAAGTTTGACGTGCTAAATACATTAATTAATGACAGATCTTATATACCTCTTTTGTATATTGAAAGCAGCAAGAATTCATGAAAAGAAGTATATTCCAAAAGAGCCGTAATTAACTGGTCTTCTTTACTATTCTTTATCCACAATCGGAGTGCGAGTGGTCGCACATCGAACAGCCTTTCCTCTGATGACTCTCCTTCCAACTACTTGAGAGAAACTAGAGCTAAGGTTCTTGATGTTGAACAATAACTTTGAAGGAGTTTCAAAGTTTTTCTCACTAGAGTACTCATTCGATGCTTCTCAAATGATCTGAATAACAAAGAAAACTTTCCTCAAGGAAAGTCGTATTCATTAAAACCATGACTTTATTTTCTTTTAGGTTATAGAAATAACTCCCTTTTGTCCTTTTTGGATATCCTCCAAACATGAAAACTTTCGAATATGCTTCTAACTTGTTAGCTTTCTTGTACAAGACATGAGTAGGACATCCTCATATGTGAATATGGCTTAAGGAGTCTTTGTACTTGTCCACAACTAGTGAGGAGTTTTAGGAACCGATTTTGAAGGTGCATTGTTCAAAACATAACATATGGTTTGTGGTGCATATCCCCAAAAGGATAAAGGTAATGTCGAATAACTCATCATGGACCAACCATGTCCAACAAAGTCCTACTTTTTCTCTCAGCTACGCCATTTTGTTGTGGAGTGTTTAGCATACTAAAATGGGATAGAATACCACTCTCTAATAAAAGTGTATTAGGTAGACATACCCATATTTTGAGCAATCATCAATAAAAATGTCAAAGTACTCATACCCTCCATGTGCCCTGATGTTTATAGGACCACAAACATCACTATGCACAAGTTCTAGGACTCTTTCAACTCTATTGCCCTTAGACCTGAATGGTCTTTAGGTCATTTTGTCCTCTAAACAAAATTTACATTGTGGTATAGATTCCACCTCTAAGTGACTTAAAAGGCCATCCATTACCAACCTTTAAATCCTATTCAAGCTGATATAACCTAATCGCAAATGGCAAAGATAAGTCTTATTAGAGTGAGAAGTTTTAAGTCTTTTAGAGTTATTATTAACCTCAGTGTTTAGTAGTGAGTCCATCTTAGGTTTGATAAAATATAGGTTGTTTTGTATCCATCCATCACAGATAAAAGATTTGTTTTTACAAATCACAACTTTATTATTAAAAGAGACTAAATAAGAGTCTTTAAATAAACAAGTGATAGATATTAATTCCCTTTAAGTTTAGGAACATAAAAGCAATCTCTCAAAACTAAAGTCCTATAATTATGAAAGTAAAGATGGACGTCTCTTACTGCTTGAACCAACACTAAGGATCCATCGCTTATCCGAAGCATGAAGTGCTCATGTAGCAAGCTTCTCGTTTCTTTAAATCCCTGTAGAGAAACTCAAACATGATTAGTTGCTCTAGAATTTATGACCCAAGTGTCACTTGATTCTTTGACTAAATAAGTCTCAATAACCAAAAGTTTGCACTTACCTCCTTGAGAAAGAAAGTCCTTGCAATTCTTTTTTATGTGCCTAACCCTTTTGTAAAAAAAAAGCACTTTAGCTTCTTCAGGTTTTTCTTTTTATTCTTCTTGTCTTTGCCTTTCATCAGGATAGAAGACTTTCTGTTCTTAACCCTCTGCTTCTTTCCATTCCTTAGGTTATGATTGGAATCAAATGTAGCGGCCAAGTTTGCCTCACCACCAGCAGGGAAACTTGGGTTAGGATTGGAACCAAATGTAGCTACCAAGTTTGCCTCACCACCACCAGGAGTTTCCCTGATCAGAGTTTCTAACTCTTGTAATTGCTTCATTAGCTCAGTCAAAGTCATATCTTGTCTATTGCTCAAATTATATGATGCTCTAAATGTGATGAACTCTTTAGATAGAATCTCAAAGACTATATTCATCTATGACTCAGCATCAATGTCAACTCTATCGGTGTGAGCCTCAATGAGGTAACCCATGACCAACATCATTTGCTCCGTCATAGGGGTCCCTTGTCTTTGTTTATAGTTTAAGAGTTTTAGAAGAGCCCCTTGTTGTTTTGTTAAGACTTGGCCTCCAAACATGTCTTCAAGATTATCCAAGATCTGCCTAGTAGTTCACAATCTTCATGTTGAGCCTGCAACATATTATTCATGCTAGCTATAATATAATAATGGGCCTAGTCGTTAGCATTCTTCTAGCGATCATACGCATGAACTTGCTCATTTGTGGATTCCCTGGTAGGTTTGGGAGGACACGGTACAGTTAGCACAAATTTTAGTTTCCCAAAGGAAAGGTCGATATTTAGGTTCCTTTTTCAATCATTGTAATTCTTGCCAGTTGACATGTTTTTATCGAGTATCAATGATAAAAGCATTTTTAGACATTTTAATCTACAATAAAGATTCATATACAAAATATAAGCAAACATTCCACAATGGTTTAGTAAGATAACACAAACAAATAAACATACAATTGTGTTTATGTGTCAAAACTTTGAAAAAATCATATCCTTACAACGATAGTACCTAACTCAGAATCCAACAAGCCTCCTAGAGGAGACTTGCCAAATTCAATTAGGAACACAGATCTCCTCCGATTAATATATGCTATCCAAGGCCTGTTTGATTTAGCATATACTAATAATCATTTTCTTTGGCCATTAATTTTATTAACAGAGCTCTTAGGGGAGGTTAATAACAAAATTAATCTTGAGTGCATAACTATTGTTTCAACTATTTTATTTATAATTTATAATCGCTATGTAGGGGTGTACAATGATAAATCATGTTAAAATAAATTATCCCTTCAGAGATCTAACTGGGTACATAATGAGATCCCTTTTTACGGATCAAAACCATCATGCGCTACCTATGGACCAACGATGGAAGCCGTTGGTCCTCTCTTCGAAAGCCTTTTCTCACTCAATTTTTAAATATCATGGTCTAATGTTAACATGCATGAACAATTTTTAATAGCGGCGCTCCCTATTCTACATGGCATGTTATCAACATACATGGTAAATTATATTATAATGCAGACAAGCAACGTAACATGCAAAGCTACAAGCAAAATAATAAATAGACGCAATATCATGGTTTCATCCTAAAGAAAAGAAAATAAAGATTACAAAATATCAATCAAAACATATTATTGATTCTTCATCTTGCATCTTCTTATTGTATCCTTCTTCATGTGGCATCCATCTTCTATTCTTCAATCTTTTATAGATCAAAATGGTTTATTTTTTTCTCATCATAAAATTTCATATTTTTCAAAATTGTCTCAAAAACAAAAACAAAACTACATCAAAAAATGAACTTTTTTTCAAAAACTGTTCTGTCCCTCTATGGGCTTGCCAATCTAATATTCGACCTACCAGTCTGTAACCATCGGCTTGTCGATCGAGGAAGTTTGGCTTGCTGACTAGTGCTGAACCAGCATTTTTTTAGAAATTTGTAAAACAATTATTTTTAAGCAAATTTTTAATTTTATTTTCAAAATTTCAAAAACAAAAAAATTTAAAAACACAAAAAAAAATGTAGAACTCCAATCATCTCTATTTTTTAGATCTGTCTTCACTTTGAATAATTATTTTAATACAAATTTTTCAAATTAAAATGAAAACAATAAATCCTAGAGGGTGATGATAGACTGCCATCTAATTACATAAAAAACTTAAATATACATTCTAATTTCTAAGAAACCATAACCAGCAAAAATTAATTAATTAATAAAATAATTAAAATAGAAATTTAATTAGCTATAATTAATTAATATACATTCACCACATAATCTCATGACAACATTTAATTATATAGAAACCCTAGAGTGCTAACTCTTAAAAAAATTAAATTCAAGCATAGAAGAGAATAAGATCACATAATTCATGTATGTAGCATGATCACAAACCCGTAAAATCAACATAAAAACTAGGCTCTGAGATCAATTGTCGAAAAACAAAACGCAGTAGAATTTTAAAAATTTTAATTTAGAGTATTTTCTAAAACACAAGTTTGACATGCTAAATATATAAATTAATGACAGATCTTATATACCTCTTTTGTATACTAAAAGTGATAAGAATTCGTGAAGAGAAGAATGTTTCAGAAGACCTAAACTAGTTGGTTTTCTTTTCTATTCTCTATCCACGATCGAAGTGTAGGTGGTTACACATCATACATCCTTTCCTTTGGTGACTCTCTTTCTAACCACTTAAGAAAACCTAGAGCTAAGGTTCTTGATGTTGAACAATAGCTCTAGGAGAGTTTTAGAGCTTCTCTCACTAGAGTACTCACTCTATGCTTCTCAAATGATCTAAATAACAAAAAAAACTCACTTCCCCTTTATAGTGGCCAGATCTGAGGTTAAACCTTAATAGATTTGCCTTCAAAATTCAAGTTTGGATAAGTTTTAGAGTAAAAATGTGTAAATGCATTTTTTGACTCTAACTGCTACGATCGACTACACCCAGTATAATGTAGTCGAATGCACTATCATTGATGAGGAGTTCGAATTGAATTTGAACTTCCTCAAGTTGATTTGATTGACCCAATCTTAACCAATTAAATAAATCTTCTCTTATTTGACCTAGGTATCCTTTATAGAACCTCAATTTTAATTCAAATAACCCTATGGAAAGTTATCTGATTAAAATAGTCATATACAAATAAACACATACAAATAAAATATTATCCAAATAATTCAATATATTTATCTTAAATTAATTCAAACAATAAACTAACATGAATTAATAAATTCAATTAGCTCAAATTTTAGCCAATCTAATAATTTAACATAAGTCACAATATCCATAAAAAACACGCCATATCTTTACGGGATTTATTATAAGCTAGCAAAGGGGACCTGATAGACATATATAGATCAAGCTCTTATAATTATAAAATACAATACCCTAGATATACATTTTATAATTATCAACTCAAACATTACTCTACTTAAAAGCTTAGAGCTACACTCTCGAGCTATATAAAATTACAAAACTCTAACAAGCTAACCGTCCATGACATATCATAATGTGTCATATCCCTCTAGGATATTCATAATCGGCTTTAGGATAAATTTTGTTTTACCTTTCCAATTTTTTTTATCTTACATTCTATTATCTCACCATTAGAATACTTACTATTCATAAATAGAATACCATTCCGTTACACTATGTATCCAAATGTTTGAGCACTTCAGTCTTCCAATTACAGGATAATGCATATAAGAGAATATCATTAACTCTACAAAAAGAGCAATGGATTCCATATCTATGAATAACGAGTCTCGTCAATCAAGAGTCATGTTTCTAATGTATCGGTATGCGTATCATCATCAAATCAATATGTCGTCCTTTAGTATATCAAAGGATATAAGTCAAGAATACGGGCCCATTAGTCATTTTAGGATTAAGGCACAACACATATGATTTTCTAAAGTGAATTGATTTAAATAAATCAACCAAATCAATTCATCTTTTTGTCTCGATCCAAGACATCATCACCTATGACAACATACCAATGTTTCTACTGCAGAGTCCTACTTCGATGACCAAGACAAATCATCTCCTATTGGGGATGTAGACAACATAACAATCTTAGTATGAATAAAGCACCCAACTTTATTCTCTCAATTGTGGATCTTATTATTTAAACCATCACCTTTAAGATTCATTTCTTCCACATAATCTATCTATCATATGCACGATCTTAAAGGTTTAGATGACAATCTTAGATTTTTGTTTGCTTATCATACATTCAACAGAAATGAACATAAAAAGGACAACATTTGGTATATGAATAATTGATAAAATATCTCCAAAAACATATTACAACATTAGTCCTTTGGGCGCCTTGTCTAACAATGGTCATCTAAAACCTATTGAGTGCAAATGCATCTACAAGAGCAAAAGAGGAGTAGATAAGAAGTGGAGACTTTCAAGATAAGGTTGGTAGCCAGGGGTTATAAAGAAGGGATTGACTATGAAGAAACTTTCTCCTCAGTTGTTATGCTTAAGTCCATTCGGATACTATTGTCCATTGCTATGCATTTTGATTACAAAATCTAGCAGATAGCGTTAAGATGGCATTTCTAAATGGCTATCTTGAAGAAAGAATCTATATGGTGCAACTAAATGGTTTCATAGCTGAAGCCAAGAGTAAAATGTTAACAAACTGCAAAAGTCCATCTATATACTGAAGCGGACTTCTAGATCATGGAACATTAGGTTCGATTAGGCTATTAAGTCTTCTAGTTTTGAACAAAAGCAAGATGAATCATGTGTCTACAAGTATATAATAGAAAAAGAATATAGTCTTCCAAATTCCTTGCATTGATGACATCCTACTCATTGGGAATGATAAGAGGTCTATGTCACAAGCAAAGGAATTACTAGATACCTAATTCTAAATAAAAGATTGGAGAGAGGTAAGTTATGTTCTTGGAATTCAGCTCATCCGAGATCGCAAGAAACATCTATTGGTATTATCTCAAGCTATGTACATAGACAATATGCTTGTTAGATGCAGAGATATTTATAAATAAATATAGTGAAATTTTCATTATATTTACATGCACGTATCTTTAATACTTTATAAGTATTATTAAAATTTCATAATTATCTACGTGACCTTAAATATTGTATATAAGTGCAATATATAAGAGAATACAATTTGAGAATGGAAATTGAAATGGTTAGTAATATAAAATTAATTATGAATTAAAGTATGAATTGTTTAATTGAGCATCACTATTGTAGGTCATTTCCATTAAGAATGAAACGGTCTTATTCGAACCGTTGATGTAGCGAATCATTAAATGAGTATGCAATACATAATGAGATTATGTAGGACTAAGACCTGATTTCATATAAACAATTAATAATTTTCATTAAATATAGTAAGTTCTAATCATATCGACTGATGGTTATATATAAAATGATCTTGACCTTGACTTATGAGCATATTCTTGTTTATAGAATTATATCTATTGATTTACTTAGTGTGGATTCAAGAATCTAATATTATACCTTGTATTTTAAAGGCATAGTGAAGTACATAGTCTGAAATATTAATATTACAAGATAGAATTCATTCCTTCTTTAACATGAAGCAAATAAATAATTCTCTTGAGTATTGATTTAGGTCTTGAATAATATATCACTCAATTTGTGGTTAAGTTCTTGAATTTATTATTTATTAGAGAATCAATGGTGCTCAAATATAAAGAAGCAATAGAGAGGTTAACATTTTACCTATATCTAATTATGAATTATTTATGAAGGATCAATTTATATGCAATGACTATATCAAATGGACGACTATAAAGTACGAATAATTTTCTCTATAATTTTGATAGTGTAAATCTAAATTTTTAGTGGAGTAACATTTAAATTAATAAAAGAGTGTTTGGATAAGTGGAATTACTAGTTTAATTAATTGATTTAAATTTATTAAATTCTAAATTAAATATTACTCAAAATAAATTAATTATGAATTAATTTATAATTATTAAATAATGAGATTATTGAATAATAAATAAATAATAACTAATTTTGAAAGACACACAATAGCTCCCATACACCGTGTATGGCGCACATAGACACATGAAAAAGTTCCCTCTAGTTTGTAGAGTCCAAAGCTTGTTTAACAAGTTTCCACATTTAGAACATTCTAATTTTGGATAAAGTATGTAATTTAATTCAAAATTGAAAATTTAAAGTTAGAAACAAACCAGATTAGGTAAAAAGCAGTTTTCCTCCTCTATTGGTTGGGAAATGGTGCCATAGATGTATAGAGATTTTTTGTGCATGGCACCATATGCAGCGTAAGGAAAGGAAAACCTATCTCTTTTATTTTAATTAAATATGTGATATTTAAAATTAAATAAAGGAAGCTTGCAAAATTAATTAGGCCTTCGCTCTCTATAAATAGAGGGCTCTTTTATTTATTCTATACACAATTGAGAGACTTTGTTAGACTATAAAAATTTTGTCAGAGAGTCTAGTAAAAGGCGTGTAGAGAGAGAACTGAAAGAGAAGAAGTGTTCTTCCATTTTTAGTCCTACTTTGCCTATGTATTCGGATTAATGAGAGAGAAAAGTGAGCAAGTGATCATTAGAAACCCTAATTCCTTCTACGTGCTGTATGCATGTCCATTCAACGCTAAGGATTAGGTGAGAAAGACGTTGGTTTTGTTTAGAGAACATTTTCCTAAAAGAATTTTTCTGTTTTCTTCTCTTCTACCTAGTAAGCGCAAATTATATATGTGTGTATATATATATATATATATTAAGTGTTAAATTAATATACTCTACAGCATGTTTTATGAAAATTTTATTAAAATTTTTGTTGTATAAGTTTCGCACTTTTAATAGTTTCCATATATTTTCTCTAAAATTGTTTAAAAAAACCAACTATAGTTACTTATGAATGATAATGATAATAGTAGATTTACTGGGTGTTTGGTATGGTAGTGGGAACCATTGGTTAGAACCTTTTTTATTGTAGCATATGAGAGCTTTACACTGTAGCACTTCTACAATATTATATGTCAACAAATTTACTGCCAAATTTTTTTTGTTGGAAGCTAGATAGTGTTACGAGGACCTTTTCATGGGGTACAAAGAAGCAAGGCAGTAGGAGAATGTGCATGAAGGGATGGAAAGCTATTTGCAGGCCTAAGTCAGCAAGGGGTATAGGTCTTTGTTTGATGAAAGATTGTAATAGAGTTTTGGTGGACAAACGGAGCTGAGAACTTCTTTTTAGCAACAGCTCTCTCTATGCTAAAGTGCTTGCAGAGAAGTACTTAAGAAGGGCTCATTCCAAAACATTGTTGCTTGGCAATCCGACTTGCGTCTTTGGAAGGATTTGATTAGAGCTAAAGACCTTGTGTTAAGGGGCTGTGTGTCTCCTAGTAGATAA
Source organism: Artocarpus heterophyllus (assembly GCA_025403435.1). Lineage (NCBI taxonomy): Eukaryota > Viridiplantae > Streptophyta > Magnoliopsida > Rosales > Moraceae > Artocarpus > Artocarpus heterophyllus. The sequence continues at coordinate 22,353,240 of CM046338.1, forward strand.
TAGAAAATCAATTAATATCTAGGATGAATGTAAGGGGTTTCAACCTCTTCCAATTTATGCCAGGACCTTAGGCCTCTATAAAGTTGCGAAGTTCGTTGGACAAGGTGGAAGGTGGAATAGGGGGCTAGTGGAAAGTTGATTCGAACAAGATGATGTTAAAAAGATTCTGGCCTTGCCTCTACCAGTGACCCCATTATCAAATAAATGGTTATGGACTCTGTCGAGACAGGGCAAGTTCACGGTGAAATCAATCTATACACTTGAAGTGAATGTAAAGGATGTGGTAGTTGTTGATCTTCGTAGATTGTGGAGGAAGCTTTGGGCCTCTAAGCTTCTTAACACACTATGAGCATTTCTAGTACATTATAAATACAATAATTAAAGGATTACATTAAGTAATTTAAGTACAAATTTTATGAGCTAAAGTTTATGCTAAAAAATTTGTTAAAAATTTTAAGTGCATAAAGAGTACCACAAGGATTATTATTTTAATTCAATTTTTATGACAAATTTCATAAAAGTGAAAATAAGATTTTTAAGGTTGAAAATCATACCATAGCCTTGTACAAAAAGGAATGATACAAAAATATGCTAGAAATCTCAATTGTTGCAAAATATGTTACAAAAAATTCAGCGACAGAAGTACATTTTAAGGAAAATACAGTGTAGTAATATAAAAAATTAAGCAGAATTAGAAAATGTGGTGTAAGAATTATAATGCATAGAGGTAAACGGTATGAGAATGACAGTCTGTGAAGGATATAAATAACTAAGGAATACTGCATAAGCTCATAATAGTATAGAAAATATACTTGCCACATAACAAAAAATATTGTCAGTCTAAATTTGGATTGTCTAAAATTAAGCAGTATAGAAATTATATTATCTGGTGAATGTAACTAAGTATGGGAGGTTGTAGGACTTCATAAATTGTATAAAAAATAATACCGTTAGTATGTGAAATATACCAATAGTATAAAAAAATACTGCTAGTATTGTTGGAAAAAACAATGTGAGGTGCGCAGCGGGAATTTTAAATATTTTAACATCAGAGTATTTTTTCCAAAACACAAGTTTGACATGCTATATGTATAAATTAGCCAGATCTTACTAACCTTTGTGTATCGAAGAATCTCCACAACCTGTGAAGAGAAGTAACGTTCCAGAAAAGTCTCAACCAACTGGTCTTCTTTGCTGTTCTCTATCCACGATCAGAGTGAGTGTGGGCTCACACGTACAACTCTTCCACCGGTGACTCTCCTTCCAAACAATCGAGAGAACCCAAAGCTAGTGTTCGTGATTTGTGAACAAAAGCTCTCAGGGAGTTTTCAGATGCTCACCAGAAGAGTATCACTCTTAATCTCTTAATTGATCTGAGTAACTAATGAGACTTACTCCTTTTATATAACGATTGGTCCTGGGTTGAGTCCTTATTAGATTAGGTCTCAAAAACTCAAAACAGAATCAAGTTCGGATCAAAATTTGATAAGATCCGCGTGAAAACGTGTAATCTTATCTCTCGCTGATCGGCAGGCCGAACAGGCCCCATCGGCAGGCCGGACATGTAGATCGATAGACCGAACTGTCGCGTAAATATCTCCGTGAATCTTTTATTTTCCACCCGAGATTCTATAGGATAAAGTCTCAGTTTTGATTCAAATAACCCAATAGAGAAGTTATCTGATCAAAACAAACTTTATCAAGATAATCTCTAAGAAAATAAATCAATTCACAATAATTCTACAAGTTTATTTTAATTTAATTTATCCAATTAAATCAACCGATAAACAGAAAAGAATTATCTGATCCCAATAATTCAACAAGTTTATCTTGAATTAATTTTATTACAAAATTAATTCAACCAATAAATAGACATGAATTATTTGATTCTTTCAAATTTTAAACCAATTTGATAAATCTGACATAAGTCACCAATTATTGAAAAAGCACACCGTATCGTTACAGGATTTTGTGAGTTAGCAAAGGGGACCAAAATGGACCTATAAAGTTAAAGCTCTCGATAATTATGAAACCCAATATCCCACAGATATACATTTCACAATTATCAACTCCAACACTACTCCACTAAAAGCTTGGAGCTACACTCTCGAACTTTATAGAATTAAGAAGCTCGTATAGCTAAGTCTCCATGACATATCAAAGTGTATCGTATCCCCATATAATAATCCATAATTAGCTTAAGGACAAGTTCTGTCTTACCTTCCCTATTATTTTTATCTTATGTTCCATTATGTCACCATTAGAAAACTTACCATCCAAAGATAATATACCATTCGGCTACATCTATGTATTCAAATGGTTGAGCGCTCTGGTTTTCCAATTACAGGATAACGCATATAAGCGGATATCATTACTCCTAAAGAGGAGCTATGGATTCCATATCTATGAATAACAAGTCTACGCTATTAAGAGTCATGCCACCAACGTACCGACATGCATACCACTATTGAGATGTAGGAGTCACCCTTTGGTACATCAAAAGACACAAGTCGAGACAACTGGCCCACTATCCATCTCAGGATTAAGATACAACACAAATGATTGTCTAAAGTGAATCGATTTGCCGAGATAGAATTATTAATCTAAATCAATTCACTTTATGTCCCGATCCAACACACTGTCACCTATGACAACGTGCCAATGTTTCTATTCATAGAGTCCAACTCCGATGGTCAAGACAAACCATCTCCCAATAGGGATATAGACAACATAACAATCTTTGCATGAATAAAGTGCCCAACTTTATTCCCTCGATTGTGGATCATATGTTTTAGACCGTCACCTTAAGAATCATATCTTTTGCATAATCAATCCATCATATGCCAAATTCTTAAAGGTTTAGACTGATAGTCTCAGACTACTGTTTGCTTAACATACATTCAACAAATATGAATGTAAAGAGGACAAGATTTGGTATATATAAATGAATAAATTCTTTATTAATAAAACTGTCTCCAAAAACGTATTACACTTTTACTCCTTAGGGCATACATATCTAACAATCTCCCACTTGCACTAAGTGAGTAAATACCACAAATCTCGCATCCCCATAGCTTCCACATGTTTCTCGAAGACTCTCCCAGTAAGTGTCTTCATAAATGGATCAGCTAAATTGTCCTATGACGCGATCTTGCACACCGTGACATGCCCGCCCTCGACGAAGTCCTTTATCATATGATACTTTCGATCAATATGCTTACTTTTCTTATGAAATCTTGGTTCCTTAGCATTAGCTACCACCACATTGTTATCACAGTACAGTGATACCGCCTTATCCATACCTGGAACTACCTTAAAATCCCCAAGTAACTTGCGGAGCCACACTACTTCTTTCGAAGCATCACTAGCTGCCACATACTTGGCCTCCATCGTTGAATCCAAAGTGCAATCTTGCTTCGCACTTCTCCAACTGATGGCACTGCCACCCAGAGTAAACACAAACCCTGAAGTCAATTTCCTAGAATCCAGACAAGATTGAAAATATGAGTCAGTATATCCTAGAGGAGTCAGGTCCTCACCCAAATATACAAGCATATACCCTCGAGTCCTTCTCAGGTACTTGAAAATATGCTTTTCTGCAACCCAGTGGTTCGGTCCTGGATCCACCTGAAATTGACTTACAATCTCAACCGCATAGCTAATATCCGGTCATGTGCAAAGCATGGCATACATGAGACTACCCACAGCTGAAGCATAAGGCACTTTCTTCATGTATTTTCTTTCTTCATAAGACTTTGGAGAGTCTTTCTTAGAAAGAGTAATTCCAGACCTAGATGGTTGCCCACCTTTCTTGGAATCCTGCATTGCAAATCTCCTGAGAATTTTATATATGTAGCCAGCCTGTGACTAAGCTATAATTTTGTTCTTTCTATCCCGAAAGATCTGGATACCTTGAACAAAATTAGCCTCACCCAAGTCCCTCATATCAAACTGCTTGGTCAACCATAATTTGTCATCGACGTCATTGCCAATTAGCAGAATGTCATCTACATAGAGCAGTAAAAAAATCACCTTCCCATCCTTAATGTGTTTGTAAACACATGGTTCATCCACATTTTGTGAGAACCTATAAGTCTTGATCACCTGATCAAATCTTATGTTCCAGGAACGAGAAGCCTGCTTAAGTCCATAAATTGACTTTAGCAGCTTACAAACCTTACCCTCTTGACCCGTGACCTTGAACCCGTCTGGCTGTTCCATATAAATGGACTCATCAAGATGGCCATTTAGAAAAGCCGTCTTGACATCCATCTATTCAATCTCGTAGTCAAGAGCGGCAGCTATGGATAAGAGAATCTGGATGGACTTAAGCATGGCTACAGGCCAAAAGGTTTCCTCAAAATCGATTCCTTCCTTTTGCGTATAACCCTTAGCTACCAGTCTAGCCTTAAAGGTTTTGACCTTTCCATCCACTCCTCTTTTCCTCTTATAGATCCACTTACACCCTATGGGTTTTACCCCTTCGGGAAGATCTACAAGCTCCCAGACATGATTAGTCTCCATAGACTTCATCTCTATATTCATGGCCTCTGTCCAGAGTTTTGAATCAACATCCCCCATAGCTTCTGCGTAAGTATAAGGATCCCTGTCATGTTCATCCAGTTCAGCCAAGAAGACCTCCCCATTGAACATATACCTTTTAGGTTGACGCCTGATCCTCCCACTACGCCGAAGCCCCTGAGATTGTTGTTCAAGTTTCTTTGGTTTTTCTACACTGATTGGAACGGTTTCATTCGGAACCTTCAGAGTGATCTGATCACTCCTTAACTCCTCAAGCACCACTTTGCTTCAAGGTTTAAAGTCGTCCATGTAACTCTTCTCAAGGAAAGTTGCATTAGCAGAAACCACGACTTTATTTTCCAACGGGTTATAAAAATAACCCCCTTTAGTCCCTTTTGGATATCCTACAAACACGTGAACTTCCGAACGTGCTTCGAACTTATTTGGATCCTTAAACAAGACATGAGCCTGACATCCCCATATGCGAATATGGTTTAAGGATGTCTTCCTTCTTGTCCACAACTCGTGAGGAGTTTTAGGGACCGATTTTGAAGGCACATTGTTCAAAAGATAATATGCAGTTTGTAGTGCATATCCCCAAAAGGATAAAGGTAATGATGAAAAACTCATCATGGACCTGACCATGTCCAATAACGTCATATTTCTTCTCTCCACTATGCCATTCTATTGCAGAGTGCTCGACGCAGTCAAATGGGATAAAATCCCATTCTCTAACAAGTGTCCCAAGAACTCATTAGAAAGGTATTCCCCACCTCGATCGAATCGAAGTGCCTTTATGGGTCTACCCAATTGCTTTTCCACTTTAGCCCGAAACTCCCTAAACTTGTCAAAAGTTTCATTTTTGTGGTGCATCAGGCACACATACCCATATCTTGAGTAATCGTCAATAAAAGTGATGAAGTACTCATACCCTCCTCGTGCCCGGATGTTCATCGGTCCGCAAACATCACTATGCACAAGTTCTAGAACCCCTTTGGCCCTATTTCCCTTAGACCCGTATGGTCTTTTGGTCATTTTACCCTCCAAACAAGATTCACATTGAGGTATAGATTCCACCTTTAAGTGACTTAAAGGTCCATCCCTTACCAAACTTTGAATCCTATTCAAGTTAATGTGACCAAGACGCAAATGCCAAAGATAAGTCTTATTAGAGTGAGAATTTTAAGTCTTTTAGAGTTTTTATCATTCATCTCAGCATTAGGCAATAAGTCCATCTTAGGTTTGATAAAATATAGATTATTTTGCATCCATCTAGAACAGATAAAAGATTTATTTTTATGAATCACAACTTTTTCATTAAAACATACCACATAGGAGTCTTTAAATAAACAAGATACAGAAATTAAATTCCTTTTAAATTTAGGAACATAAAAACAATCTTGCAAAAATAAATTCCTATATTTATCAAAGTAAAGATGGACATCTCCCACTGCTTTAGCTGAGACCAAGGATCCATTGCCCATCCGAAGTGTGAAGTCTTCATGTAGCAGACTTCTCGTTTCTTTGAACCCCTATAGAGAAACACAAACATGATTAGTTGCACCGAAATCTATTACCCAAATGTCACTGGATTTCTCAACCAAACAAGTTTCTAAATACAGAAGATCACACCTGCCTCCTTTGGAAAGAAAGTCCTTGCAATGCTTCTTAATATGCCTGACTTTACCACAAAAGAAGCACTTAAGCTTCTTTGGGTTCTTCTTCTTCTTCTTCTTGCTCTTGGTGTTAGCAGGAACAGAAGACTTCCAATTCTTGATCCGTTGCTTCTTTCCATTCCTAGAGTTGGGGTTGGAACCAAAAGCAGCTACCATGTTGGCCTTACCACCCGCAATAGACTCCCTGATCAGCAGTTTAAACTCCTATAACTGTTTCATTAATTTTATCAAGGTCATGTCCCGTCTATTGCTCAAATTAAATGTAGCTCTAAACGGAATAAATTCCTTAGACAGAGTCTCAAAGACCATAGTCATCTGAGTTTCAGCATCGATGTCGGCTCCATTGGTTTAAGCCTCAGCGAGGTAACCCATGACCAACATCATATGCTCCTTTACAGATGTCCCCAGCCTCTATCTACAGTTAAGAAGTTTCTGAAGCGCCCCTTGCCGCTTTGTTATGGCCTGGCCTCCAAACATATCCTCAAGATTATCCAAGATCTACTTTGCAATCTCATAATCCTGATGTTGAGCCTACAAAACATTATTCATGCTGGCCATAACATAGCAGCAGGCCTGATCATTAGCATCTTTCCAGTGGTCATACGCTTGGAATTGCTCATTAGATGAGTCTCCCGTAGGCTCGCGAGGACAAGGGGTTGTCAAAACATATTTCAGTTTCTCAAAGGATAGGACGATATCCAGGTTCCGTTCCCAATCATTGTAATTCTCACCAGTTAATTGGTTTTTGTCAAGTATCGATGATAAAGCATTTTTAGACATTTTTAATCTACAATAAAAAATCATATACCAAACATAAGCAAACATATCATAATTTAGTAAGATAACACAATCATGTAAAAACATACAAATGTGTTTATGTGTCAAAACCTTGAAAATATCACAACCTTACAACGATAATTCCCAACTCAAAATTTAACAAGCTCCTAAGGGAGTCATGCCAAATTCAATCAGGAACACGGATCCCCTCCTGATTAATATATGCCATCCAGGACTCGTATGATCTAGCATATATTAATAATCATTTCTTTGGCCATTAATTTTATTAACAAAGCTCCTGGGGGAGGTTAATAATAAAATTAATGTGAGTGTATAACCATCGTTTCAATATTTTAGCCATGGTTTATAATCACCACCTAGGGGTGTGCAACCATAAATTATGCTAAAATACCTTATCCTCCTAGAGATCTAATCTGGTACATGATAGAAATCCCTTCCTAGGGGTCGGGACCACCATGTTCTTCCTATGGACCAACGATGGAGGCCTTAGGTTCTCTCTTCGAAAACCTTCTCCCATTCAATCTTTAATATGAGTGGCACTTCCTATTCTATATGACATGTTATCAATATACATGGCAAATCATTTTATAATGCAGACAAGCAAAGCTACATGCATAATAATAATAACCGTAATATTATAGCTCCACCTTAGAGAATTAAAAACTAAGATTACAAGAGAATAATTGAGACATATATCGATTCTTCATCTTTGAATCCTCTAGTTGTATCCTTCTTCATGTAATTCCCATCTTCAAGTCTTCAATCCCATATGAATCAAATACTTCATACTTCCGGTCATATCCAAATTTAATGTTTCTCAAAATCGTCTCAAAAATAAAATTAAAACTGCACGCAAAAATTGCACCTTTTCTAAAAAATTTGTAGCTCTCGATCGGCAGGCGGTCATGCTTCATCGGCCTGTCGATCGAAAAGATCGGCCTGCTGACCCATGAAAGTTTGGCATGCCGAACTGGAAGTTTGGCCTACTGGCAGAGCCAGCCGATTTCTGGCCCAGTGACGACCTGTCGAACCACACGTCCAACCTGCCGATCAGTGACCATCGGCCTGCCGAATTGTGATGCTCGGCATGTCGACGGAGTAGAAATCTCCATTCCATAAAATGCAATTTTAATGCAATTCATCAATTTTATTTTCAACAATTCAAAAAGATAAAATTAGAGACTCAGGAAATACCTGGGTGCGCCATCATCCATCTTCTAGATCTGTCTTCTAGATCCACCTTTTCTAAATAATTATTTAATTACAAAATTCTCACAAATTTAAAATTACATAACAATTCTTAGATGGAGATGATAGTCCGCCATCTAATTACATGAAAAAAATAGAAACATATTCTAACCTCTAAGGAACCATAACTGGTATAAATTAATTAATTAATAAATAATTAAATAACAATTTAATCAACCATAATTAATTAATGAACATTTACCACATAGTCCATGACAACATATAATTATATAGAAACTTAGAGTGCCAACTCTCTATAAAATTAAATTCAAGCAGAGCAAAGATTAAGATCACAAAATTTATGCATATAGTATGATTACAAACTTGTAAATTTATGTAAAAACCAATAGCTCTGATACCAATTGTTGGAAAAAACAATGTGAGGTGCGTAGTAGGAATTTTAAAAATTTTAACATCAGAGTATTTTTTTTCAAAACACAAGTTTGACATGCTATATGTATAAATTAAACAGATCTTACTAACATTTGTGTATCAAAGAACCTTCACAACCTGTGAAGAGAAGTAACATTCCAGAAGAGCCTCAACCAACTGGTCTTCTTTGCTATTCTCTATCCACGATCAGAGTGAGTGTGGGCTCACACATACAGCTCTTCCACCGATGACTCTCCTTCCAACCAATCGAGAGAACCCAAAGCTAGTCTTCGTGATTTGTGAACAAAAGCTCTCAGGGAGTTTTCAGATGCTCACCAGAAGAGTATCACTCTTAATCTCTCAATTGATCTGAGTAACTCATGAGACTTACTCCCTTTATATAACGATTGGTCTTGGGGTGAGTCCTTATTAGATTAGGTCTAAAAAACTTGAAACAGAATCAAGTTTGGATCAATATCTGATAAGATCCACGTGAAAATACATAATCTTATCTCTCGCCGATCGGCAGGCTGAACAGCCTAATCGGCAGGCCAAACATGTAGATCGACAGGCTGAACTGCCTCGTAAATATCTCCGTGAATCTTTTATTTTCCACCCAAGATTCTATAGGATAAAGTCTCAGTTTTGATTCAAATAACCCAATTGAGAATTTATCTGATCAAAACAAACTGATCAAGATAATCTCTAAGAAAATAAATCAATTCAAAATAATTCTACAAGTTTATCTTGATTTAATTTATCCAATTAAATCAACCAATAAACAGACAAGAATTATCCTATCCCAATAATTCAACAAGTTTATCTTAAATTAATTTTATTACAAAATTAATTCAACTAATAAACAGACATGAATTATTTGATTCTTTCAAATTTTAAATCAATTTGATAAATCTGACATAAGTCACCAATTATTGAAAAAGCACGCCGTATCGTTACAGGATTTTGTGAGCTAGCAAAGAGGACCAAAATGGACCTATAAAGTTCAAGCTCACGATAATTATGAAACCCAATATCCCAGATATACATTGCACAATTATCAACTCCAACGCTACTCCACTAAAAGCTTGGAGCTACACTCTCAAACTTTATAGAATGACAAAGCCCATATAGCTAAGTCTCCATGACATATCAAAGTGTATCGTATCCCCATATGATAATCCATAATCAGCTCAAGGACAAGTTCTGTCTTACCTTCCTGATTATTTTTATCTTGTGTTCCATTATCTCACCATTAGAAAACTTACCATCCAAAGATAGTATACCATTCGGTTATACCTATGTATCCAAATGGTTGAGCGCTCTAGTTTTTCAATTACAAGATAACGCATATAAGAGGATATCATTGCTCCTAAAGAGGAGCTATGGATTCCATATCTTTGAATAACAAGTCTAAGCTATCAAGAGTCATGCCTCCAATATACCGGCATGCGTACCACTATTGAGATATGGGAGTCACCCTTTGGTACATCAAAAGACACAAGTCGAGACAACAGGCCCACTATCCATGTCAGGATTAAGATACAATACAAATGATTGTCTAAAGTGAATCAATTTGCCGAGACAGAATTATTAATCCAAATGAATTCACTTTATGTCCCGATCCAACACACCGTCACCTATGACAACGTGCCAATGTTTCTATTCATGGAGTCTAACTCCGATGGTCAAGACAAACCATCTCCCAATAGGGATATAGACAACATAACAATCTTTGCATGAATAAAGCGCCCAACTTTATTCCCTTGATTGCGGATCATATGTTTTAGACCGTCACCTTAAGAATCGTGTCTTCTGCATAATCAGTCCATCATATGCCTAATTCTTAAAGGTTTAGACCGACAGTCTCAGACTACTGTTTGCTTAACATACATTCAACAAATATGAACGTAAACAAGACAAGACTTGGTATATATAAATGAATAAATTCTTTATTGATAAAAATGTCTCTAAAAATGTATTACATTTTTACTCCTTACGGCATACATATCTAACAAGTATAAAGTTAAACTGTTAAAAGAATGACATGGAGCCACTTGGTGACACCCTTAAGGTGGAAATTTTTCCACATCTTCCCTAATAGAACCAGTTTTTAATAGATGGTTGGAGCAACTTTTTAAAAATTACGATTTGGTCCCTAGATTAGTTATTTTTGCAATTAAGGTTCTAAGTGAAAATATTTATCAAAGTGACACTTTTCTATAGTGAAAAAAAGGCCACAACTTTCCCCACTTGGAATCTAGTTTTGATGAGTCAATGGAGTGCAAACTTTAATAGCAATTAAGTTAATAAAGTAATGACTTGGAAAGGTAAAAGACTAAGTTGGAAAAAGGCTACATCCTTCCCCTGTGTGGATCCATTTTTGGTCTCAAATTGGGAGTGAATTTTTATGACAATTAAGTTCTTGATGAGGCATCTTGATGAGTTAGGTGTATGTTTAGAACTTGACTCACTTTTGTCTCCATCAAATTTCATGAAAGCTTGAGAAAAACAAAGTCATATGCTCTACAAGAAAACCAGCCCTTGCCTCTCCAAGTCCTTTCATTATTTTTCAAGAAAATAATCACCAATCAAGTTTAGAATCAAGTTCATATTTTAGTGATCAAGATTAGCCACTTTTGGAGGTAAAAATCCAAACATTTTCTTATGGATTTTAGTGGTTTTCTCAAGTTTATACATATGGAGGTTTTGCTATGGTTTATGTCAAGAAAAGTTAGTTAAGTTCAAGCACTTTTGAGGAGGATTAAAAGGCTTGAGAAATTTCATGGTAATAATGCAAATCCTAATCTTGAAAGTTTTTTAATTTTCATGGGTTCTATGATTGGTTTTATAATATTTTATACTATGGCATGTAGAAGGGACTCTATATGTTATGGTTACATGGAAGGTAATGATGATGAAGGATTGAAGAATTAGGGTTTGAAGTTAAAAAAAAGAAGTTATGACAAGTTTTGTCATAAACACTAAATTTGAACACTTTTACGAAGTTTAAGTGCTTGATAAAATGATTTCAACCATGGCATGAAAAGAAATGTTATGGCATATGTTGTTTATATAATAAGTGCTTGATTAAATAATTGGAAAGGTTTTAATGAGATTAAACCTTAGAATATTAAGTTAAGAAAAATTATGATGCAAAGAATATGTTTAAAGACATTTTTGAAAAATTTAAGTGTTTGAGGCCCTCAGAGGCTGAATTATTCTCTGGATTTAAACATGATTTATTGAAAATGTTGGCTTGGACAACTTTCATGAAGAAAACGCACTCACGTTTCGATCGAAGCATGCCAAAAAATGTTGATTTTGGTTATTCCTTATCAAGAACGTCATGAGGATGACTAATTTTGATGACTAATTTTGAGGAAATTTAAAAGACGAAAGTTGTAAATCTCATCAAAAAAGTTAGGAATTACAGACAGTTTGCAAAAATTCTATATCAATTACAAGTTAAGAATTTTACGAGATTTTAAGCATAAAATTTTGCAAAAAGGAAAATGGTTTGAAATGATTTGAATTTCATCAAGAAGCTTTTGTAAGTTTTAATCCTTGTGACAAACATGATGTATTGGTATAAAGCGGTCATTTTTAGTTTCAAGGGTAAAAATGTCACGTTTTATGTGTTTCAATCAAAAACCATAAAACCATGTGAAATCAAGGTTTTCATTGAGAAATATTCATTTTCAACACCACTATGGGCAGTAAGAAACCATAGATGTTAAATTCAAAGGATTTAAAGTTTTTACCGATTAAAGAAAGAGAAATTACATTAAGGGCGTAATTGTTAAGATTTTCATATTATGGATAAAAATGACAAAATTTTGATAAAATAGATTTTTACAAAAAGAAAACTGGTGTTTGGCTTTTCGTAATGTTATAAGTAAAGAAGAAACATAAGTTTTGCTTAGAACAGGTTCTGAAAGTTTTCTAACACCCGTCAAGGCAAAATGGTCATTTTTCACAAAACGGTCAAGACAGACCCCCAAACACCATATTTAGAAAAACGCTCCTTAGTGAATTTTTTTGTAACCTGTAAGTAACAAGATTGTAAAGTAAAAAACAAGCAGTTCAGTAAAGTTACAACCTATAAGGGTAAAATCATCAATTTTAAAGTAATCGCTAAAATGGCACCGAGCCCCTCCGAATTACCAAAATGCTCTTAGACAAAAAACGTTCCGTAATATGTTAAGTAATAAAACCTTTAACTAAGACGGGAAGTTTAACTAAGGAATGTTCAAAATAAGTAAAGAAAAAGTAAACCGATAAGAAATGAAGTTAAGTAAAAGGAATGAATGGTTAATGTTTAAGTTCTGTTATCGATCGAGTAAATCGATAATGAGAAAGTTAGCTAATAATCAGGTATTATTTGAATAGGGCACAACGTCAACTAATAGAAGGGAAAAAACAAAGTGCAAATGTTGGAGTGTTGCTCATGTAAGTTTTGAATCTCACCTATGGCATGAAGAAAATGATTTTCAAATGCTTTTTATATGTTTAAAGTATGTTTCATTTATTATGCATAATGTTTTGAACATTCAAGTTATAATTTGAAATATATTTGCAATTATTATGTTTAAAACATTAGATATTAAATTGTGTTATGTAAATGTTCACTAAAATTACAAGATCGGTATTCCAAACTCTCAAGTTAAGATAAGTAAGTGTCATACCACCCTCCTTGATATGAGGTTTGCAAGTTATGTTAAAGTTATAACCTTATTGGTGATGATCTTAAGTCTTCCACAAGGGAAGCATTATGCTCCCACAATTAATGATGTTGATAAGAACACTCAAGTTTACAAAATAAAGAAAAGATAAGAATGATGAGAAGTTCATAAATGAGTATAAATGAAATCGTACATTATGATAGTGCTTGCATTCCTTTCAAGTAATGTTTTTATGAAGAACATTTTTTGAAAAATATTTAAGAAATGTTTTATGAGAAACGTTTATGAAAAACGTTGCACAAAAAAGTTTTTAAAGAAAAAAGTTTTATAATGAATATTTTAATGTTTTGTGGATCTATGTATGAACTTACTAAGAGTAAGCATATTACAAGTTCCTTCACGCTATAGGTAGTCCTACAAGAGACCATTGTAATTGGTTGGTGAGCTCAGTATTACGGTTGATAGATGCGAATGCTAGGTAAGAATACCACTACGGCAACTTTTCGCTGCATAAATGAAAAGTTTCACTGTTTTCAAAAAGATATTTTAAAAACGTTTTTATGAAAGTAAATGTTTTCTTAATAAGTTTTAAGAAACATTTTGAATGATTTTAAAGTCAAATTTTGAGCTATGTCTCCATTTCTATTATGACAAAAGCCACAACAGTTTCATTAATATTTTAAAGTATATTTAACAAAAAAATTTATTCAGCATTTTTTTTACTAATAAGTAAAAAAAAAGTTAAGAAATAACATTTAAACAAGATAAGTGACGGCCTAAAAAGATGAAACATTGCACAGGCAAAATCCTTTGGTGTTTACTAGTTTAGGATGTGATCCGAGTGACGGAGGCACTCTTTAGGCTGTTAGGAAAGGTGAAGAGTCGTTGCTCCTTGTGTGGAGAGATGGAAGAAAGTTCCATTCAATTGTTTTTGTTTTTCAGGTACACGCAACCTCTTTGGTTTATGTCCTCTTAGAGCATTCGTACCAAGAATCTAGATTGGTCATCTATGGCTGACTTCCTCAAATTCATATTATTTGGGAACGCTAGTCATTCCGCTTCAGCAAATATGTTTTTCTTCACATCAAGTGCTCTTGAGATCATTTGGAAAACTGGGAATGAAGTGTTTTATCAACAAGGGTCTTTCAGTATTCACAAGGCCGACAAAAGCATTTCGTGACAGCTGAGCTTTATGAACAAGCACTCACAGCAGGGGAGTCCGTTGCTGTGAATAAATTTATAAATTATTTGAGACCATAGGCTTGTATAAATAACATAACCGTTTTATGCTTTTCTTTTTCCATCCCAGTAGGTGTTTATATTTGTCTGGTTTTTTATTTATCTAGTTGGTTAACTTTTTTATTTTTATTTTCATTTGAAAAATTGCTAGTCACTTTATCAACATCATAATGAAAAAGGATTAGTAGAAGGCATTGATAAATATGGTTTTAGTTGGTTATAACAGGGTCACTAGCACATCTGGTTCGAAGAGAACATTGATGCTTTTCTGCTTCACTTTATTTAGTTGAATGCAAGGAAAGTAGAAATTCATTTCAATTGCATCATAAGACTATTATTGTAGTATATGTGATTTACTACATCATTTGTATTCATGGCATAAAGGCATATGTATAGTTTTTTGAAGCAATCTTCATGCCATGAGAAAGAGACTGTTTGTGTGCGCGCTATATAGTTTGCTTGTAATAGGCCTTTAATTAGTTCCATAGGTGAGATTGGAACTCAAATGACTTCATGGGATAGATTGGGACTATTTTCAGACCTTTTTGTAGTTCCTAGGATCGGGGGACTACAGTGTCTCATGATTTAGATTGGGGCACTATTGCTTGGTGAAGGTTCATTAGTATGCATGCATGCTTTATAATAGGGTTAGGCAAGCGACTCATGGTGTACATAACTATACACACATTAAATATTTTTATGAGATGACTGGTACAATATGGTAATTTTATGAGCCCATACATGATGCCATCACATTGAATTGCATAGTTTTTACTTACTAGGCATTAGCTCATGTTGTTCTTGTGATGCAGATGAGGGTACATCTTAGTAGTGTTGGCTTGGAGTTTTACAGGCACGCTCTCCGTTCTTGTGACTCTCTGTCTATAAACATTGTTGACCTTATATGGGCACATTTTTGTTTAAACTTCAATTTTAGTACTTGTAATTACTATGGGATTGCGATAAGTATGTTTAGGTGGTTTTTTTTTTAATTAGAAATTCTTGTAAATATTTTTTGCCGGCCTATCTTTTGTGGGTGTAGAACCATAGATATTTGTAAACTACAAGTTTTTCAAAAAGTTCAAGTTTTATATTCTTAAATAATTATATTAGTTTAGAAAAGAATATGACAGTGTCTAGCTTAATTATAGACTAGCAGTATAATTAAGTTAGGCAAGCGTCACAGTTTGGTATCAGAGCTATTAAACTAAAATGATTATGTAGACCGTCCATATACAAAGTGCACGAATCGAAAAAGCTTGGTTGACTAGAAAGATTGTTTTTGTGTTTCATGTGTCATTTATCTTTGTTATACATGATTGTTATTATTATGTGTAAGTGTGAGAGGTAATTTACAAGGAAAATAATAATGGTTGAAATTAGAGGGCAGACTTCTGTTGAAAGGCAATGGGATAAGAGAGATTCTCACATTGATAATCTTATTGAATTAGTTGAAAGGTTTCTAGAGTGAGACATGATGCAAAGAATGAAACCTACTCCTCTACCACTAGTTCCTCTTGAAAGGGTTGAAAGTGATTCAATTGCTGAAAAATTTTAGAAATTCAAACCACTAGAGTTTTTAGGAGGTGTAGATCCCAAAGATGTTGAGAATTGGCTAAGAACAATGGAGAGAATGTTTAACTATGGGAAAGTTCCCAATGCTGATAGTCTCTTTTACTGCATATATGTTTTGTGATGACACCAGTTTTTTGAGGGATATGATGGCTGATGTACATGATGTGACCACCATGACTTAGGAAAGATTTAGAGAGATTTTCAAAGCTAAAGATTATATAGTAGCTACTCAAAAAGAAAAGAAGAAAGAGTTAGTAAATCTAAAACAAGATAATATGTTTGTTGCAAAGTATATTAGAAAACTTGAAGGATTGTCTCGTTATGCTTTGCAGTTGGTAAGTACTGATGCTCACAAGATAGAATAGGTTATGGAGGGTCTGAAGCCATAAATTTATAGGGGTGTAACGATGGCTTATAGGGATGTAATGGTGGCTGGAATAAAAGGTATGACTTATTCTAAAGTGGTAGAAAGAGCCCTAGATACAGAGTGTATTGAGAATATGATTCAAAATAGAGAAGGATAGACAAGGAAGAAGGAAAAAGAGGCTAAAGAACAAGAAAGTAAGAAGAAATTTAAGCCTAACTATTAGCATAATCAACAAAAGCAATAATGAAACAAAGGAAATAAGAGAGAAGGTCCATGGAACCAAAACCATGGTTAGAGTTTCAATAAGTCAAAATGCCCCAAGACTGAAATAGCAACACCAAATGCGGGTAGACCAAAACCTAAATATGCCAAATATGGGAGGCTTCATTTTGGAATTTGCATGGAGGGACCCAGAGCATGTTATAACTATGGAAAAATTGGACAATTTGCTAAAGACTACAAAGTGAATGTGCAAGATCAAAAGAAAGTTCTAGCTTGAGTTTTTGCTTTTACTTGAGAGGATGTAGAGGCCAACCCTTTAGTTGTTTCAAGTGAGATTTTTATCTCTAGCATACCTACTCATACTTTGGTAGATTCAAGAGCAACACACTCATTTGCATCCAGTAAGTATGTGTGAAAATTATGTTGGAAAAGTAGTAAGCAGCGGGAATTTAAAATTATATATCAGAGTATTTTTCAAAACATAAGTTTTACATGCTATATGCATAAATTAACCAAATCTTACTAACCTTTGTATGTCGAAGAACTCTTAAAGTAACGTTCCAGAAGAGCCTCAACCAACTGGTCTTCTTTGCCATTCTCTATCCATGACTCAAGTGAGTGTCTGTTCACACGTATAGCTCTTCTACGAGGTGACTCTCCTTCCAACCAATCGAGAGAACCCAAAGCTAGAGTTTGTGATTTGTGAACAAAAGCTCTTAGGGAGTTTTTAGATTCTCAATAGGAGAGTATCACTCTTAATCTCTCAACTGATCTAAGTAACTCTTAAGACTTACTCCCTATTTATAGAGGTTGGTCCTAGGGTCAGTCCTTATCAAATTAGGTCTCAAAAATTCAAACCAGAATCAAAATCAGATCAATATATGATAAGAACCATGTAAAAATGTGTGATCTTATCCTTCGCTCATTGGCAGGCCAAACTGCATAATCGACAGGCCGAACACGAGGATCGACAGGCCAAACTGTCGAAAAAATATCTCAGCAAATATTTTATTTTTCACCTGAGATTCTATAGGATAAAGTCTCAGTTTTAATTCAAATAACCCAATAGAATTATTTGATTCTTCCAAATTTTAACCAATCTGACAAATCTGACATAACTCACCAATTATTGGAAAAGCACGGTGTATCGTTACAGGATATTGTGAGCTAGCAAAGGGGACCAAATGGACCTATATAGTTCAAGCTCCCTATAATTATGAAACCCAATATCCCAGATATATATTTCATAATTATCAACTCTAACGCTACTCCACTAAAAGCTTAGAGCTGCACTCTCGAACTACATAGAATTACGAAGCCCGTATAGCTAAGTCTCCATGATATATCATAGTGTATCATATCCCCATATGATTATCCATAATCGGCTTAAGGACAAGTTCTATCTTACCTTCCCGATTATTTTTATCTTTTGTTCCATTATCTCACCATTGGAAAACTTATCATCCAAAGATAGTATACCATTCGGTTGCACCTATGTATCCAAATGGTTGAGCGCTCTAATTTTCTAATTACAGGATAACACATATAAGAGGATATCACTACTCCTAAAGAGGAGCTATAGATTCCATATCTATGAATAACAGGTCTACACTATCAAGAGGCATGCTTCTAATGCACCGGTATGCATACCACTATTAAGATGTGGGTGTCACCCTTTGGTACATCAAAAGACACAAGTCAAGACAATGGGCCCACTAGTCATCTCAGGATTAAGATACAATAGAAATGATTGTCTAAAGTGAATCGATTTGTCGAGACAGAATTATTGATCCAAATCAATTCACTTTATGTCCCGATCCAACACATCGTCACCTATGACAACGTGCCAATGTTTCTATTCAAGGAGTCTACCTCCGATGGTTAAGACAAACCATCTCCCAATAGGGATATGACAACATAACAATCTTTACATGAATAAGGTGCCCAACTTTTATTCCCTCAATTGCATATCTCATGATTTAGACCATCACCTTAAGAATCGTGTCTTCCACATAATCTGTCCATCATATGCTCAATTCTTAAAGGTTTAGAGCAACAGTCTCAGACTATTGTTTGCTTAACATACATTCAACAAATATGAATGTAAACAAGACAAAATTTGGTATATAAACAATGAATAAATTCTTTATTGATAAAAATGTCTTAAAAACTGATTGGTCAACCATAATTTGACTGATGACAATGCCCCAATGCCATTGCAAATTAGCAGAATGTCATCTACATAGAGTAGTAGAAAAACCTCCTTGCCATCCTTAATGTGTTTCTAAACACATGGCTCATCCACATTTTGTGAGAACCCATAAGTCTTGATCACCTAATCAAATCTTATGTTCCAAGAACGGGAAGCCTGCTTAAGCCCATAAATTGACTTTAGCAGCTTACAAACCTTACCCTCTTGACCCGTGACCTTGAACCCGTCTGGTTGTTCCATATAAATGGACTCATCAAGATAGCCATTCAGAAAAGCCATCTTGACATCCATCTGCCAAATCTCGTAGTCGAGAGCGGTAGCTATGGACAAGAGAATCCGGTTGGACTTAAGCATGGCTACAGGTGAAAAGGTTTCCTCATAAGCGATTCCTTTCTTTTGCTTATAACCCTTAGCTACCAGTCTAGCCTTTAAGGTTTCGACCTTTCCATCTACTCCTCTTTTCCTCTTGTAGATCCACTTACACCCTATGGGTTTTATCCCTTCGAGAAGATCCACAAGCTCCTAGACCCGATTAGTCTCTATAGACTTCATCTCAATGTTTATGGCCTATGTCTAGAGTTTTGAATCAACATCCTCCATAGCTTCTACGTAAGTATAAGGATTCCTGTCATGTTCATCCAGTTCGACCAAGAGGGCCTCTCCATTGAACATATATCTCTCAGGTTGATGCCCGATCCTCCCACTACGCCAAAGCTCCTTAAGTTGTTGTTCAGGTTTGTTTGGTTTTTCTATACTGATCGGAGCGGTTTCAATCGAAACCTCCGGAGTGATCGGATCACTCCTTAACTCCTCAAGCACCAATTTGCTTCGAGGTTTAAAGTCATCCATGTAACTTTCCTCAAGGAAAGTTGCATTAGTTGAAACCATGACTTTATTTTCCTTTGGGTTATAGAAATAACCCCCTTTAGTCCCTTTTGGATATCCCACAAACGCGTAAACTACTGAACATGCTTTCAACTTATTCGGATCCTTAAACAAGACAAGAGCCGGACATCCCCATATGTGAATATGGTTTAAGGATGTCTTCCTACCCGTCCACAACTCGTGAGGAGTTTTAGGGACCGATTTTGAAGGCACATTGTTTAAAAGATAACATGCGGTTTGTAGTGCATATCCCCAAAAGGATAAAGGCAATGATGAATAACTCATCATGGACCTAATCATGTCCAATAAAGTCCTATTTCTTCTCTCTGCCATGCCATTCTACTACGGAGTGCCCGACGTAGTCAAATGGGATAAAATCCCATTCCCTAATAAGTGTCCCAAGAACTCATCAGAAAGGTAATGACCACCTCGATCGGATCGAAGTGCCTTTATGGGTCTACCCAATTGCTTTTCTACTTTAGCCCAAAACTCCCTGAAGTTGTCAAAAGTTTCGCTTTTGTGGTGCATCAGGTACACATACCCATATCTTGAGTAATCGTCAGTAATAGGGATGAAGTACTCATACCCTCCTCGTGCCCAGATGTTCATCGGTCTGCAAACATCACTATGCATAAGTTCTTAAACTCTTTCGGCCCTATTGCCCTTAGACCCGAATGGTCTTTTGGTCATTTTACCCTCTAAACAAGATTCACATTGAGGTATAGATTCCACCTTTATGTGACTTAAAGGTCCATCCCCTACCAACCTGTGACACCCATTATTTTCTTAATAGGTAATACGGTAATTAAATTAATTATTAGTGTGATAACTAAAATTTATTTCATCTAAAATCTATTTCATCCTATTTATTTCTACCTATTTAAAAATTTTCTAAAATTTTTTTATATCTATTTAGTAAATTTACTGAAAAGCCTTGAAACTTCTAATAAATTTCAAAAATGTGATTTTAGTATTATGGGAGCTAAAGTCTCTAGACGAGACATGAGGATATCTTTCCCAACTACTCTTGACCCTCAGTTTCTTTATTGCCTCCATGACATGCTCCAACATGTCTCCTCCATAATTGCTTCTATCACTTCTCTTCAAAGACTTCATCTTTTCTTCCTTTTTCTTCCACGGTTCCCACACCCTTCTTCTCATTTCTTTGCTGAAGCAAAATACTTAGCGAACTTCTTCAAGGCAACCATAAAAATCAGCCACCATCACCTCTATTTGAGTAAGAATTTTAGCTATACCGAAGTCAAGGAACCTATTTTGAAGCCATTTGAAGCTTCCAACTAGCCATAATCCGATGTTAGAATCTTAAGAACAAATTTATCTTTCATTTATAATTTTTTTTATATACTCAAGGATTGTTCAAATTTGCATTCTTAAACCTAAGTATATGTTTTCTCGCTATTTTGGAGCATATGTACAAAGTCTAAGTGTATATACTGTAGACAGAAATTTTATATTGTTAAACTTAGTAATGCCTCTATGGGCAGTGGCTCTTTCTTGAAATTTTGGAATTAAATGAAAATGAATTTTGCAAATTGGTTTAAGTATTTAAAAAGTAGACATCCTAAGCTTTCTAACGAGCTATCATAAACCTAAATCGGAGCTGTATTTTATTTTCTATGAATTTTTAAGTTTTTAGATTAGAAACTAGTAAACCTGCCAGTTTGCTATGGTATACCAGCTGCTAACCTGAACCAAGAACCCATCTTTGCTCACTACCTAATTCCTTAATGTCTTGCAATCTTTCCAATATTACCCTAAGTGATTGATGAATCTTATTAGGGACTAAAACATATAGATTACTTGTTTACATTTTATATTGTGTTAAGACAAAAATTGTTTACTGTGGTATTCAAAAGAGATTTGCATAAAAGCTTTAATGGCATACTAGTAAGATAGATTTATACATTATTTATTTATAAATGTATTTGTATGTTGTGCTTTAGTTTTAATTGTCCTTATGCATGCCTTAGGATCAAGGCAGTGTGGAGCTAACGTTAATTGATTCTAGGATTAAAAGATTGTTGATAAGCTTGAAACGTAGGGATTTTATTACTCATCTTTTGTGAGGTTTTTATGGAATTAAAATTCATTGTTTTACCGCAAGATATATATATATCTATGTTGAACTGTCATTATATGAGTGTCACATATGAAACTATGACATAGACTCGTCTTGTATTGTACGGCAAAGAACATAATGAATTGACGCATGTTGTTATAAATTGAGAAGCATGGTTAGGAAAACTTACTATAAATAACAATTGAATATAGAGAAATGGTAAGATGTGAAGAGGGATGGCGGTTACGTGCTTGGGCATGAATACCTTAAAAGATAAAATAGGGGGAAGGTGATGACGCTTCCTTGGGTTGAAAGTCCCAGAACACACTGTATAGGAATCAACTTGGTGAGGACTCGGGGCTTGATGTCCCCTCACCGGAACACCCTTGGAATGTTTAGAGGGTGATCAAGTGCACCCATTTGGGTTTCGATGAGTTGAGTAATACTCTATTGAACGTGGGTACCTAGGAATAATGATGAACTATAATATTTGTTTATATGTACATGTATGAAACTCGATAATGATTAACTATGGTATCCACGAAATATGATTATAATAAATCTCATAATTTGGATAATGATGAGTATTAACTAACCATGTAGGTTTTAATATGGTAATGATAAAAACCTAAAGGTGAGTAATGGTTTTTTCTATTGAGCATATTGTCTCTCATTCCCTTATATTTTTATCTTTCCAAGACTCACTAAGTGTGAGGTGGCTACGAGAAAAATAGTTGAGGAAGCTATGTAGCTGTATTACATTAGAACTACTTCAATTGTTAAGAATGTTTTTCATGATAATGTAAGCATCAATTGTTGCTTTTTGTGGCTGTATTAAAATACGTTGAGGGTTAAAATGATGATGACGACAGTTTATATTATTAAATTTAAGGTGCTATATTAAACTGTAGTTTAATTGTCATTTATATTTTTATTTTTGATTTGAGAGTTTGTATTTAAGGCCCGAGCAATTTTATTTTTAAGGTTTTACTTTTATTTCTAATTTTTATTTTAATTTATTAAAAGCTATTAACCCCCATATAGGGGCATTACAGAATTTTTGATATCAGAGCCTAGGTTCGGTTAACCTAGGGAGTGTAGCATTACTTTAAAAAAAAATGTTTTTGAGATGGTTTTGAAGCTGAATTTTCATTGTCATCATCAAAATGAACCTTCACATTGATTTATACAGTCTAAAAGGATGTAACATGGAAAGCCCCTAGAATAAAAATATTAACGATCATGTGAGTACAATAATTATATTGAAGGAAAGTATTAATAGTTATGAAGGAATGATTATTATATGAAATGGGTTTATAAGTAGAATGGTTATGAGAGATTCGTATAATATTAGGATCTATAAGCATATCTAATTCGTATGGAACGATGAAAAATTCGTGTAGATATGAGGATTTAAGAGCCTTTTATCTTGTGAAAAACAATGAGAAATATAAGGCTTGATTTATTGATTTCAATGTTTGGCATAGATGTGCCAAATTCTTTGTGATTGATTTAGTCCTAAGGACTGATTATGTGTGGATTCAGTGGAGCACATAAGTGTCAATAACTTTTCTTGAAAGTTTTATTTACTTTAGGAATATGAGATAAATTAGGAATCCATAGTATTGAATCTTGAGTGAGATAAACGTTAGACTTTTGGTCTATTGACACTGTGTAAAGGCAAGAATGCATGAATTTCAAGGTTGGAATATTTTGTTACGTACATTGTATTTAAGTGTATCAGTAAATATTTATGCATAGATGCAATGTGAAAATGACCAATAGGAGTTTCCTCAAGTAAATCATAATACTTAAGGCACCTATAATAATTTTGGATAATTACGATAAAAGGTTTAACTTCTAGATGTTTAGATGTGAATCTTTTGGTTACCTAAGGTTTTGTTATACGAGGAAATTAAATATTGTATAAGTGAAGTTGTGGGGATTGTAGATGTTCCTAAGTAGTAACATCAAATGTCTTTGTTCATTGATATGGTCTATGTTGGAAGACGTAAATCGTATTGATTTCAAGGTTAGTCACATTCTAAACCCTTGGTAGTAATGATGATGAATCCATTGATAGATGTTGAGTATTAGGGATAACATATGGGTGTATGCATTGTTCAATAAGGTTTTGATTAAAACAAATTATTTGAGTTGCTAGAAGATTATGTTGTTATAAAATGATTTTAAATACCATTCAGGAAGATCCCTGATTGTCTTTAAATTAGACTTGTTCATAGTTAATTTTATCTTTAGTGGGCTTTGAATTGGGCTTAAGATCTGTGCAAATTGGTTTTCAATTTTATGTTTGTTATTTTACTCGTTCTAAATGTGTTAAGGCTCAAAACAACCTAACCCATTTCAACTTAGAACATTTGGGCTAGTCCAAATACTAAATCAGTTTAATTCACACTGTCTCTCCCACGTGGCCTCTATACATGTCATCTATAATGGTTTAATCATTGTTTAAATATACGTCTACTGTGTATACGAGCTTGTTTCTCCGAGCTTACTCTCTCTGTTAATTTGTTATTCTCTCTCTAAATCGTAAATCCTCTTCTTTCTCTCTAAAAGAAGAAGGAATTCTAGGATTCTACAACTTACTATCTCAATTTTTCCTTTCTATTTACTCTTCTTTTTTTTTTCATCTCATCATGGACCCAAAGTACTAACACCTGAGAAAGTATTTCCCATCACTCTCCCAAAAGATTCTCAGAAAGAAATACAAGGTTAGAATCACTCGGTTGTGGATTCTTATGCGTTTTGGCATCCCTTGTGATGTGAGAATTTTGACAGAGGGAAAGATCCGTCTGAGTGACTTCAGTCAAGATATCGATTTACCAAGAACAGGTACCAGTCGTAGTGTAATGAAAAGAAGAGCTCGTGCCATCGCGGTCACTTGTAACAAACGTGGAAGATAAAATTGTAACAGTAAATGTACTTCACCTGGTTATATGTCTATGAATAGAGAGGATAAAATAAGGTTTTACAGAGATGGACTTTCAAAGGAGAACTTGGATAGCATCCATCCTCCTCTTTATGGTCATCCTAGTGGATATGTTCAAGGAGGTATTTTTAAACTCTGGCCTAAATTTTATGCAAAAAGACAACGCCTTAGGAATATGGTATTTTTAGATCCTGTTTGCCAAGCCATAAGAAAATTGGATGCAGAATAAGTCATCGCTCTATAAAGGTTGTTTAGTCTTTACTTATTTGAAGCAGTTTCAGTTGATGTTCAACAGTTTGTGTTTTTCTTTTACTCAAAATATTTGCCTTTGTGTTCGAAATAATTGTGATTATTAGATTAATACAGTAAGTGTTTGTATCTCATTTAATTTATGGTTTTCTTAAATATTTATATAATAAAATATATTATCTTATCAGACACGTCACATATGGTATAGTAACATGTTTGAATTTTGAAAACTTATCCAGATATTTCAAGATTTGTGTCTCAAATTTCAAAAGTTCTACAGCATTTATCGTTTACATTGAATTTCTAGACTCGATGTATAATTGTCAAAAGGTCTACAGTGGTGTCAAGAGGGTCTTCTATCAAACCATTCTCAATTGTCAAAAGGTATACCATTAGAGTCTAATCTTTTTCAAAAAGTGAATCAGATTTTCTGTAAACTATCAATCACCTTATCTTACTTTCTTACCCGCACAAGATTTTGTTTAAATCTTTGGAATACCTTTTCATTTCCTACTTATTTGTCTCTTTAGTCCTTTTTGCATATTCCTGATCCTTAAAATCTCATGTAGAACCCAAAGTCTAAGTGGAGCAGACATTAAGCAATCACTTATATAAACCAAATATGTCTACCTCCCAGTCCACCAAGAAAATAAAGAATGTATGTATCTTTTGTGGTTCCAGCCTTGGAAAAGATAAAGCCTATGTAGAAGCTGCAAAACACTTAGGGCAAGTCCTAACACGCAGGAAGATTAACATAATCTATAGGGGTGGTAGTATAAAAATGATGGAAAATATGACGCTAGCAGCTAGGTCTAGTGACGCCACAGCTGTTGGGATTTGGTCTCATATTCTAACTGAAGGAAACCTTTATAGGAAACCATAGGTAAGGAAAAATGAGTCAAGAGCATCCCTAGAAATTTAAAGCCATAATCAATAATTCTGATGCTTTTATAGCATTACCTGGTGGTCTAGGTACTCTTGAGGAAATATTCGTAGTTACTTGTGAGCAATTATTGGGCTTTCATTCCAAACCCTTAGGACTACTGAATGTAAATGGTTTTTATGATGGTCTTTTGAAATTTCTAGATTAAGCTGTGGAAGAAAACATCATTGCAGAATCGGACAGACAAATCTTCGTTACTGCTTCAATAGTTGAGGAATTGATAGATAAGATGCAAATAATACATCCAAAATCTGACACTGCAACATCCAAGCTTGAATGGGAAAGGGAAAGCTGGGAGTAGCCAATTGATTTGAATCTCCATCTGTAATCTTTTGGTTTTATTTATGGCATGTAGGCATGTGTGTCCGTATTTCGTGTGTCACGAATAACCATTTACCTTGCATTCTGTATTTCTTGTGGTATGCCGTTGTTCAATCTTTTAGATTCATTGAGCCTAATACCGGGATGGTTGGATGCGGAGTACTTGATGCTCTTGAAACGCATCCTACTTAAGGTCCGATCTTTTGTTTATTGATGTTCTTGTATTCTCCAAGCATGCCTGATATGGATAGCTGAATATATGGAGTACCTTGTACTCTCGAAATGTATCCGTATCATATTTGTAATGTGTAAGATTTTATTAATATTACGTGGAAGTACCAAAGTTAGTTATGGAGATATTCCATAGGAAATATGAGTATATTATTTGGGTTGAATGTTTGTTTCATGAGGATAGCTGTTTAATGAAAAATGTGTCAGGTTTGTCTGCAACTACGAGATTACGTCTAATATCTCTATGAATAAGTTTAATGCATGGTTTTGAGTAGAAGTGTTTGTATTATATGTTTCATGATTATGTTTTAGTTTATTAGTTGAAATATAAAAATCAACTATCCTTGACTTTCCCTTACTCAAAAAGAAAAGGAAACCAAATATAAAGTATGTAGAGGTTCTCGAACAATATCCTGAATGTAATTATAAATCACAGTCTAAGGATAGTGAAGGACTGGAAAATGGTATGATTAGCATGTGTATTCTCTGATCAAAATGTTAAACCATAATATGGTGTTGTGAATTTGGAACAAGCAAGAAATACTCTTGTTGAAGTATTTAGTATTAGAGTAAGGTTAATACTCCAAGCAAATGAAGGGAGATACAATAACTCACACTTAGGGCAAACAACATTGACAGTTTAGAGTCAGAAGTGGATATCATTACGGAATTGTGATTTTTACTAGTATTGTTAGATTTGAAATTTTGAGGACGAAATTTCTTTAAGGGGGGTAAAGTTGTGATACTCATTATTTTCTTAACAGGTAATATGATAATTAAATTAATTATTAGTGTGCTAACTAAAATTTATTTCATCTAAAATCTATTTCATCCTATTTATTTCTACCTATTTTAAAATTTTCTAATTTTTTTTTATATCTATTTAGTAAATTTACTGAAAAGCCTTGGAACTTCTAATAAATTTTGAAAATGTCATTTTAGTATTATAGGGGCTAAAGTCTCTAGAGGAGATATGAGGATATCTTTCCCAACTACTCTTGACCCTCATTTTCTTTATTTCCTCCGTGACATGCTCCAACATGTCTCCTCCATAATTGCTTCTATCACTTCTCTTCAAAGACTTCATCTTTTCTTCCTTTTTCTTCCACGGTTCCTATAATCTTCTTCTCATTTCTTTGCTAAAGC
The DNA here is from genome assembly GCA_025403435.1 of Artocarpus heterophyllus. Taxonomy (NCBI): domain Eukaryota; kingdom Viridiplantae; phylum Streptophyta; class Magnoliopsida; order Rosales; family Moraceae; genus Artocarpus; species Artocarpus heterophyllus. The sequence continues at coordinate 22,380,957 of CM046338.1, forward strand.
AAAATACTTAGAGAATTTCTTCAAGGCAACCATAAAAATCAGCTACCATCACCTCTATTTGAGCAAGAATTTCAGCCATACCGAAGTCAAGGAACCTGTTTTGAAGCCTTTTGAAGCTTCCAACTAGCTATAATCCGAGGTTAGAATCTTATGAATAAATTTATCTTTTATTTACAATTTTTTTTATATACTCAAGGATTGTTCAAATTTACGTTATGAAACCTAAGTATATGTTTTCTCGCTATTTTGGAGCATATGTATAAAGTCTAAGTGTATATGCCATAGACATAAAATTTATATTGTTAAACTTTGTAACACCTCTATGGGCAGTGGCTCTTTCTTGAAATTCTGGAATTAAATGAAAATGAATTTTGTAAATTGGTTTGAATATTTAAAAAGTAGACATCCTAAGCTTTCTAGCGAGCTATCATAAGCCTAAATCGTAGTTGTATTTTATTTTCTATGAATTTTTCAATTTTCGGATTGGAAATTAGTAAACCTGCCAGTTTGCCATGGTATACCAGCTGCTAACCTGAACCAAGAACCCATCTTTGCTCACTACCTAATTTCTTAATGTTTTGCAACTTTCCAATATTATCCTAAGTGATTGATGAATCTTATTAGGGACTAAAACATATAGATTACTTGTTTACATTTTATATTGTGTTAAGACAAAAATTGTTTACTGTGGTATTCAAAAGAGATTTGCATAAAAGCTTTAATGGCATAGTAGTAAGATAGATTTACACATGATTTATTTATAAATGTAGTTGTACGTTGTGCTTTAGTTTTAATTGTCCTTATGCATGCCTTAGGATCGAGGGAGTGTAGAGCTGACGTTAATTGATTCCAGGATTAAAAGATTGTTGATAAGCTTGAATGGTAGGGATTCTATTACTCATCTTTTGTGAGGTTTTTATGGAATTAAAATTCATTGTTTTACCACAAGATATATATATATATATCTATGTTGAACTGCTATTATATAAGTATCAAGTATGAAACTATGACATAGACTCGTCTTGTATTGTACGACAAAGAACATAATGAATTGACGCATGTTGTTATAAATTGAGAAGCATGGTTAGGAAAACTTACTATAAATAACAATTGAATATAGAGAAATGGTAAGATGTGAAGAGAGACGGCGGTTACGTCCTTGGGCACGAATACCCTAAAAGGTAAAATAGGGGGAAGGTGATGACGCTTCCTTGGGTTGAAAGTCCCAGAACACACTGTATAGGAATCGACTTGGTGAGGACTCGGGGCTTGATGTCCTCTCACTGGAACATCCTTGGAATGTTTAGAGGGCGATCAAGCATGCCCATTTGGTTTTTGATGAGTTGAGTGATACTCTATTGAACGTGGGTACCTAGGAATAATGATGAACTATAATATTTGTATATATGTACATGTATGAAACTCGGTAATGATTAACTATGGTATCCACATAATATGATTATAATAAATCTCATAATCTGGATAATGATGAGTATTAACTAACCATGTAGGTTTTAATGTGGTAGTGATAAAAACCTAAAGGTGAGTAATGGTTTTCTCCACTGAGCATATTGTCGCTCATTCCTTTATATTTTTATCTTTTCAGGACTCACTAAGTGTAAGGTGGCTACGAGAAAAATAGTTGAGGAAGCTATGTAGCTGTATTACATTGGGACTGATTTAATTGTTAAGAATGTTCTTCATGATAATGTAAGCATCAATTGTTACTTTCTGTGACGGTATTAAAATGCGTTGAGGGTTAAAATGATGATGACGACAGTGTATATTATTAAATTTAAGGTGCTATATTAAATTGTGGTTTAATTGTCGTTTATATTTTTATTTTTGATTTGAGAGTTTTCATTTAAGCCCCAGGCAACTTTATTTTTAATGTTTTCCTTTTATTTTTTATTTTTATTTTAATTCATTAAAAACTGTTAACCCCCATATAGGGGCGTTACATAACCTTTGAATCCTTCTCAGGTTAATATGACCAAGGCGCAAATGCCAAAGATAAGTCTTAATAGAGTGAGAAGTTTTAAGTTTTTTAGAGTTATTATCATTCATCTCAGCATTAAGCAATAAGTTCATCTTAGGTTTGATAAAATATAGATTATTTTGCATCCATCCAGAACAGATAAAAGATTTGTTTTTACGAATCACCACTTTAGCATTAAAAGAAACCAAATAGAAGTCTTTAAACAAAAAAGCTACAGGAATTAAATTTATCTTAAATTTAGGAACATAAAAACAATCTTGCAAAAATAAATTCCTATAATTATCAAAATAAAGATGGATGTCTCCCACTGCTTCCGTTGAGACCAAGGATCCATCGCCCATCCGAAGCGTGAAGTCTTCATGCAGTAGACTTCTCATTTCTTTGAACCCCTACAGAGAAATACAAACATGATTAGTTGCACCAGAATCTATGACCCAAATGTCACTAGATTCCTTAACCAAACATGTTTCCAAATACTAAAGATCACACCTACCTCCTTTTGAAGGGAAGTCCTTGCAATGCTTCTTTATGTGCTCGACCTTCCCGCAGAAGAAGCACTTAAGCTTCTTTGGGTTCTTCTTCTTCTTCTTCTCGCTCTTGGTGCTAGCAAGAATAGAAGACTTCCTGTTCTTGGCCTGTTGCTTCTTTACATTCCCAGAGTTATGATTGGAGCCGAAAGCAGCTACCATGTTGGCCTCTCCATAAGTAGGAGACTCTCTGATCAGCAGTTCAAACTCCTGCAACTGTTTCATTAATTCCATCATGGTCATATCATGTCTATTGCTTAAATTAAAAGTAGCTCTAAACAGAATAAATTGCTTTGACAGAGTCTCAAAGACCATAGTCATCTGAGTTTCGGCATCGATGTCAGCTCCATTGGTTTGTGCCTCAGCGAGGTAACCCATGACCAACATCATGTGCTCCTTTACAGATGTCCCCGACCTCTGTCTATTGTTAAGAAGTTTTCAAAGTGCCCCTTGCTGCTTTCTTATGGCCTAGCCTCCAAACATGTCTTCAAGATTCTCCAAGATCTGCTTCGCAGTCTCATAATCCTGATGTTGAGCTTGCAGCATGTTATTCATGCTAGCCATAGCATAGCAGCGGGCCTGATCATTAGCATCTTTCCAGCAATCATACGCTTGGAATTGCTTATTAGTTGAGTCTCCCATAGGCTCGAGAGGATAAGAGATTGTCAGCACATACTTCAGTTTCTCAAAGGAGAGGACGATATCTAGGTTCCATTTCCAATAATTATAATTCTCTCCAGTTAATAGGTTTTTGTCAAGTATCGATGATAAAGTGTTTTTAGACATTTTTAATCTACAATAAAGAATCATATACCAAACACAAGCAAACATATGATAACAATTTAGTAAGATAACACAATCATATAAAACACATACAAATGTGTTTATGTGTCAAAACCTTGAAAATATCACAACCTTACAACGATAATTCCCAACCTAGAATTCAACAAGGTCCTAGGGGAGTCATGCAAAATTCAATCAGGAACACAGATCCCCTCTGTATTAATATATGCCATCCAGGACCCGTATGATCCAGCATATATTAATAATCGTTTCTTTGGCCATTAATTTTATTAACAGAGCCTAGGGGAGGTTAATAATAAAATTAACGTGAGTGTATAACCATCATTTTAATATTTTATCCATAATTTATAATCACCACCTAGGGGTGTGCAACCATAAATCATGCTAAAATACCTTATCCTCTCAAAGATCCAATCTGGTACATGATAGAAATCCCTTCCTAGGGGTCAGGACCACCATGTTCTATCTATGGACCAACGATGGAGCCCTTAGGTCCTCTCTTCGAAAACCTTCTACCACTCAATCTTTTGAAATCAATGTTTTATTTTAAGATCATGCGTAAACAATTTTAATATGAGCGACACTCCCTATTCTATATGACATGTTATCAATATACATGGTAAATCATGTAATAATGCAGACAAGCAAATATACAAGCAAAATAATAAATAACCGTATTATTATGGTTCTGCCCTAGAGAATAGAAAACTAAGATTACAAGAGAATAATCGAGACATATTATCGATTCTTTATCCTTGAATCCTCAAGCTGTATCCTTCTTCATGTAATGCCCATCTTCAAGTGTTCAATCACGTATGAATCGAATACTTCATATTTCCGGTCATATCCAAATTTAATGTTTCTCAAAATTGTCCCAAAAATAAAATTAAAATTGCACTAGAAAAACTGTACTTTTTTTGGAAATTTTTTAGCTCTCAGTCGGCAGGCCGATCTAGGTGATCAGCATGCCGATCATGCTCCATCGGCCTACCGATCAGGAAGATTGGCCTGCCGACTCATGAAAGTTTGGCTTGTCGAACTGGAAGTTTGGCCTGCCGACAGAACCTCTGATTTCTGCCCGGTTGTTGGCCTGCCAAACCTTACATCGGGCCTGCCGAACTATGAGGTTCGGCATGCCGGCCGAGCAAAAATCTCTCATTCTAGAAAATACAATTTTTTTTGTGCAATTCATCAATTTTATTTTCAACAATTCAAAAATATAAAATTAGAGACTCAGGAAATACCTGGAAGCGCCATCATCATTCTTCTAGATTCGTCTTCTCTAAATAATTATTTAACTACAAAATTCTTACAAATTTAAAAATAAATAATAATTCCTAGATTGAGATGATAGTCTGCCATCTAATTATATGAAAAACCTATATACACATTCTAACCTCTAAGGAACCATAACCGATATAAATTAATTAATTCATTAATAATTAAATAATGATTTAATCAACCATGATTAATTAATGAACATTCACCACATAATCCATGACAACATATATAATATATAGAAACCTAGAGTGCCAACTCTCTATAAAATTAAATTCGAGCATAGGAGAGAGTAAGATCACAAAATTTATACATATAGTATGATCACAAACTTGCAAATTTATGTAAAAAACATGTCTCTAATACCAATTGTTGGAAAAATAGAACGCAATGGGAAATTTAAAATTTTATATCAGAGTATTTTTTAAAATACAAGTTTGACATAGTATATGCATAAATTAACCAGATTTTACTAACCTTTGTATGCCGAAGAACTCCCAAAATATGTGAAGAAAAATAACGTTCCAGAAGAGCCTCAACAGCTAGTCTTCTTTGCTATTATCTATCCACGACCGAAGTGAGTGTGGGCTCACATGTACAGCTCTTCCACGAGGTGACTCTCTTTCCAACCAATCGAGAGAACCCAAAGCTAGAGTTCCTGATTTGTGAACAAAAGCTCTCAAGGAGTTTTTAGATTCTCAATAGCAGAGTATCACTCTTAATCTCTCAACTGATCTAAGTAACTCATGAGACTTACTCCCTATTTATAGAGGTTGGTCCTTGGGTCAGTCCTTATCAGATTAGGTCTCAAAAATTCAAAGCAAAATCAAAATCGGATCAATATCTGATAAGATCTGCATAAAAATACGTGATCTTATCCTTCGCTCATCGGTAGGCTAAACTGCATAATCAGTAGGCCGAACACATCCATTGGCAGGCCGAACACAAGGATCGGCAGGCCAAACTGTTGAAAAAATATCTCAGCGAATCTTTTATTTTCCACCTGAGATTCTATAGGATAAAGTCTCAATTTTAATTCAAATAACCCAATAGAAAAGTTAACCGATTAAAACAACTTCATCTAGATAATCTCTAAGAAAATAAATGGATTCCTAATAATTCTACAAGTTTATCTTGATCTAATTTATCCAAAATTCAATCAACCGATAAACAGACAAGAATTATCCGATCCCAATAATTCAACAAGTTTATCTTGAATTAATTTTATCACAAAATTAATTCAACTGATAAACAGACATGAATTATTTGATTCTTCCAAATTTTAACCAATCTAACAAATTTGACATAAGTCACCAATTATTGGAAAAGCACGTCGTATCGTTACAGGATGTTGTGAGCTAGCAAAGGGGACCAAATGGACCTATATAGTTCAAGCTCCTGATAATTATGAAACCCAATATCTTAGATATACATTTCATAATTATCAACTCCAACGCTATTCCACTAAAAGCTTGGAGTTGCACTCTCGAACTACATAGAATTATGAAGCCTGTATAGCTAAGTCTCTATGACATATCATAGTATATCGTATCCCCATATGATTATCCATAATCGGCTTAGGGACAAGTTCCATCTTACCTTCTCGATTATTTTTATCTTATGTTCCATTATTTCACCATTGGAAAACTTACCATCCAAAGACAGTATACCATTTGGTTACACCTATGTATCCAAATAGTTAAGCGCTTCAGTTTTTTAATTACAGGATAACGTATATAAGAGGATATCAATACTCGTAAAGAGGAGCTATAGATTCCATATCTATGACTAATAGGTCTACGCTATCAAGCGTCATGCCTCCAACGTACCGGCATGTATACCACTATTAAGATGTGGATGCCAGCCTTTGGAACATCAAAAGATACAAGTCAAGACAACGGGCCTACTATTCATCTCAGGATTAAGATGCAAGACAAATGATTGTCTAAAGTGAATCGATCTGACGAGACAAAAATATTAATCCAAATTAATTCACTTTATGTCTGGATCCAACACATCATCACCTATGACAACATGTCAATGTTTCTATTCACAGAGTCCACCTCCGATGGTCAAGACAAACTATCTCCCAATAGGGATATAGACAACATAACAATCTTTACATAAATAAAGTGCCCAACTTTATTCCCTCAATTGTGGATCTCATGATTTAGACCATCACCTTAAGAATCTTGTCTTCTGCATAATCTATCCATCATATGCCCAATTCTTAAAGGTTTAGAGTGATAGTCTTAGACTATCGTTTGCTTAACATACATTCGAGAAATATGAACGTAAAGAGGACAAGATTTGGTATATAAACAATGAATAAATCCTTTATTTATAAAAATGTCTCAAAAACTTATTACATTTTTACTCCTTAGGGCATACATGTCTAACAATCTAGGTAAACCACCTAATAAACTTACTGTTAACTATAGTGCTAGCATTCCATGTGGAGAAACCCTTCAATGGGATCAAATTCTTAGAGGTTGTATGGTAATAATTGATGGAAGAGAATTATTTATGGATTTGGTTGTCCTTGACATGTCAAATTATGAGGTGATATTGGGAATGGATTGGTTATCAAAATACTATGTCATCATTGATTATAGAAAGAGAATGATGATGTTCTGACCACCAGAGCAAGAAGAATTCTCTTTTGCCAAAGCTATAGATAAGTTAAGGACCTACGTGGTTTCTGCTATGAAGGCGCATAGGTTATTAGACTGTGCTTGTGTTGGTTACTTGATAAGTGTTGTAGATATACAAGTTAAACAGAAGCTTAAACCTGAAGATATACCTATAGTGCTAGAATTTTTAGAAGTATTTCTTGAGGAATTACCAAGATTGCCACCAAATAGGGAAATTGAGTTTCCATTGATCGGTTCCAAGCACATCTCCTATCTTTAAAACTCCTTATGGAATGGCTCAAATAGAGTTAAAGGAACTGAAGGATCAATTACAGGAGTTACTCGATAAGGGTTTGTTCATCCTAGTTTCTTTCCTTGGGGAGCTCTAGTGTTGTTTGTTAAAAAGAAAGATAGTACAATGAGGTTATGTATTGATTATAGAGAGTTGAATAATGTAACCATAAAAAATAATAACCCACTTCTGAGGATTGATGATTTGTTTGATCAACTTCAAGATGCAACGGTGTTTTCTAAAATTGATTTCAAATCAAGTTACTATTAGTTAAGATCAAAGAGGAGGATATCTCAAAGATAGGATTTAGAATGAGATATGGACATTATGAATTCCTAGTAATTCCTTTTGAGTTGACTGATGCTCTAACTGTATTTGTTGATCTAATGAACAGGGTATTTAAGGATTATCTAGATAAATTTGTCATTGCATTTATAGATGATATCCTCATTTACTCACATTCTATAAAGGAGCATTTTGAGCACTTGATCAGTATTGAGTAAGTTAAAAGAAAAGAAGTTGTATGTAAAGTTAGAGAAATGTGAGTTTTGGTTAGAGAAAGTGGCATTTCTCGAACATATTGTATCCAAGGATGGAATCTCTACAATCTAGGAGGAGTGGAAGTGGTAAGTAAATGGTTATAGCCAACTAACACCTCAGAGGTACATAGTTTCTTGGGATTAGTTGGCTATTACAGGAGATTTGTTGAAGGATTTTCAAAGATAGCTTCCTCACTAACATAGTTGGCAAGGAGAAACGTGAAGCTTCGATGGATAGAAACTTGTGACAAGAGTTTCCAAGAGTTTAAACAAATATTGATATAAGCTCCGTTACTTGTGATTCCATCATTAGACAAAAGTTTTATTATTTACAACGATGCTTCCAAAAATGAGCTAGGTTGTGTTCTTATACATAATGGAAGAGTAATTGCTTACGTTCTCATCAACTGTGAGATTATAAGATGAACTATCCCACCCATGACTTGGAGCTAGTAGCAATAGTCTTTACTTTGAAAACTTGGAGGCATGACCTTTATGGGGAGAGATGTGAGACCTATACTAATCACCAGAGTCTTAAGTATTAATTTACGCTGAAAAAGTTGAATATGATGCAGAGGAGATAGTTAGAGCTAGCAAAAGACTATGACTATGTGATCAACTACCCTCCAAGCAAAACTAATATAATGGCAAATGCTTTGGGTAAAAAATCTTCTTCTAGTGTTTTTGCAATGGCAGTCGTTCAAAAATATTTGATGTGGGTGTTGGACATGTATGCCCTAAGGAGTAAAAATGTAATATATTTTTGGAGATATTTTTATCAATAAATAATTTATTTATTATTTATATACCAAATCTTGTCCTCTTTACGTTCATATTTGTTGAATGTATGTTAAGCAAACAAAAGCCTGAGATTGTCGGCCTAAACCTTAAGAATTGGGCATATGATGGACGGATTATGCGGAAGACACGATTCTTAAGGTAATGGTCTAAATCATAAGATCTGCAATCGAGGAAATAAAGTTGGGCGTTTTATTTATGCAAAGATTATTATGTTGTCTATATCCCTTTTGGGAGATGGTTTGTCTTAACCATCGGAGGTGGACTCCGTGAATAGAAACATTGGCACATTGTCATAGGTGATGATGTGTTGGATCAGGACATAAAGTGAATTGATTTGGATTAATAATTTTGTCTTGGTAAATCGATTCACTTTAGACAATCATTTGTGTTGTATCTTAATCCTAAGATGAATAATGGGCCCCTTGTCTTGGCTTATGTCTTTTGATGTACCAAACGGTGACACCCATATCTTAATAGTGGTATGCTTGCCGGTACGTTGGAGGCATGACTCTTGATAGCGTAGACCTATTATTCATAGATATGAAATCCATAGCTCCTCTTTAGGAGTAATGATATCCTCTTATATGCGTTATCCTGAAATTGAAAAACTGGAGTGCTCAACCATTTGGATACATAGGTGTAACCGAATGGTATACTGTCATTGAATAGTAAGTTTTCTAATGGTGAGATAAGGGAACGTAAGATAAAAATAATCAGGAAGGTAAGACAGAACTTGTCTTTAAGCCGATTATGGATTATCATATGGGGATACGATACACTATGATATGTCATGGAGACTTAGCTATATGAGCTTCGTAATTCTATGCAGTTTGAGAGTGCAGCTCCAAGCTTTTAGTGGAGTAGCGTTAGAGTTGATAATTATAAAATGTATATCTGGGATATTGGGTTTCATAATTATCAGGAGCTTGAACTATATAGGTCCATTTGGTCCCCTTTGCTAGCTCACAACATCCTGTAATGACACGACGTGCTTTTTTAATAATTGGTAACTTATGTCAGATTTATTAGATTGGTTGAAATTTAGAAGAATCAAATAATTCATGTTTGTTTATCGGTTGAATTAATTTTGTGATAAAAATTAATTCAAGATAAACTTGTTGAATTGTAAGGATCGGATAATTCTTGTCTGTTTATCGATAGATTTGATTTTGGATAAATTAGATCAAGATAAACTTGTAGAATTATTGAGAATTCATTTATTTTCTTAGAGATTATCTAGATAAAGTTGTTTTGATTAGATAACTTTTCTATTGGGTTATTTGAATTAAAACTAAGACTTTATCCTATAGAATCTCGAGTGGAAAATAAAATATTCGTTGAGATTTTTTATCGATAGTTCGGCATATTGATCCTCAAGTTTGGCCTACCGATGGGGCAAGTTCAGCCTACCTATTAGGCAGATCGGCCTGCCTATCACGTAGTAAAAAGATCATACGTTTTCACGCGAATTTCATCCGATATTGATCCGAATTTGATTCTGATTTGAATTTTTGAGACCTAATCTGATAAGGAGTGACCCTAGACCCAACCTCTATATATAGGGGGTAAGTCACACAAGTTATTTAGATCAATTGAGAGATTAAGAGTGATACTCTTCTAGTGAGAATTTGAAAACTCCTTGAGAGCTTTTGTTCACAAATCACGAACACTTGCTTTGGGTTCTCTCGATTGGTTAAAAGGAGAGTCACCTAGTGGAAGAGCTGTACGTGTGAGCCCACACTCACTCTGGTCGTGGGTAGAGAATAGCAAAGAGGACCAGTTGGTTGAGGCTCTTTTAAAACGTTACTTCTCTTCACGTTTTGCGAGGGTTCTTCGGCAATCAAAGGTTAGTAAGATCTGTTTAATTTATGCATATAGCATGTCAAACTTGTGTTTTTGAAAATACTCTGATGTAAAATTTTAAAATTCTACTGCGTACTATTTTTCCAACAATTAGTATTAGAGCTAGGTTTTTACATAAATTTACGAATTTATGATCGAGTTATATGTATAAATTTTGTGATCTTAATCTCTCCTATGCTTGAATTTAATTTTATAGAGAGTTGACACTCTAGGTTTCTATATATTATATATGTTGTCATGGATTATGTGGTGAATGTTTATTAATTAATTATGGTTGATTAAATTCTTATTTAATTATTTATTAATTAATTAATTTATACCGGTTATGGTTCCTTAGAGGTTAGAATGTGTATATAGGTTTCTCATGTAATTAGATGGCGGACTATCATCTCTGTCTAGGAATTATTATTTACTTTTAAATTTGTAAGATTTTTTAAATAATTATTTAAAGAAGACGGATCGAGAAGATGGATTTAGTAGTCGGATCTAGAAGAATGATGATAGGTGCTCCAAGGTATTTCTTGAGTCTCTAATTTTATGTTTTTGAATTGTAAAAAATAAAATTGATAAATTGCACTTTCTGGAATGGGAGATTTTTGCTCAGTCGGCATACCAAACTCACCAGTTCGGCAGGCCGATGGTCACAGATCGATAGGCCGAACTTGAGGTTCGACAGACCGTCGGTGGGGCAAAAATCAAGAGGCTCTGGCGATAGGCCAAACTTGCATGACCGGCAGGCCGATCACCCAGATCGGCTGCTGATCGAGAGTAGAAAAATTTCCAAAAAGGTGAAGTTTTTCCAATGCAGTTCTAATTTTATTTTTGGGACAATTTTGAGAAATATTAAATTTGGATATGACTGGAAATATGAAGTATTCGATTCATACGGGATTGAAGACTTGAAGATGGGAATTACATGAAGAAGGATACAGCTTGAGGATTCAAGGATGAAGAATCGATAATATGTCTTGATTATTCTCTTGTAATCTTAGTTTTCTATTCTCTAGGGTGGAGCCATAATATTACGGTTATTTATTATTTTGCTTGTAGCTTTGCTTGATTGCTTTGCTTGTCTGCATTATAATATGATTTGCCATGTATATTGATAACATGTCATATAGAATAGGAAGTGCCACTCATATTAAAATTATTCATGCATATTCTTAAAATAAAACCATGATTTCAAAAGATTGAGTGGGAGAAGGTTTTCAAAGAGAGAACCTAAGGCCTCCATCGTTGGTCCATAGGCAGAACATGGTGGTCCCAACCCCTAGGAAGGGATTTCTATCATGTACCAGATTAGATCTCTGAGAAGATAAAGTATTTTTGCACGATTTATGGTTGCACAAACCCTATAAATCATAAATAAAATATTGAAATGATGGTTATACACTCACGTTAATTTTATTATTAACCTCCCCTAGGAGCTCTGTTAATAAAATTAATGGCCAAAGAAACGATTATTAATATATGCTGGATCATACGGGTCCTAGATGGCATATATTAATCAGGAGGGGATCCGTGTTCCTGATTGAATTTAGCATGACTCCCCTAAGAGCTTGTTGAATTCTAAGTTGGGAATTATCGTTGTAAGGTTGTGATATTTTCAAGGTTTTGACACATAAACACATTTGTATTTTTACATGATTGTGCTATCTTACTAAATTATTATTGTATGTTTGCTTATGTTTGGTATATGATTATTTATTATACATTGAAAATGTCTAAAAAGGCTTTATCATCGATACTTGACAAAAACCTATTAACTAGAGAGAATTATAATGATTGAAAATGAAATCTGGATATCGTCCTCTCCTTTGAGAAACTAAAATATGTACTGACAACCCCTTGTCCTCCCGCGCCTACGGGAGACTCAACTAATGAGCAATTCCAAGCGTATGATCGTTGGAAAGATGCAAATGATCAGGCCCGCTGTTATGTTATGGCTAGCATGAATAATGTGCTGTAGGCTCAACATCAGGATTTTGAGACTACAAAGCAGATCTTGGATAATCCTGAAGATATGTTTGGAGGCCAAGCCATAACAAAGCGGCAAAGGGTGCTTCGAAAGCTTCTAAACTGTAGACAGAGGCCAGGGACATCTGTAAAGGAGCATATGATGTTAGTCATGGTTTACCTCGCTGAGGCTCAAACCAATGGAGCCGACATCGATGCTGAAACTCAGATGACTATGGTCTTTGAGACTCTGTCTAAGAAATTTATTCTGTTTAGAGCTACTTTTAATTTAAGCAATAGACGAGATATGACCTTGATGGAATTGATGAAATAGTTACAGGAGTTTGAACTGCTGATCAGGGAGTCTCCTGCGGGTGGTGAGGCAAACATGGTAGCTGCTTCTGGTTCCAATCTCAACTCTAGGAATGGAAAGAAGCAACAGGCCAAGAACGGGAAGTCTTCTATTCCTGCTAGCACCAAGAGCCAGAAGAAAAAGAAGAAGAACCCAAAGAAGCTTAAGTGCTTCTTTTGTGGAAAGGTCGAGCATATCAAGAAGCATTGCAAGGACTTCATTTCCAAAGGAGGTAGGTGTGATCTTCTGTATTTAGAAACTTGTTTGGTTGAGGAATCAAGTGACATTTGGGTCATAGATTTCGATGCAACTAATTATGTTTGTGTTTCTCTACAGGGGTTCAAAGAAACGAGAAGTCTACTGCATGAGGACTTCGCACTTCGGATGGGCGATGGATCCTTGGTCTCAGCGGAAGCAGTGGGAGACGTCCATCTTTATTTTGATAATTATAGGAATTTATTTTTGCAAGATTGTTTTCATGTTCCTAAATTTAATAGGAATTTAATTCCTATAGCTTGTTTATTTAAAGAGTCCTATTTGGTTTCTTTTAATGATAAAGTGGTGATTTGTAAAAATAAATCTTTTATCTGTTCTGGATGGATGCAAAATAATCTATATTTTATCAAACCTAAGATGGACTTATTGCTTAATGCTGAGATGAATGATAATAACTCTAAAAGTGTTAAAACTTCTCACTCTATTAAAACTTATCTTTGGTATTTGTGCCTTGGTCATATTAACCTAAATAGGATTTAAAGGTTAGTAAGGGATGGACCTTTAAGTCATTCAAAGGTGGAATCTATACCTTAATGTAAATCATGTTTGGAAGGTAAAATGACCAAAAGACCATTCGGGTCTAAGGGCAATAGGGCCAAAGGGGTTCTAGAACTTATGTATAGTGATGTTTACAGACCGATGAACATCTAGGCATGAGGAGGGTATGAGTACTTCGTTACTTTTATTGACGATTACTCAAGATATGGGTGTGTGTACTTGATGCACCACAAAAGCGAAACTTTTGACAAGTTCAGGGAGTTTCAGGCTAAAGTGGAAAAGCAATTGGGTAGACCCATAAAGGCACTTCGATCCGATCGAGGTGGGGAATACCTTTCTGATGAGTTCTTGGAACACTTATTAGAGAATGGGATTTTATCCCATTTGACTGCGCCAAGCACTCCACAGTAGAATGGCGTAGCGAAGAGAAGAAATAGGACTTTATTGGAGATGATTAGGTCCATGATGAGTTATTCATCATTGCCTTTATCCTTTTGGGGATATGCACTACAAACCGCATGTTATCTTTTGAACAATATGCCTTCAAAATCGGTCCCTAAAACTCCTCATGAGTTGTGGACAGGTAGGAAGACATCCTTAAACCATATTCGCATATGGGGATGTCCGGCACATGTCCTATTTAAGGATCCAAATAAGTTGGAAGCACGTTCAAAAGTTTACATGTTTGAAGAATATCCATAAGGAACTAAAGGGGGTTATTTTTATAACCCAAAGAAAAATAAAGTTGTGGTTACAACTAATGCAACTTTCCTTGAGGAGAGTTACATGGACAACTTTAAAGCTCAAAGCAAAGTGGTGCTTGAGGAGTTAAGGAGTGATCTGATCACTTCGAAGGTTTCGAATGAAACTGTTCCGATCAGTGTAAGAAAATCCAAACAAACCTGAACAAAAACCTAAGGTGCTTCAATGTAGTGGGAGGACGGGCGTCTCGTCCACCTAAGAGGTATATGTTCAATGGGGAAGTCTTTTTGGCTTGAACAGTATGAACATAACAGGGATCCTTATACTTACACAGAAGCTATGGCAGGACGTTGATTCAAAACTCTAGCCAGAGGCCATGAACACAGAGATGAAGTCTACTGGAGACTAATCAGGTCTAGGAGCTTGGGATCTTCTCGGAAGGGGTAAAACCCATAGGGTGTAAGTGGATCTGTAAGAGGAAAGAGGAGTGGATGGAAAGGTGAACCTTTAAGGCTAGACTGGTAGCTAAGGGTTATGCAAAAGGAAGGAATCGATTATGAGGAAACCTTTTGCCTGTAGCCATGCTTAAGTCCATCCAGATTCTCTTGTCCATAGCTGCCTCTCGACTACGAGATTTGGCAGATGGATGTCAAGATGGCTTTTTGAATGGCTATCTTGATGAGTCCATTTATATGGAACAATCAGACGGGTTCAAGGTCACGGGTCAAGAGGAGGTTTGTAGGCTGCTAAAGTCAATTTATGGACTTAAGCAGGCTTCTCGTTCTTGGAACATAAGATTTGATAGGTGATCAAGACTTATGGGTTCTCAAAAATGTGGATGAACCATGTGTTTACAAACACATTAAGGATGAGAAGGTGGTTTTTTACTACTCTATGTAGATGACATACTGCTAATTGGCAATGACGTTGGGGTATTGTATCGATCAAATTATGGTTGACCAAGCAGTTTGAATGAAGGACTTGGGTGAGGCTAATTTTGTTCTCGGTATCTAGATCTTTCGGGATAGAAGAACAAAATGATAGCTTTGTCCTAGGTCGGCTACATAGATAAAATTCTCATGAGGTTTGCAATGCAGAATTCCAAGAAAGGTGGGCAACCATCTAGGTCTGGAATTACTCTTTCTAAGAAAGACTCTCCAAAGTCTTATGAAGAAAGAGAATACATGAAGAAGGTCCTTATGCTTCTACAGTGGTAGTCTCATGTATGCCATGCTTTGCACACGACCGGATATTAGTTATGCGTGGGATTGTAATTCAATTTTAGGCGGATCCAGGAGTGAAGCATTGGGTTGCGGTAAAGCATATTTTCAAGTACCTAAGAAGGACTCGAGGGTATATGCTTGTATATTCGGGTGAGGACTTGACTCCTCTAGGATACATTGACTCAAATTTTCAATCATGTATGGATTCTAGGAAATCGACTTTGGGTTTTGTTTACTCTAGGCGACGGTGCCATAGTTGGAGAAGTGCAAGCAAGATTGCACTTAGATTCAACGATAGAGGCTGAGTATGTGGTAGCTAGTGATGCTTCGAAAGAAGCAGTGTAGCTCCACAAGTTCCTTGGGGATCTTGAGATAGTTCCTGGTATGTATAGGGCAGTATCACTATACTGTCATAACAGTGCAGCGGTAGCTAATGCTAAAGAACCAAGATTTCACAAGA
The DNA here is from genome assembly GCA_025403435.1 of Artocarpus heterophyllus. Taxonomy (NCBI): domain Eukaryota; kingdom Viridiplantae; phylum Streptophyta; class Magnoliopsida; order Rosales; family Moraceae; genus Artocarpus; species Artocarpus heterophyllus. The sequence goes on from CM046338.1 coordinate 22,397,160, forward strand.
AGAGTAAGCATATTGATCGGAAGTATCATGTGATAAAGGACTTCATTGAGGGCAGGCATGTCACGGTGTGCAAGATCACATCAGAGGACAATTTAGCTGATCCATTAATGAAGACACTTACTAGGAGAGTCTTCGAGAGACATATAGAAGCTACGATATGCGAGATTTGTCGTATTTACTCACTTAGTGCAAGTGGAAGATTGTTAGACATGTATGTCCTAAGGAGTAAAAATGTAATATGTTTTTGGAGATATTTTTATCAATAAAGAATTTATTTATTATTTATATACCAAATCTTGTCCTCTTTACTTGATATTTGTTGAATGTGTGTTAAGCAAACAAAAGTTTGAGACTATCGGTCTAAACCTTAAGAATTGGGCATATGATGGACAGATTATGCAAAGACACGATTCTTAAGATGATGGCCTAAATCATAATATCTGCAATTGAGGGAATAAAGTTGGGCGCTTTATTCATGCAAAGATTATTATGTTGTCTATATCCCTTTTGGGAGATGGTTTGTCTTGATCATCGGAGGTAGACTCTATGAATAAAAACATTAGCACGTTGTCATAGGTGACGATGTGTTGGATCGGGACATAAAGTGAATTAATTTGGATTAATAATTTTGTCTCAGCAAATCAATTCACTTTAGACAATCATTTATGTTGTATCTTAATCCTGAGATAAATAGTGGGCCCGTTGTCTTGGATTGTGTCTTTTAATGTACCAATGGGTGACACCCACATCTTAATAGTGGTATGCATGCCAGTACGTTGGAGGCATGACTCTTGATAGCGTAGACCTATTATTCATAGATATGAATCCATAGCTCCTCTTTAGGAGTAATGATATCCTCTTATATGCGTTATCCTGAAATTGAAAAACTGGAGCGCTCAACCATTTGGATACATAGGTGTAACCGAATGGTATACTGTCATTGGATAGTAAGTTTTCTAATGGTGAGATAATGGAACGTAAGATAAAAATAATCAGGAAGGTAAGACAGAACTTGTCCTTAAGCCGATTATGGATTATCATATGGGGATACGATACACTATGATATGTCATGGAGACTTAGCTATGAGCTTCGTAATTCTATGAGTTTGAGAGTGCAGCTCCAAGCTTTTAGTGGAGTAGCGTTGGAGTTGATAATTATGAAATGTATATCTGGGATATTGGGTTTCATAATTATCAGGAGCTTGAACTATATAGGTCCATTTGGTCCCTTTGCTAGCTCACAACATCCTGTAACGACACGGCGTGCTTTTTCAATAATTGGTAACTTATGTCAGATTTATTAGATTGGTTGAAATTTGGAAGAATCAAATAATTCATGTCTGTTTATCGGTTGAATTAATTTTGTGATAAAAATTAATTCAAGATAAACTTGTTGAATTGTAAGGATTAGATAATTCTTGTCTGTTTATCGGTAATTTGATTTTGGATAAATTAGATCAGATAAACTTGTAGAATTATCGGAATTCATTTATTTTCTTAGAGATTATCTAGATAAAGTTGTTTTAATTAGATAACTTTTCTATTGGGTTATTTGAATTAAAACTGAGACTTTATCCTATAGAATCTCGAGTGGAAAATAAATGATTCGCTGAGATTTTTTATCGGCAGTTTGGCATGCCAATCCTCAAGTTTGGCCTGCTGATGGGGCAAGTTCAGCCTGCCTATTAGGCAGATCAGCCTACCTATCGCGTAGTAAAAAGATCACAGATTTTCACGCAAATTTCATCCGATATTGATCCAAATTTGATTCTCATTCAAATTTTTGAGACCTAATCTGATAAGGAGTAACCCTAGACCCAACCTCTATAAATAGGGGGTAAGTCTTAAAAGTTACTTAGATCAGTTGAGAGTTTAAGAGTGATACTCTGCTATTGAGAATCTAAAAACTCCCTGAGAGCTTTTGTTCACAAATCACGAGCTCTAGCTTCGGGTTCTCTCGATTGGTTGGAAGGAGACTCACCTCGTGGAAGAGCTGTACGTGTGAGCCCACACTCACTTTGGTCGTGGATAGAGAATAGCAAAGAAGACCAATTGGTTGAGGCTCTTTTGGAACGTTACTTCTCTTCACGTTTTGCGAGGGTTCTTTGGCAATCAAAGGTTATTAAGATCTGTTTAATTTATGCATATAGCATGTCAAACTTGTGTTTTTGAAAATACTCTGATGTAAAATTTTAAAATTCCGTTGTATATTATTTTTCCAATAGTGGGATATAGAAAGGTTTAAGTCAAAAATTGTGCCTACAAGATTGATTGAAAGGCTACTAGCTTTAACCCTACAGCTGACGATTCTAGAAGAAATCAATGAGGGTTAACTTTCATATCCTTATTTGATTTGCATACGGAGTGGATAGAGGCTAGAAAGAGGACAATTTTTTTTAATTCTAAGAATAGAATAATTGAACATGAAAGTAGATTCTACGTACCAAATGATGAGAACATCAGAAAGAAAGTTTTATCAGAGGCTCACAACACACCTTATTCCTTGCATTTTGGTGACATAAAGATGTAGAGAAGTCTAAAAAAGCATTATTGGTGGCCACAAAGTGGCCCAAAAAGACCAAATAAAGAACAAAAAA